>JAZKJV010003078.1:0-600000 GCA_037367405.1 Ottelia alismoides
CAGTTCCCCCCGCTCATTTCTTTCTTGCATTCAACTCCTGTTAGCCTTAGGATCAATATCCCCCAAAAAATCGAAGCTCCATCATCTGATTCGCTCGATCACCCACTTTGGCCGGAGCGCACCTCCGGCCCTTCGCCGCCACCTCGTTGCACACATCCCCACGCCTCCGCGAGGCCCAGGCAATTTGCCCTGGGCCTTTTCACCACTTTTTGCAGGTCAAAGACCCCTGAACGAACCTGGAGAGCCATTTTGATTCCTCGCCGGAGATACCTGGAGCGTAAAGCTCCGCCGCCTTCGCGCCAGCACTTCGACGCTTCTCCGGCGAATCCGAGCCATCCAGTCCACAGAGGGATCTTCCAGGAGTCTGCAGCTCCATTTTGGGGCCCATCCATCGCCTGAGGAGCGAGATCGGAGTCGGGGAAGTGCGCCTCCGCCGGCCTTCGTCCCTGTTCTTCCTCCTCGCTTCCCCACCGTCTGATCGAGCCGCAGCTCCAGATCGCGCATCGACCGTCCGATCCTCCACGCCCAGCCACCGTTGGATCTCTTTTTGAGATCTAATCTCAGACGTCGACGCGAACCGTCATCGGGCGTTCCCAAGCTACCACGTGGATAAGTGGCTCGCTCCCCGCCGCTGGATCGCGCATCGCCGCCAGCCGTTGGATTCGCGCCACGCGTCATCGTCGGATCGTCCCAGCGAGGGTATTTTGCATCCCAACCCTCGCACGTTTTGTATTTATTATTTACTACTTAAACTTTTGTCGGTAGTGTAAAAATTTTGTTATATTTGCATAAAGACCCCCGAACTTTGTTTATTTGCATCTAGGTCCTTCGCCACGTCACCTCACGTGACCTGTACACGTGAGGTGAGGGCATTTTGCAGAGGGACCCTCCGTTGTTTGCTTATTTAGTTTTAGTACCAAAACTGTGGCGTTAAGTGTTGTACTTTTTGGATATTTTGCAAGTAGGTCCCTAGGGTTTCATGATATTACATTTCAGTCCTCGCCAGGCGCGTGCAAGTCACGCGCCCTGGTCGGAAAATTGCTAGCGTGCCCAGGCGGTTTTTGTAATTGCATTTTGGTGCTAGAAATTAAATATTCAGTTCAATATTTTGTGGAAAATTGCATGTACGCCCCTGGATGTTTGACATATTGCACATATACCCCTGCCAGGACTGTTTATTGATTGGATGATTGCTCTAATTATTTGACCCATCATTTTAAATCCAAAAATTCCACAAAAATAGACTTAAGCCTCTGGACACATATACTTTCACGCCATCATTTTAGTTTTTGATTTTATTTTATTTTTATATTTATTAAAAATCAAAAACATCTATTTTGTGCACTGTCTAGCTTAGAAAATACCAAAAAAATATTAAAACACCTCTAAAAATTCCAAAAAAATTACCTAGTGTCTATTTTATCCTATTTTAGTGTCAGTCTAAAAATCATTAAAAATCTCAAAAGAAAAACACTAAAAAAATTAAAAACACTCAAAAACTTCAAAAAAATATATAAAATAGTAGAAAACTCTAAAAAATACAAACTCAGGTTCTGTGTGTTCCTTATTTTGTTCTTTTTATTTGAAAAATAGTGTGAAAATTTTTAGCTACTGGTTGCTATTTTTAAATCTCATTTTACTCACAGACAGTACCCTTTCCACTGTTTTGCCTTATTTCAGCTTTTAAAAATACCAAAAACACCTTGAAAAATCCCCAAAAATCACAAAAAAAGTAGAAAGTCATAAAAATATTAAAAACAATTTGTTTCTGAATTTTTGATTATTTTTGCACCATTTTATAAATATTTTAGCTTGCCTTTTATTACATTGTCCTTATTTTCTAATATTGAAAAAAGAATATAAAAAAATATAAAATATAAAATATAAAAATCAGAAAATTAAAAATCAAATACAAAATTAAAAATTAAATAAAAAAAATTTAAAAATTAAAAACCCACAAAAATTTATTTGTTTGCTTGCTTAGTGTAGACTTATCACACACACACACACTTTAGCACTTGCTTGAACTACCTTGTTTGCTCCCTGTGTTCGAACTCTCTGCATACTTGTCACTATACACCATTTGTGCAGAGTTAAAAATAAATTTTAACTCCACATTAGTTCTAATTAATTGATCTTTAGTGTGGGTTAATTGTTGATTTTAGTTCAGAGTTCATTGTGAGTCGTCACAGCGACGGTTGTCTCCGCCTTGTGTGAGACACCACTTTTAGACCACGTGAATTTCGGCTAAATCACCACCCCCACATCATCGAACCATTATCTTGGACTATACTTAGGATAACCAGATCCTAAGTATAGGGGGGGAGGGGTCACATGAGTCAGTTCATTGTACATCCTCCAGATCACATCGGTTCTCACACTCATTCCTGTCCTATACTTAGGCTGACCAGAGCCTAAGTATAGGGGGGACCGATGCCCGCCTTGTATATATTCATCCATTTCCCCACTTTTCCTCGTCTGCCCCATTTCTGATCTTCTTCTACACTTAGGCTGCCAGAGCCTAAGTATAGGGGGGCGGGACGACTTCTATACTTTTTGTTATTTTAGCTCTCCTACGCTTAGCCCGAGCTATGTCTTTTTAGTCACTTTCGTGCTCTGAGGACATAGCACACGCTAAGTATAGGGGGGCGTGTATATATTACCCATAGCTCGTACTTTTGCGTATTTTTGTATATATTTTGCAATAATTACAGGTGGGTAAAAATACCAAAAAATGAAAATGAAAATGAAAATAGGCTTCTTATTTACTCTAGCATATCATCTCTGCATCTAAAAAGAAAAGAAAAAGAGTCTTGCATTTTCATTCATCTTCATAGCATGACATCTCATCTGCATACTTTGCATATGCAAAGTGAAAAGCTAGTGGGTTCTGAACCAAGTTATGAGTAGATATTGAGGATGGACTTGATTTAACCTTAATCCACCTAATTTCAGAGGAACCTTATAGGAACTGGAGTTAAGATTTCTCAGGTCAAGTGACTTAATTCTTTGAGTCCGCAAGTCTATGTTCACATGTCATCTGATTAGTCTAAGTAGAATATCTCGTGCATATGCAGGATTCTTTTAGATAATGACCTAACTTGGACAAGCACTATGCACGTAGCTCTTCATTGATGAGGTGGTGAGGAGGTAGAATCCTTTAGCATGGGGTAGCATACGGGTGGAAACATCTGTCCTCCTATAGGGAGGGTAGTGCATCTCAACCTAGTCTGGTGGTGTTGACATCTAAGGACGGGATGCTGTGGGTTGCAATAATGCTTCAAAAGAGGGATAGTCTACTGACTCAAAAGGAAAAACTCCTGATGTACATGCTGCACATTGTGAAAAAAAATGCAAAAACTCCAAAAAAAAATCAGACAGGTCCAAGAGAAAATAAAATACCTGTCGGAGTCTGTATACTAGTAAAGAAATGCAGTTGGATGACTTGGCTACACTGGTCAGGCATCCCGGGATAGGTAGCTACACTGGCTACCGTCCATTCTCTTCTCTACCCCCTCCTCTTGAGTTGGTCGCACTTGAACTTAGAAGGTAATACCCCGCTCCTCGAGGAAAGAGTTACTGGACCAGGTTATTGAGTTACCTTGTTAGAGGAGGCTGGTTCCGAGTCATTTCTGATGTGGAGAGCTATACCTCACTGACACAGTACAAGTAAGAATCATAGTCATCAGAAATTTGCGTTTGAGGATTTGTTCTGACCTGACTATTGAGGAGTCTTGAATAGAAGACTTGTGGAACTTGAAGTCTGTTAGGTCTTAAGTTCAGGTCCAAATTAGGTTCCACCACACAACTAATCCAAAGGTCGAGTCAAGCTCCATTTTTAACTTCTGTTCATGACCTTGGTATGGAACCCAAAATCATTTCACTCCTGCATTTCATTTAGTTGCTCGGGGACGAGCAAGGTTTAAGTATAGGGGGTTGATGAATCTGTGATTCATCACTTCAAAAGTCAAAAATAGAGCCTTGTTCCCGAGTAAATAGAGGCATATTTCCCTTTTTAATGCATAAATAGCATTCATGCATACATACATAATACATACATTTTAGCAGTCCATTTGCATTTAAATAAGAAGCCAAAAATCCCTTGTAAAATATCCACATACTAAAATAACCTCTTCCTTATAATATGTACTCCTTAGTTAATAATACAGCGTAGAAAGCCAAAAATCCCCCTTGTAAATTAGTCAATAAAGCCCTAGAACCCCTGGACAATAAAATACACATAGATCCCTGATGTACGCAAAGCTAACCACTCGGATAAAGGTGCTAATCGGTCGTTGAGACCCAAGCAGTCAAATGCGAACAATCAAGAAAAATAGACCACCACGAGAAATAAAATCAATCAATAATGCGATAGCGGTCTCGCTATTAGATTAACCTAGTATAGCGACCAGGGTCGAACACAAGGAGCATGGGTTGGCCTGTCGGCCTACGAAGTAGTCAAAAAGAGAAATAAAATAAAAGAAGAAAATGTTTTTGGTGGTTTTTGAATTAATTTATATTTTTTTGGATTTTTAGTTAATTAAGAAGATAAGAAAAGCAAATAAACACACACTTCAACAATTTATTAAAAGCACTAAAAATCAGCCAAAAATTCAAACAAAAATATTTTTATGTCTTTTATAATTTTTAGTATTTTTGATGTATTTTTGAGAATTTTCTGATGTTTATTTAATTTTCTAAAAATCAAAAAGTGACTAAAACAGTAGGTATTGTCCAGCCGAGCTAAAAAGGCCTAGATAAAATATCTAAGGGCCCCAAATTAGCTGGGAGGTAATTTTCCTGTAAAGAGAATAAAACAAGGAAAATTTAGGCACCTATTTTATTATTTTTGGATTTTTGGTTTAATTACTAGAATTTTTATAAGATTTTAGATGTTTTTTAGTTTTTAGTGGTTTTCAGTAATGAAAAATAGCCAAAATTGGCTAGAAAATCAAGCTAAGCAAACCAAACAGTAGACAATTTTTATGGAATTTTTAAATTAGTTTTAATATTTTTTTGGGGTTTTTAAAGTTAGACAATAGCAAAAATAAAGGTTTTTGATTTTTTAAAAATAACAAAACAAAACAAAAATGTCCTCAAAAATCCTCGAAAATTTTACACCATGGTAGGAGACATGTGTCCCATTTTCGTTTGATTTGGAGGTAATTTGCTATTTTATTCAAAAATAAAGAGAGGGCACAGTGCGTAGGGACCAAAGTGCAAATACCCAGAAGTCTGGGGGGTCTGGTGCAATTAACCCAGCGAGCCGCGTGCGATGCGCGTGTCTGGGCACTTAGGGACCCATATGTAAGAAAAATAAGTTCCGAGGGCTTATTGGTAACAAGTACCAAAAGTCTAGGGAACTATTCGCAAAATACCCAAAATATCACGCACATGTTCAAATGTATCACGCACAGGGGTATAAATGCAAATAATTAAAAACTTTCATTCATTAAGGAACATCCAGAACAACAGGGGCATACAATGCAATTAACCTACCAAAACCACGTGACGAAGCACGTGTCAGACCACACACAAGGGTATAAGTGCAAAGTCAACAGAGTACAGGGTCCTCTATGCAATTAACCCTAAAACTAAACAACTACGCTAAATATTTACAAGACTAAAAGCGAAATAAAATAACAAAGAGGGCCTAAGGGTAAATTACCCTTTATTAATGAAGCGGGCGGATGGAGGCCACGTGGATCATCTGACGGTGGCGAACGATGGCTCTCCAGATCTCTCCTCCTCAGATCCAACGATGACTGCTGCTCCTGCGATGGACGGCCCCGATGAAGTCTGGAGCAGGAGGAGTGATCGAACGGAGGAGAAGGGTCCTCGAAGAATAGATGACCGGCGAGATTCGCCGGCCCGTGGTCTCGCTCCGAGGCTCCTCTGCTGCGCCTGAAGGTCGGAGAAGCTCCGCACTGGTGTCCTGCAGCTGGTGGTGGGCTCTGATGGTCCAGCCGAGCTCTGGTGAGCCCCGGCGAGGACGGCGGAGGAAGCCTTCTGGTCCTAATGGCCCAACACCTCAGACGGGCTGGGAAGCTCCTGCAAAGTATACCAAAAGACTCACGGGTCGAGGGCAAACTGCCTCGACCCAGTCAGGTGGGGTGACGGTGGTCTGTGGGTCGATATGGAGAGATCCGGCGAAGGGGGTAGAAGGAGGAGCTCGACTCCTAGCTCCTGTGCGAGCTGGGTTGGATGGGAATGCGGAGAATGTGTGTGAGAAGAAGACGGATGCGATGGTCGATTCCGATGGTCGAACGGAGTGATGGAATGGTCGGAATCAGCTAGAGACGGCGGCGGCACGAATTGGGCGTAATCGAAAATTAGAGAAAAAGAAAGGCCTACAAGGTTACCTGGGTGGACGAGTAGACTGGGGACAAGCTTAGGAAGCTCTGGGTCTTCGCCTCGAGGAGCGTCTCCCTCCGAGGCTCGGTGCTCCTTCTGGTGGCGGAGCAACGGCGGCGAAGCTCGCCGGATCGATGGCCTCTCTTCCTCTCCTCGCTTCGACAGCGCCAAACGCGAGCTGTCACTCTCGCGCACTCATTGGAGCTCACAGGGGTGGATTCGAATGACCAAAGATAGAGAATTAGGGTGGCGGAGCTCGGCTTTATACGTGGGGATGATCCGGAAAGAATCACGCGGGTAGGGAAATCAGGAGCGCGGATCTCGATGCGGTGGCTCCGGCGAGGGTCTCGGGTGTATCGTGAAGGAGTCGGACCCGGGGTTTGGGCGAGAGGGAGTCGGGTCTGCCTGGGAAAAATTCGAGAAGGGGAGTCGGGCGCTGCAGACCCGCGAGAGGTGGTCCTGGGGGGGGGGAGTTGACCGGGAGGTCAACATCCCCCAGAGCCAACAGGAATCAGCCACGTGGCTGGATTTGAAGGTGAAAATTAAGGTAGCAAATGGCCGAATTTGCAAAAAGTTAAAACATGAAATATTTTTATTTTATTTTTTTTTCTATTTTTTTAGTGATTTTTAATAATTTTTTCGAAATAAAAATAAGGTATTTACATTATATAGCTATATATAGGCATATGTACAATATAGGCTTTTTAATTTTTGATTTTTTTAATTGTTATTTTTATACAATTTTATTCCCATTTTATATTTTATTTATTTTCATTATAAAATAAGGAATAAAAAGATATTTTTATTTTATTTTTATTATTTATATACATAGATAAAATAAATACATATGTACATATATATACATGGTATTTTTACAATATATTTTTGTGTTTTTAATTTTGTTATTTTTATTTTGTTTTTGTTTTAATTGTTTTTATTTTATTTATTTACACTATATAATATAGGATATTTACAAAAAATTTTAGAAATTAATTTTATTTATTTATAAGGTTAAATAAACATAAAGGTGGTTCCATGTACATGATGACTATACAAGAGGTGTTTTTGTTTTCTTTTTAATTTTTAAATTTTTCTTTTGATTTTATATTTATAAATTTATACCAATATTTACAGGCCTATTTTTGTGAGGAAAATACTTTTATTTTATTTACATATATATTTACACACATGAGCCCCTATCTCCCTCTACTTTGGCTTTTATGCGGTCAGGCCCATACTGAGCCCTCCCTTGGGTTATGTTGCTCAATATTTATTCTAAATATTTCCCTCTTTTTCTTTTTAATCTTTATTCTTTTATTTTTGCACAAAAACATGCTAATTATAGGTTTTTACACAATGCATGCTTTTGGTAATTATTTCTATTTACACACATCTACATGTATTTGCAAAGGTTTTTGTAGATGAAATATAAGAATAAAGAGTGATGAATGAGTATTCATCACCCCCCTATACTTAACTTTGCTAGTCTCTTAGCAAACACTTATTTGAAAAAGAAGTGAAAAAGAAAGAAAGAAAAAGAGGATGTACATGGATCAAGGTTGATTATTAAACTTGCCTTCATTAAATTGGGGTATGGAGCTCGATCAAATCTTTGGATTATTAATGTGTCGGAACCTTATTTAGACTTACGCTTAAAACTAAACAGTCTCTAAGTTCCACTAATCTATAACCAAGACTCCTCAATGCTCCAGATCAGAACATGTCATCAATCACAAACCCTGAAGACCATGAATCTTTCCTTGTCCTGTGAATGTGAGGTCTAAGCTCTCCATCTCAGAAATGGCAACTTGACAACCCTCCCCAACAAGGTAACTCTTTGACCTCAATCTGACCACTCTTTCCTCGAGGAGCGGTGTATTCCCTTCTAAGTTCAAGTTCAACCGGCTCAAGAAGAGGAGGAAGAAGAGAATGGGTCAAGGCCAGTGTAGCCAAGTACCCTTGGGAGCTTGACCAGTGTAGCCAAGTCTCCCTGCTGCAAGCTACATCAGGTGGATCATGAAACCAAGCTTTGCTTATTGTACTCTATATACATACTCCGGTGGGATTATCATTTTCTCTCAGACCCACCACTTTTTTGGAGTTATTTTCTTTTTGCACATTTTTTTTCAAGTGCATCTGTACAACATATACATGTGCAGCATATATACAAGGAGTTTTTCCTCTTGAGCCAGTAGACTATCCCTCTTTTGGAGCTTTATTGCAACCCACAACTCCCGTCGTTAGACCTCATGGCAACCAGACCAAGTTGAGACGCACTTCCTTCACTAAAAGAAGAAGAGAGGTTCCGCCTAGAAGTACTACCCTCATATGCTACCCCAAGTCAAGGAAGACTGCCTCCTCACCACCTCATCTATGGAGAGTTCGGTGCATAGTGCTGGTGTCCAAGTAAAGCCATAATCTATATGAGTCATGTGTTGTTGTTAAGTGCGCTACTTAGGCTCATTGAGATGACATGTGATCATAGCCTAGTGGACTCAAAGAATTAAGTCACCATCGACCTGAAAAGCCTTAAACCTAAGCCCTATAAGGTTCCTCTTAGAAGTTAGGTGGATTTAGATCTTAATCAAGCTCCATTTCTCAATTTGATTCCAGGCTAGTTTAAATGTCAACTATCATCCAGAAAAACTATATACATATGTACAAAAGATGCTATTTACACAAATTTTACAAACATGCAAAATTTTTGAAAAATGTTTTGAAATCATGTATGGATGATGCATGAAATGCAAGTTTTGCAAAAATATATTTACACACATTTACACAAGATTTTTGCAAACTTTTGCTTTTCAAAATATTTTGGAAAAATTTTGTACTATATACATAATTTTGATACAAAAATATTTACACAAACTTTACACAAAAGATTTTTGAAATCATTTTTACAAAAATAACTTGTACACTAGCTAAGCATGTGCAAATAAAAGAATGTTTATGTACATGAAAATTTTTAATTTTTGTGATTTTTAGCCATTTTATTTATTAACACACTCACACAAAGTACGAGTTATGGCTAAAGTATATATGAAATATATACACACCCCCCTATACTTAGCTCGAACTATGTCCTCAGAGTCAAGAGCGATGAAGAAGACATAACTCGTGCTAGGTATAGGGAAGTGAAAAGAAAGGCTCTATACAAAGACGATCTCGGCTTTTTCCCCCTATACTTAGGATCAAGTAATCCTAAGTATAGCAGGCTGTATACTAAGGGAAAACCGAGTGGAGAATGTACAGGGTCTACCCCCCCTATACTTAGGGTGAAATATCCCTAAGTATAGGCAGCAAAAACATGGGTAGAAAGAAACAAAAGAAATACCCAAAAGGTCTCACATCCCCCCTATACTTAGGGTAAAGTGCACCCTAAGTATAGCATAATCACAAGATGAAGAAAGGGATGTGGGACTAAAGAATGTAGTGATATGGACATCTGGATCTATACAAGGCGGAAGAATAGTGAAAATCAGGCGTGAGATGCATTAGATGTGAGTCAAAAACCACATCTCACGCGAAATGAATAGGGGCAAGATCAGCGACCCGCGGCTCATGATCTAGAAATGGCTTGAGCCGCTGGCCGTTCACTCGAAAGGTACTCTCAGAAGACAACTCGGATATGTCAATGCTACCGTTGTCGTGTACCTTTCTCACCAAGTAAGGTCCTTCCATTTGCTCTGTAGCTTCCCTGGAAATAGACGTAGCCTCGCATCAAACAGCCATACTCTCTGTCCAATCTCAAAATGCTTGTGGCTGATGTGAGAATCATGCCACTCCTTCACTCTCTCCTTATACTGTAGGCTGTTTGAGAAAGTTGTATCTCTCAACTCCTCCAGGGATGCTAACTCTACCCTCCTCTGGTCTCCCATACCATCTGGATCCATAAGAATATATGTAACTGCCCAAAGTGACTTGTGCCTCAGCTCAACAGGTAAATGGCACGGCTTGCCATATACGAGGCGAAAGGGAGATGTGCCCAATGGAGTCTTGAAAGACGTCCTATATGCCCATAAGACCGAGTCCAAAAGCTGTGACCAATCCTTTCGGTCAGGGTGGACGACTTTCTGCAATATAGTCTTGATCTCCCTATTCGACACCTCAGCTAGACCATTCGTCTGTGGATGGTAAGGTGTAGCAACACGATGGTCTATACCGAACTCTCTAGTAAGGGCCTTCACCTGGTCGTTGATGAAATGAGACCCCCCATCAGAAATCAAAACTCGTGGAACCCCGAACCGCGTGATGATGTGCTTCCTCAAAAATCGGCAAACTGTCCTCGCATCAGCGGCTCGGGCGGGGATAGCCTCAACCCAACGACTAACATAATCCACGGCCAACAGAATGTACTCAAATCCCTGACTCTTAGGGAATGGACCCATGAAATCGATGCCCCATGCGTCAAAACCTCACAGAAATGAATGGGCTGCATCGGCATCATATCACGCTGTCCACAAGTGCCCATCCTCTGACAGTCAGTACACCTCTTCACGAACTCATCTGAGTCCTTGAAGAGGGTAGGCCACCACAAGCCGGATTGGAGCACCTTTTGTGCCGTTCTCCTCCCAGAATGATGTCCTCCTGCCTCAAGCTTGTGGCGGTAGGTGAGGACGCTATGGTGTTCCTCCTGAGGAATACACCGACGCCAGACGCTATCCCCTCCTTCATGGTAAAGGATGGGATCCTCCCAGTGGTAGGACTTGGCCTTCGCAAGGAAGGTCTCAAGCCTCTGCCTGGGCCAATCTTGTGGGACTTTCCCAGCAACGAGAAAGTTCACAGTATCGGCATACCACGGGAGTGAGGCGATAGCAAGGATCACCTCATCTGGGAAGGTATCTCGAATGGGATCAATCTGCTCAGACTCCTCAGGCTGCTCTAAACGGGAGAGATGATCCGCCACCACATTCTTGACCCCAGGCTTATCCTTGATCTCAATGTCGAACTCCTGGAGTAGAAGGATCCATCTAGTAAGTCTGGCCTTGGCATCCTTCTTTGCCATGAGGTACCTGATGGCGGTGTGATCGGTATACAAAGTCACTCTAGATCCAATGATATAAGATCGAAACTTATCTAGGGCGAACACTACGGCTAGCATCTCCTTCTCTGTGACCGTGTAATTCCGCTGGGCGGAATCCAATGTGCGGCTAGCGTAGTGAATGGCAAATGGAACTCCATCCCTCCTCTGTCCTAGCACTGCCCCTACGGCAAAATCGGAGGCGTCCGTCATGATCTCGAATGGGAGAGACCAATCAGGCGGCTGGAGGACAGGAGCCTCAATAACACACTGCTGGAGAGTCGCAAAGGACAAAAGACACTTGTCATCGACAAGGAACTCGGTGTCTTTCGTCAAGAGGTCAGTCAATAGCCGGGCAATCCTGCTGAAATCCTGAATAAATCTCCTATAAAATCCAACGTGCCCCAGGAATGACCGTAGCTGCCTTAAATTGGACGGCGGTGCGAGTTTTCTAATGACATCAACCTTGGTCGGATCCACCTCCATGCCCCTGTTGGAGATGATGTGGCCAAGCACCGTCCCTTGAGTCACCATGAAGTGACTCTTCTCCCAAGATAGAACCAAATGGTACTCAATACATCGCTGGAGCACTCGGTCTAGGCAGTCAAGACAGGAGTCGAATCCGTCGTCGTAGATCGAGAAATCGTCCATGAAGACCTCCAACCACTCCCCTACCATGTCCGAAAAGATCGACAGCATGCATCTCTGAAAAGTCATAGGGGCATTGCATAGCCCAAATGGCATGCGTCGAAAGGCATATGTACCGAAGGGACAGGTAAAGGTGGTCTTCTCCTGATCCTCAGGAGCGATGGCCACCTGGTTGTAGCCCGAGTATCCATCCAGGAAGCAATAATGGCTCTTCCCTGCCAATCTCTCAATGATCTGGTTAATAAAAGGCAGGGGGAAATGGTCCTTCTTGGTGGCCTGGTTGAGTCTCCTGTAGTCAACACAGACCCTCCAAGAGGTGGGTACTCGTGTAGCAATCTCCTCCCCCGACTCACTGATCACAGTCGTAATGCCCGTCTTCTTGGGCACCACATGCAAGGGGCTAACCCACTTGGAGTCGGAAATGGGATAAATAAAATCTGCACTCCACCATTTTGATATTTCCTTCATCACGACCTCTCTCAGGTTGGGGTTCAGTCGCTGCTGGAACTCACGCGACGGCTTCGCCCCCTCCTCGAGATAGATATGGTGGGAGCACACTGATGGACTAATCCCATGGAGATCCGCTACGCTCCATCCGATTGCCTTGCGGTTCTTTTCAAAAACCCCCATCAAACGGGATTCCTGCTCTCCAGTCAGATCGGCGGAGATGATGACTGGGTACATCTCAGGCTCGCCCGCAAGGAACCGATACTTCAGCGAAGTAGGGAGCGGATTCAGCTCTGGACAGCTGGGTGCTGGCAAATCTGGCCTCGGAAGAAGATGTGTCAATGCTGCTAAGTCTGTCAAATCTGCCTGGGAGAAAGAAAGCGAACTCTCACAAACGGGATCGGGAGAAGGCTGCTCAACTGTGCTGTCTTCGATCTGCTCTGTATCTACCTCCTCCTCATCTGTAGGCTCAGGTGGACTCAGGTCTGGCATCTGATCATCGCAATCTGCCCAATCAGACTCTGAATCCGAGGGATCTGCATCAAACGCGGTGGAATCAGTACCACCGTAACACAAGGTGGCCTCAGCACCACCATCACTGAAAATCGTGTTGCGGTCAAGAACCGGCTATGCTGCCTCTGTGGTATCCTGGACCAGGGTTGTGCTCTCCAAACTCTCCTCTGCTATCATCTCGGCATCAGCTATGTCTGAAAATGAGAGGATGGCCTGTGCTGCAGGGTCTGCCCATGCTGCCTCGTCGTCTGTGATCACAAAATCACAGTCCTGGTGGATGTCTGGCTCGGCGTCTGTCAGCTGCTCTGAATCTGTGCTGGCCTCTGAGCATGCTCTCTCTCTGGATCTATAGTCCTCGACCGTCTCTATTTGTACACTCTCGCCCTCGACGCAAAAGTATACCTTCCCGCTATCATGATCAGTCACCGCCTTGGCTGTGGCCAAGAACGGACGACCAAGGATGATGGGGGTATCAGCCACTGAATCAGGGATCTCCATGTCCAACACTACGAAGTCCACAGGGAATTTCAGGCCCTGAATCGTGACTATAACGTCTCGCAACAACCCCTTCGGCCTCTTGACAGATCGATCAGCAAACTGAAGGACTGTCCTGCTCTGTCTAAGAGTGCCCAACTCGAAGCGGTCGAGAAGGGCTGTCGGAAGTAGGTTGATAGACGATCCGCTATCCAATAGAGTCCGGTCGAACCTCTGCTCACTAATCTGACATCTGACATACGGGGCCCCTAAATCTGGCCTCTTGGCCGGCAGACGGTTCTGGATCGCGAAACACGTGGCTTTCGTCAGCACATGAATCTCTGAAGTGTGGTTCCTCCTCCTCCTCCTGACTGTGGTCCTGTCTCTCAAAGATCGCTGAAGAAGGGGGATGTGCTGCAAAGCCTCCTGAAGGGTCAGCTGTATGTGAAATCTGTCGATCATGCTCTGGCTGAACTCCTCCTGCTCTCTCTTTTTTGGATCTTTTTCTTTTTTCTTCCCCTTCCCCATCTGAAGGGCTCTAGGGAAGGGGATCACAGGGTCATTCTCAGATGAAGGACTAGGAAAAGGCCTAGACGGCTCGACGGCCGGATCCGCACATACATCAATCACCACAGTAGGACCAGAAGAAACTAAACCTTTTCCTTATTCAAAACAGTGTTCTGAGATACATCAACATGAGGAAAAACAACATCTCTATCTATATGAACACCGGTGGCCTCAGTACCACCACGGGCTGGCTCTACTGCTGGACGTCTCGCGGCCTCAGTACCGTGGGCTGGCTCGGCTAATCTGGTGGCATCAGCACCACCTCCTCGAACTGGTGAAGCGGCGGCCTCAGCACCGCCGGTGGAATCAACATCCTTGGTGGCATCAGTACCACCGTCATCAGGTGCGGCCTCAGTACCGCCCTCCTCCTCCTCATCTAGCGCCCTGGGTGGATCCTCGAGTCGTCGCTCAGATGAGGCGCCGCCTGCTGGTGCTCTACCGCTCCTAAGTGTAACAAAATCAGCATCAAATAGATCTGAAGACATATCATCAAATGGATCACTAGGAGTGGCGTGCTCAGTGGAAACTACCTGCTCAGATTTCCTCTGCAGGCTGTTCGGATTCGGCTCTATCTGTGCAGGAATGGCAGCCTTCCCTCTCACAAGGTCCCGCATCTCCTGGAGGAACTCGTCCATCTCCCGTCTGAAGGTAGCCTGCTGGTCCGTGAGGAGGCGGGCTATGTCATCCAAGGCGGGGCTCTCATGGGAGCCCGACGGGTAGCCTCTCTGGTGCTGAGGCTGCTGGAACTGGTGCTGCTGGTAAGAGGGGTAGGAGGAAGGATGTTGCTGCTGGTGTGACGGGTGAGCCTGCTGCTCACATCTCCAGGACTATCCCTGCTGCTGATAGGGACGAGGAACGAAGGACGACTGCTGGTGTGACTGATAGGCTGGGGGCTGCTGCTGCGGCTGGTGATCCCTCTGCTGGCCATACTGCCCTCCCTGACCGGATGACTGCTGTTGGGGCTGGGTACCTCCACTCCCCCACCTGAATCCGGGATGGTCTCGTCGGATCCCAGGCTGGGGACGGTCATACCAAATCCCGTTGACATCCATCAACGGCTCTGCATTGTATGGGGCTGGCGGGAGTACTGCCAGAGGCTGATCCGGCTGGTATACCACCATCTGCAAGTCTGGAGATGGTGGTGTCTGGTAGGTGGGTTGCTGCTGCTGGTACGACTCCGCCTGTACAAGGTGAACCTGTCTAGGCTGCTGAAAGGAGCTGGAGCGCTGGGACGAGCTATTGCTGCCGCCGGTGTCGCCTCGTGACTGAAGACGGGGCTGGGAAGCCGTCTGTGCCTCCTGGAGACACATGAGCTGGGTCTTCATGTCGCTCAGAGTCTGTGCCATCTGTTCCATCTGCGTGATTCCCTGGCACTGCTTCTTCTCGATCAGCTCCATCCGGTCCAACTTCTCGCTGATAATACCCATATCCGCAGCGGACGACTCTGCCTGTGCTGTTGCAACTGCGGATGAACTGGATGGATCGGCGTCGACCCGTGCTATCCTCTGGTACTGCATGGGTCCTGGATGTTGCTGGGGTCTCCCCTGAGTGTACAACCGGGTCTGGGACATCACCATATAATTCTCGGCCATCTCCTCATAGATGGCCCAGACCTGGTCGTGGTCCTTGGCGAAATAGGACCCGCCGCAAGAAGCATTCACCAGGCCCTGGAGCTCTGGTGTAAGCCCGCTGAAGAAGCTCTGCACAAGGTTCGGCTTCGAGATGTCATGGTGCGGGCATCGGTCTGTGAGCTCTCGGAACCTCTCCCATGCCTCATGGAATTGCTCGTTGGGGAGCATGGAGAAGTTGCTGATCAGGGCCCTCGCTGCATTGGTCCGCCCGAGTGGATAGTACTTGTTCAAGTACTCGGTGCGGAGCTGCTCCCAGGTGTAGACAAACTTCCCTAAATGCTTCAGCCAGGTGGCTGCTCTGTCAGCTAAGGAGAAGGGGAAGGCCATCATCTGAATCGTGTCTTGGTCCACATGGCGGTCATGGACAGTACTGCAGATCATCAAAAACTCCTGGAGATGGAGATGGGGCTCCTCGGTGGCTAGCCCGTGAAAACAGGGGAGTAGCTGCAGGGTGTTCGGGGGGAACTTGAAGTCCCCACGATCGCCAGCACCACTACCCAATGATGCATCAGTGTAGATCCGGGGTTGTGCAACTCCCGCATCGGTCTCGGTGGTCCTCCTGCCGCGGCGGCGGCGGCTGCTGCTGCTGCTGCGGCTGCTGCGGCTCGTGCATCTGCATCAGGTCCGTCCTCAGGCTCGCTCTGATCTCTCTCTGCTCTGAGTCGCTCCAACTCTCTCCTCATCTCGATCATGAAAGCTCCCTGATCCCTCAGCTGCTGCTGGACGGTCTCTAACGAGGCGATCAGGGTGGAGTTGATCGCTCCCTGATCCAATACGAAGTGCTCAGGCTGACGGGAACGATCCTCAGAACTGCCGGCCATAACGTCTGCAAAATCAAATGAGCCCAACTCAGGTGCTGTCAAATCTGTTAATCTCTCCTCGGGCTCATGTCGCTCAGGTCCGAAAGAAAGGGGGTCGAGGGGGAACAGGGCAGAGTCGTATTCGGGCTCGGAGAGCTGGTCTCGGCTCTCGCGGGCCAACCTAGATGATTGGGTAGACGTGCCCGAAAGCGGTGCAGCCAGAGGCTGCCTAAGAGAGCGTCTACCCATCATCTTGATCTGGCGAGTAGTGCGGATGAGATCTGGAGAAACTATGATCACAATGCAAACCCCCGGTTCACCAACGCAACACGAGCTGAAGATCGTAAAAGCTCGGTCAAATTATCTTGTAAATTTTTATTAGGTGAACACACAAGATATCAGAGCGCTTACGTGACCTGTTAGGATACCCGATGCTACCCCAACCGACTGGCCCGCACGGAAGAGTCAGTAATCAGTCGGGAATAACACCGGAGGGCTCTACCTAGGGTGCGGGTCACTCTCTCGCGCAATCAAACCAAACAATGAGGGGGTTGCTCTCCCCAAGACAAATTTTTAAGGTGAATGTCTTTTAGGGTTAATAGTCTTATCTAGTCCCAATTTTATGATTTTTCTTTTTAATATTTTTCAAATGAAAAACAAAGGCCTAACGAATTTTTCGGTTCTCCTGGTTATTTAATCCAAAACAGGGGGGAGAAGACGAAAAAGCCGATGCGCGATGAAATCAATGATGCATGCTGAGATAGAAATGCGTACCTTGCCTCCAGCACTCTACATGCAAGTGATCCGCGCAGAATTTAAAGACAGGAAATAAACTACCTAAATGATGCAGCGGGAAAAACCGAGTCCTAGATCAGCAATTTCTACTCGCAGAACCGTTTAATCGGTCACCGACCTCCAAGCCAAAGGGTCCGGTCTTGGCCCACCCCTCCTCTGCCCGACAAATCGGGGGTAGGAGAAAGCGCTTTACAGGGTGGACTGCGGCACGTAGGCTACGAAGGAGATGAGTCGATTATTTTTATTAATTGATTATTAGTAGGTCCAATTAAGCGTACTATAGGAGCAAGCAGATAATTAGGTGTGGGGACCCTACTAATTACGGCACAAGCAAGAGAAAATCCTAAGGCTAGGGGCTCGATGAAAAACCGCGTAAACACCGGAAAAGGCAGTAAAAAGAAAAGAAAACAAAGCCACGTAAAAAGCCGCGAAAAACTCCTAAGGGTCCCCCGAGCACACCGGTGCTCGGCGAAACAGACCCGCTAAGTCCAAGAGTCCACAAGTCCAGTCTGAGTACCTGTATTATTACAATAATAATAAAATAAAACCTAATCTAAACCTCACCCACTCAACTCTCTCTCTCGCTCTCTCCTGCGGCTCCGTATAGAAGGGAACCGCCTCCAAGTCTTGCGGTTGCATCGGCTCCTCGAAAGTCGCCTCCACGGTCCTCGGGCTCTCGCAAGAAACAGAGACAAGTGGTCAGACCGAAATAATCAAATAATAATAAGGAAAAATAAATGAAAATAAAAATGAGGGTATATATATGCAAAAATACAAAATAAAATAAACACTCAAAATAAAACAAAAACAAAAGTAAAAGAGAAACAAAATAAAACCAAAATAAAATATAAACAAAAGCCGCGAAGAAGCCGCGAGCTCTGAAAGAGCCGCGAAAAGCCGCGAAAACAAAAACGAAATAAGAACAAAACTACTAAGCCGTGCTCCCCGGCAACGGCGCCATTCTGATGTACGCAAAGCCGACCACTCGGATAAAGGTGCTAATCGGTCGTTGAGACCCAAGCAGTCAAATGCGAATAATCAAGAAAAATAGACCACCACGAGAAATAAAATCAATCAATAATGCGATAGCGGTCTCGCTATTAGATTAACCTGGTATAGCGACCAGGGTCGAACACAAGGAGCACGGGTTGGCCTGTCGGCCTATGAAGTAGTCAAAAAGAGAAATAAAATAAAAGAAGAAAATGTTTTTGGTGGTTTTTGAATTAATTTATATTTTTTTTGGATTTTTAGTTAATTAAGAAAATAAGAAAAGCAAATAAACACACACTTCAACAATTTATTAAAAGCACTAAAAATCAGCCAAAAATTCAAACAAAAATATTTTTATGTGTTTTATAATTTTTAGTGTTTTTGGTGAATTTTTGAGAATTTTCTGATGTTTATTTAATTTTCTAAAAATCAAAAAGTGACTAAAACAGTAGGTACTGTCCAGCCGAGCTAAAAAGGCCTAGATAAAATATCTATGGGCCCAAATTAGCTGGGAGGTAAATTTCCTGTAAAGAGAATAAAACAAGGAAAATTTAGTCACCTATTTTATTATTTTTGGATTTTTTGTTTAATTATTAGAATTTTTATAAGATTTTAGATGTTTTTTAGTTTTTAGTGGTTTTCAGTAATGAAAAATAGCCAAAATTGGCTAGAAAATCAAGCTAAGCAAACCAAACAATAGACAATTTTTATGGAATTTTAAAATGAGTTTTAATATTTTTTGGGGGTTTTTAAAGTTAGACAGTAGTAAAATTAAAGGTTTTTGATTTTTTAAAAATAACAAAACAAAACAAAAATGTCCTCAAAAATCCTCGAAAATTTTACACCATGGCAGGAGCCATGTATCCCATTTTCGTTGGATTTGGAGGTAATTTGCTATTTTATTCAAAAATAAAGAGAGGGCATAGTGCACAGGGACCAAAGTGCAAATACCCAGAAGTCTGGGGGGTCTGGTGCAATTAACCCAGCGAACCGCGTGCGATGCGCGTGTCTGGGGAACTCAGGGACCCATATGTAAGAAAAATAAGTTCCGAGGGCTTATTGGTAACAAGTACCAAAATTCCAGGGAACTATTCGCAAAATACCCAAAATATCACGCACATGTTCAAATGTATCACGCACAGGGGTATAAATGCAAATAATTAAAAACTTTCATTCATTAAGGAACATCCAGAACAACAGGGGCATACAATGCAATTAACCCACCAAAACCACGTGACGAAGCACATGTCAGACCACACACAAGGGTATAAGTGCAAAGTCAACAGAGTACAGGGTCCTCTATGCAAATAACCCTGAAACTAAACAACTACGCTAAATATTTACAAGACTAAAAGCGAAATAAAATAACAAAGAGGGCCTAAGGGTAAATTACCCTTTATTAATGAAGCGGGCGGATGGAGGCCACGTGGATCATCTGACGGTGGCGAACGATGGCTCTCCAGATCTCTCCTCCTCATATCCAACGATGACTGCTGCTCCTGCGATGGACGGCCCCGATGAAGTCTGGAGCTGGAGGAGTGATCGAACGGAGGAGAAGGGTCCTCGAAGAACAGATGACCGGCGAGATTCGCCGGCCCGGTGGTCTTGCTCCGAGGCTCCTCTGCTGCGCCTGAAGGTCGGAGAAGCTCCGCACTGGTGTCCTGCAGCTGGTGGTGGGCTCCGATGGTCCAGCCGAGCTCTGGTGAGCCCCGGCGAGGACGGCGGAGGAAGCCTTCTGGTCCTAATGGCCCAACACCTCAGACGGGCTGGGAAGCTCCTGCAAAGTAGACCAAAAGACTCACGGGTCGAGGGCAAACTGCCTCGACCCAGTCAGGTGGGGTGACGGTGGTCTGTGGGTCGATATGGCGAGCTCCGGCGAAGGGGGTAGACGGAGGAGCTCGACTCCCAGCTCCTGTGTGAGCTGGGTTGGATGGGAATGCGGAGAATGTGCGTGAGAAGAAGACGGATGCGATGGTCGATTCCGATGGTCGAACGGAGTGATGGAATGGTCGGAATCAGCTAGAGACGGCGGCGGCACAAATTGGGCGTAATCGAAAATCAGAGAAAAAGAAAGGCCTACAAGGTTACCTGGGTGGACAAGTAGATTGGGGACGAGCTTAGGAAGCTCTGGGTCTTTGCCTCGAGGAGCGTCTCCCTCCGAGGCTCGGTGCTCCTGCTGGTGGCGGAGCAACGGCGGCGAAGCTCGCCGGATCGATGGCCTCTCTTCCTCTCCTCGCTTCGACAGCGCCAAACGCGAGCTGTCACTCTCGCGCACTCACTGGAGCTCACAGGGATGGATTCGAATGACCAAAGATAGAGAATTAGGGTGGCGGAGCTCGGCTTTATACGTGGGGATGATCCAGAAAGAATCGCGCGGGTAGGGAAATCAGGAGCGCGGATCTCGATGCGGTGGCTCCGACGAGGGTCTCGGGTGTATCGTGAAGGAGTCGGACCCGGGGTTTGGGCGAGAGGGAGTCAGGTCTGCCTGGGAAAAATCCGAGAAGGGGAGTCGGGCGCTGCAGACCCGCGAGAGGTGGTCCTGGGGGGGGAGTTGACCGGGCGGTCAACATCCCCCAGAGCCAACAGGAATCAGCCACGTGGCCGGATTTTGAAGGTGAAAATTAAGGTAGCAAATGGCCGAATTTGCAAAAAGTTAAAACATGAAATATTTTTATTTTATTTTTTCTATTTTTTAGTGATTTTTAATAATTTTTTCGAAATAAAAATAAGGTATTTACATTATATAGCTATATATAGGCATATGTACAATATAGGCTTTTTAATTTTTGATTTTTTTAATTGTTATTTTTATACAATTTTATTCCCATTTTATATTTTATTTATTTTCATTATAAAATAAGGAATAAAAAGATATTTTTATTTTATTTTTATTATTTATATACATAGGTAAAATAAATACATATGTACATATATATACATGGTATTTTTACAATATATTTTTGTGTTTTAATTTTGTTATTTTTATTTTGTTTTTGTTTTAATTGTTTTTATTTTATTTATTTACATTATATAATATAGGATATTTACAAAAAAATTTAGAAATTAATTTTATTTATTTATAAGGTTAAATAAACATAAAGGTGGTTCCATTTACATGATGACTATACAAGAGGTGTTTTTGTTTTCTTTCTAATTTTTAAATTTTTCTTTTGATTTTATATTTATAAATTTATACCAATATTTACAGGCCTATTTTTGTGAGGAAAATACTTTTATTTTATTTACATATATATTTACACACATGAGCCCCTATCTCCCTCTACTTTGGCTTTTATGCGGTCAGGCCCATGCTGAGCCCTCCCTTGGGTTAGGTTGCTCAATATTTATTCTAAATATTTCCCTCTTTTTCTTTTTAATCTTTATTCTTTTATTTTTACACAAAAACATGCTAATTATAGGTTTTTACACAATGCATACTTTTGGTAATTATTTCTATTTACACACATCTACATGTATTTGCAAAGGTTTTTGTAGCTAAAATATAAGAATAAAGAGTGATGAATGAGTATTCATCAATCCCTCATACAAACTCCAAAATAGATCTACTCACTCTTAGAATACTACACATTAAAAGACCTTTAAAATGAGACTAATTTCATCCAATTTGGAGCTCGTATGAGAAAGTTGGGTTTTTGGGCCACTTTGTATACTACATATATGTATAAATTGTATCTTTGTATTTTTTGTATCATACTTGACCTCATCTCCATCTTTGGTCAACATGAAACTTGTAGATCTCATCAAGATCTACAACTTTCATGTTTTGAGTTTTTCCAAATTCGGTCCCCTTCTCTTTCTACACTCAATTTTCTTTTCAACCAATCACAGCAGGCCACGTGGCGCCCTCTGGTTGCGCCACGTAGCCCGCTGCCCTTGCCTCATCCGCCCGCAGCTACAGCCGTTGGATTAACTTCTAGATCCAACAGCCTAGCCGCCTCCACGCACGCCTCAAATTTCAGCCATCCGATCATTATCAGAACCCCATCAGCACCGCTCGTTCGCGCCTCAAGCTGAGCGCGCCACGTGGCGCTTCGAGATTCGTTTGATCGCGCCATCGATCCCTTCATCCGAGCCGCTAGATCTTCTCTTTATTCCCACCGTCAGATCACGCCCGGCCTTTTATCTGCACCACCTATTTCCGCCTTATTCCCCTCGCACCACGTGGCGCAATCGTACCCCTTGATCGATTCGCATGCGATCTAATCCTACCCGGCCATTATCGCTTCGATCACCACCGTTGGATCACAAGATCCAACGGTGGAGACTTCGTCTCCTACCTCCGATCGCTCTCTCTCCCACGATCTCGACCTTGCGCAACACGCCGCCCCCTTTCTATTTTCGCCACCACGCCTGTCACCTTCTCCGACCACCAATGTCGCCACGATCTTCACCACTCTCCCCTCATCCTCGCCAGCTCCCTCACTTCCCACGACTCCCACCAATGTCGCTCCACGCCGACCTCAAACTCCACCTCCCAGCGACTTAACCCATCAACTTCATCCTATAAATCACTCCTCTCCGGCCATCGTCATGGCTATCCGCCCCTCGTGAGAGACGCCCCGAGCTCTGAGCTTCAACTTTGTGACAGGAATTGCGAGTTTCATTGAGCGATAACGTCCGTCCTCTCCGGCGAGATCCTCGGCCTCCGCCGAGTCGCAGCCCTCCTCCGCCGAGTCGCTGCTTGAGCTCAGGGTTCCACCGGCCCTTCGAGCGACGACCTGGAACTCAAGGAAGAGTTCCAATCCCCAGGTGACGCCTCCATCCCTCTCCGATCTTCTCTTCATTTTTCTTCGCTTTTTTCTCGCATTTTATTCGCCGCCTCCGGTCATCTTCTTTCCTCCATTCCATTCCTCCGAGCTTCGCATCGGAGCTCCCATCTTCGCGGTAGCCTTCACATCCTCCGACGACACCTTCCATCTTCCAGCAGCTCCAGCTCCGCCACTTGGCCGGAGCTCCTTCGCCAGACCACCGCAGTATCCCTTAGGCCTCTCCTATCGCCTTCACTTCTCCACGAGTGCATGCACGAGCTTCGGCTCTGTCTTTAGCGCTTGCAGGTGCCAACTGAGTCATTGGTCGGAGCTTCGCCGGAGTCGACTTCGAGCTTCATTGCCACCGACTTCAGACAGCCCTCCGCAGCTTCTGAGACCATCAGGACCTTCACCGCATCACCACAAACCTCCTGGGATAGCTCCGAGCAATCGGAGAGCTTCATCGATGCTAGGAGGAACGGGTGGAGCAAAGGCCGCTTCGTCGGAGCCCCGCCATCTCCTCCGCAGGCGGCGGAGGACCATCGGAGGAGACGTACAGCTGCCGTTCGATCACGTCGATCGAACGGTCCACAGCGAGCCACATCACCTCTCAGCCGAGCTTTACAGGAGTCGTTGGATCCACTTAGATCCAACGACGCCTAGTGCACCACGCGTCTCCCCTCCGCAGCAGCTCTCAGCCGTTGATATCTCATCTGATCCAGCGGCGGATCTTCAGCCACGTCACCATCTCCACCGAAGCCAGTAGACGTTGGATCAACCTAGATCTAACGGCCTGAGGTCACGCCACGAGTCTTCATCACCATCCATCAGATCGAGCTCGATCCGAGGGTCCACAGCGTGCCACGCAGCCTCGGTCCGAGCCTCTTCCCCGAGCCTAGGCTCGGATCGCCCGAGCCTCACTCCAGACCTCCAGAAGCGCCCGAGCTGAGCTCCGAGCCTCCACAGCTATCCGAACCTAGGCCGCCCACGTGAGGAGCACGTGCGACCTAGGAAATTTACATAGAGGACCCTGGAACTTTCAAATATTGCAAAGAGGTCCCTGTGAAGCAGACCCCACGTGAGAAGCACGTGCCTTGTGGAGAAATTGCACTCGAGTCCCCAGCATAATAGGTAATTGCACTTAAGTCCTTATCAGCATATTTACTTTATGTATTTTTATTTTCATGTATTGCATTTACACCCTTGTGTTCGCACGCATCCCTAGGTTGCATTTTACATCATTTTTCAATTCTAAAAGTTGCATTTTGTTGAGAAACTTGTCCTCTGTCTATTGGGCCACATGTCATGTTTTTGCAATTTCAGTGGAATTTTAAATGAATTAATTGGTTGATTTGTGGAATATTTTGCCCAGTGACACCTTTTAATTTCTAGTTAATTCTCTGTGATTCCAAAAATCCTCAAAAATTCACAGTAGCTTAAGGACAGTAATCTTAACATGCCATAAAAATTTCATGTCATTTGCACACATATCGAGGCCTAAATAAATTGTTGAGCGATTTTCTCATTTAATTTTAATAAATTCATTTCACATTGAAATTAAGATCTGTCAATTTTCCTAGATTCCTTATCATTAGAGCTATCTAGGATAATTTTATTTCTTGAAAAAATTGTGATTTGTTATTTATTAAAAATTAATGTCTTCATATTTAATTCACAGTAAATTCATTTAGTGTCTAAAAATTCCAAAAAAATTCGGGTAGATCATTTTTATCATAATTAATCATCTGGCCAATCTTTAGAATTTTTGGACTTCATTTGATATCTTAATTGAATTAAACTTTATATTGGCCTGATGGTTGCATGTGTCTGCACAGAAAATAAAAAAAAGAAGAAAAAAAATTCAATTCCCTGAAAATCCAACACTTGATATTTGCTCAAAATTCACCTAAGGAGACAGATGCCTCCTTGAGTTCGACCTTGGACCTCTACCAAGTAAAAAAAATTCTGCCGCTTGAAATTAACTTGACATTGATTAATAGTGGTTTTTGATTAGCCTCTCGTATTCGACTGCAACGAACACTTAAACTTAATTTGGACCATTAATTTGACCGAATTAACATAAGATGCGGGACGGTTATCAAAAGGTCCCCTCCCTTATTGCAGAGTTGAAGCGTCACAATCCGACCAGTGTCATCCACTACTTCTTGGAAGAAGATGACTCCTTCCTCAGATGTTTTATCTCTTTTAAAGCTAACAAGGATGGGTACATGTTTGGATGTAGACCCTTCTTGGGTTTGGATGGATGCCACTTGAAGGGCAATTACTTGGGAACACTGTTGTCTGCTACTGCCCTAGACGCAACAAATGGGCTCTTTCCTGTTGCCTTCGCGGTCGTAGAGAATGAGTCGATGTTACATGGAATTGGTTCTTGAAGCATTTGGACGAAGCCATCCAATGTGGTGAAGGAAAGGGTCTAACATTAATCTCAGATGGACAAAAGGGACTGGAGAGTGCAGTCAAAGATAAATTCCCATATGCGGAGCATAGGGCCTGTATGCATCACGTTTACAAGAACTTTAAGATGAAGTATCCAGGCAGTGATTTGGAGCATATACTTTGGTCAGTAACAAGAGCTTTCGAATCAAAGCAATACCTCCATTGGATGAAAGTGCTTCAAAAAACCAATACAAGTGCTTTTGACTACATGATAGGGATTAATCAGAAATGGTCGAGATCGCAATTCAGCACGTCTGCTCACTGCCACTACATCACCAATAATTTAAGCGAGTCCTTCAATTCGTGGATTAATGATGCCCGTCACCTTCCAATTTGTGATCTAGTAGATTGGATTCGACAGAAGATGATGACAACTTTAGAAGAGCGGAGATTGAAAGGTTCAAAAATGCGAGGTGTGATGGTATCTACAGCACTAGACTTTGTGAGGACCTCGACCAAGAATCTACAGGGGTTCATAGTAAGGAGATCAAGCGAGACTAGCATGGAGGTGGAATGTCCCACTAGTTGTAATGTATGTGATCTAGCTGCAAAGCAATGCACATGTAGGCGATGGCAGGTCTCTGGCTTTCCATGCACACATGCTTGTGCAGCCATCTCAAGTTTGCGCAATGTGAATTGGGATGACTACTTATCGAATTACTACATCATATCACGCTATCAGACTACCTATGCGGAGTCAATCGCCCCCTTACCCAATAAGTCGTGCTGGATGCCCGTTAAATTACCATACAAGGTGTTATCTCCGCACTCCATGAGGCCTCCATGAAGGCCAAAGAAGAATCGAATAAGGGCGAGGGACGAGGAGAAGAAGACCCAGCACAAATACACGAGGTGTGGTTCTTTTGGCCATCACAAAAATACATGCAAAAATCCGATAAATCCACGAACCAAGGCGGCTGAAAATGTTTCTCAAGATGGAACCCAATTGCGGGCATCCATGGAGGATCTAAGTGTGAGAATTTGTTCTCAGCAGTCTTCTACAATGGGAGCTCGAAGGTATGTTACAATATGTACTAACTACTCTTCTACTTTGGGTATTCATTTCTTCATGATTCCTTGTCCCTTGCAGTGGAGTGGCTATTAGGGCAAGCGCCTTCAAGAGGACGACCAACGTTGCCAGGGAGGCTGGTCCAAGCACCACAAAGAGGGGTCGGCCAAAGAAAGCATCTCGAATTGGAGAAGATGAGCCCCCATTACTAAATGATGTAAAATTTCCATAACTTTTTGATTTTTCTTACTTCAAGATCCTACGACTTTCTAGGTGTTAAAGGTGTTCAATTAACTTTTTTCAGATGTTCAAGATCCATGATTACCCCCAATGCTAGGAGGTTCCAGCAAGTAATTTTGGATGGTCTTATTCAATGCACAAATTTGAAGTTCTCAATTAAATTGCTCGAGTATACATATGACGGTTGTTATTTGGACTTTTTTGTTTCCATGTAGGGCTACTGGGTAGAGAAGTACTTTTTTGGGAAGGGAACGACTCTTTTTTGGGAAGATTTGTGATGAAGTTTGCTAAAGCTGGAAGATTTTGGACAGCACCTACAGAATAGAATTTACTTCTTCATTTGGAATGTTGGTTTTCTTTGATTTACTTGTTGTTGTAATTTATGGGATTTTTGTTTTTAAAGTGTAATATAAACAATAGCTTAGACTTACTTGCGGTTTGAAGAACAAGGACATATTTTGTTTATGTCAGTCTGTCAATGAATGCATATATAATGTAAGGATGGGAGCATACGAACATGGACACTTGAGGTATAAGCTTAGACCTATTTTGTTTGCATTGCAGTCCAAAGTTTCTTGAGATTTTGCAGGTCAAAGAAATATAATGTAAGCATGGGAGCATACGAAGATCAACACTTTAGGTAATACATTCAGTTCTTCTCAATACATACTACTTGAGTTTAGTTACGAGGAATACAAGAGCACAAATTGACAGGATTGACATGAAAGCATATGTTCTTGATTTGGACCCTTGTATTTGCAAGTTCAGATTTTATCATCTTCAATTCTTCGGCCAGCTTTCCTAACTCTTGCAATAATCATAACTTCATTTTCTTTTCTTCTTGTGAGGTCTGATAATTGGGCGTGTCGTTGTCGACCCAGCCAAAAAATTCACAGCTTCGATCCGGATATGTATAGAATTTCCTCCCCTTACTCCAAGGTCTTGCTGATGTCTTCACCGTAGCAAGGCTTTGACATTGACATCTGACTCGATCATTACCGGAGACACTAGAGGCGGAGAGCTGATCCATCTTGTAACCTAGAAAACATGTCAAATATTATTTTTGTAATATAAACATTCATGTAATACTTGCTATGAAACACTCAAAACCAGCAATAAAATTTTTTTCAATGTGTATTTATTCATAGTGTTCTTACCTCTTGGACGTGCAACAAAAAAATTCTTTGGAGATCTCTCCAGCTATGACCAGGTTGAAGCCTATCTCACAATGTGAGACCTTAAAATAAGGTTGTTGACCCTTACAAAGAGCCATTGGAAATGGAGGGTTATGTTAGGAAAGCCACCTCCAACGGTCCACAAATTGGGGGTAAAATAGGGCATTCACCCTTGACATAACGACCGTCAGCGTAAAAATAGACGTCCGCAAACCACAGGGTCTTCGCAGTAAGGGTTAGCAAGATTACGGGGTCTAGGGAGGAATATCGATGTTTCAAAGGTCGTAGAGGTAATTTATAAAGATTCTAGGGTCTGCCGGTAAAAATCCCTTTATATAAATAATGTTAAGTTTCTGAAAAAATTGCTTGCAAGGACACGATCTTTACTGTATTTGCACTTATACCCCTGCAATGCACATATTAAAGATGAAATTAAATGGGTAAATTACTTAGGTGCCCTTGGACTTTGATTTTAAGGCTATTTAATGCATTTAAGCTTTGTTTAATATGAAAATAGGTCCCTACTAGTTCTATATTTTTATTGTGTTTAAAATAGCATTTTTTTATTTCAAAAAATTATAGGAAAAAATATCTAAGATGCCTACTAGTTGTATTTATCATACATATTTTTTGCATGGCATTCTAAGTTAATTTCTTATTTATTAAAAATAAAAACCAAGATTTTTATTACAAATTTTTATATGAAAATCCAAAAATATGAAATCGTCATTAAAAAATAAAAAAATAGTATACGTGTATTATTATATATTCTATCTTAAATAAAAAATCACTAAAAATATAAAAGATAATGTTAAAAATCACAAAACCCTAATAATACTATAAAAATCACAAAGATTTCATTTAAATTTAAAAAAAATATTTTTTATTCTATATTTTTCTTTATTATACATAGTACTTATTAAAGCCTGGGTAAATGAGGAGGGTTGCGTTAGGTAGCCGACAGTAAGCGTAAAACAATCGGAGAAAACTTCCTAAATAATATTTTTTAAAAAAATATTATTTAGGATGTTGCCTCTTGACAGTCGGATCTTTTCAACATGGATTTAAGCAAACATACAGATTTCGTTGGGGCATTCTCTACTTGCGACGCGTTGCATCGCCCGAATGCAATGAAAAATTGGCAAGGGCCGCTACATCGCAGCCTGGATGTAGTTCAAAATTTGCAAGGGTTCTCGCATGAGGAACGCATGCGGGTAATTAAGCTAGTTCCGCTGCATCACCGCCCGGATGCAGTCCAAAATTTACAAGGGTTCTCGCATAATGGACGCATGCGAGTAAAGAAGTTAGTCCAAAAGAGATTGCAACGGAAGTTGCGGATTGGTAGTTGGAATATTGGCACTTTGACTGGAAAATTGATGGAGATAGTGGATACGATGGAAAGAAGGAAGATTCATATACTATGTCTTCAAGAGACTAAATGGGTTGGAGAGAAAGCAAGGGAGATCGAGAAGACAAGCTTTAAACTTTGGTATTCGGGTAAAGATAAGGGTAGAAACGGTGTTGGAGTGGTTGTTCATAAGGATTTGAAGGATTGTGTAGTTGAGGTGCAAAGATTCAGTGATCGGATTATTTTGCTAAATTAGTTTAGATGAAAGGATTAAACAAGCTTTTTGGGATGATCTAGATAAGTTTTTACAAGGAATCCACAAAGAGAGATGATTTGCATAGGTGGAGATCTTAATGGACATGTGGGAAAAGATGCTTCAGGGTATGCCAGTGTTCATGGAGGACATGGTTTTGGGGATAGAAATGAAGAGGGGAAAGTCATCCTGGATTTTGTAACGGCATATGATCTTTTATAGCAAACACCCTCTTCAAGAAGAGGGAGGATCATTTAATTACTTATAAGAGTGGGCCAACGAGAACACAGATAGATTACTTTGCGTTGAGGAGAAGAGATCGGTTGTGTTGTAAAGACTGCAAAGTAATCTCAGGAGAGAGTTTGACAACCCAACATCACTTGTTAGTCTTGGATGTAGAAATAAAAGGGCTGGTAAAGAAAATGTGGGTTCCTAAGATCACTAGAACTAGATGGTGGAATATTCAACTGAAGCAATCGAGCTTCAGGGAGAAGGTTTTAAAAGATTTATCTTGGGATTGTAGGAGAAGTGCAAATGAGATGTGGGAGGCAGTAGCATCTTGTATCCAAAAGGTAGCCAAAGAGATGCTAGGCGAGCCAAAGGGAGGAGCCCCAGGTCAAAAGGAGGCTTGGTGGTGGAGTAAGGGGTGCAAGAGAAGCTAAAAATTAAAAGAGCATGCTTTAAAGCTATGTTTAAGGATAGAACAGAGGAAACTGTCACAAACTACAAAATATCAAAGAAGGAATCAAAGAAGGCTGTAAGTGAAGCTAAGTCAAAAGCTTATGAAGTTTTGTATAAAAATCTCGACACTAAGGAGGGCCAGAAGGATATATTCAGGTTGGCCAAAGCAAGAGAAAGAAAGACCAAAGACCTTTCTCAAGTGAGATGCATTAAGGACGAGGAAGGTCACGTGCTTGTTATTCAGAAGGATATAGAGACTAGATGGGAGCAGTACTTCCATAAACTTTTCATTGGGGAAGGAAATAGAGAGATCACTTTGGGTGACCTAGCTAGTAGTGAAAGTTACTTGAATCGTGCAAGCTTTAGACGGATACAAAGAAAGGAAGTAGAGGAGGCTTTGAAGGTTATGAGACATGGGAAAGGTGTAGGATCGGACAACATCCCTGTAGAAGTATGGAAAGTTTTAGGTGAGCGCAGTTTGACTTGGCTTACCAATCTATTCAATGTTTTTTGGCAAAGCAAGAAAATGCCTGAAGATTGGAGGAGGAGTATCGTGGTGCCTCTTTATAAAAATAAAGGAGACATTCAAAATTGTTCAAATTATAGAGGTATCAAGCTGATGAGTCACACTATGAAAATTTGGGAGCGTGTGATCGAGAGAAGGTTGAGGCAAGTTTCCAACGTCAAAGAAAACCAATTCGGATTCATGCCAGGTCGCTCAACTATTGAAGTCATCCATTTGCTGAGGAGAACAATGGAGATTTATAGAGCTAAAAGGAAGAACCTCCATATGATCTTTATTGATTTGGAGAAGGCTTATGACTCTGTCCCACGAGAGATATTGTGGAGAGTTTTGGAGAAGAGACAAGTGCATGTCCTATACATTAACCTCATAAAGGACATGTATGATAGCGCTTTATCTTGTGTAAGGACGTCGTCTGGGAAGACTGGCTATTTTGACATCAACGTTGGTTTACATCAAGGTTCGGCTTTGACTCCATTTCTTTTTACTTTGATTATGGACGAGTTGACAAGTCACATTCAGGATGAGTTACCTTGGTGTATGTTATTTGCTGATGATATTATGTCGATTGACGAGACTAGCGATGGAGTAAATGAGAAGCTCGAGGTCTGGAGACATGAGTTGGAGAGTAAAGGATTTTGTATAAGTAGGGCTAAGCCAGAATACATGGAGTGCACCTTTGATGGAAGCAATGGTGAAGGAATTGAGGTGACGATTGGTGATGATAACATTCAGAAGAGAGATTCTTTTAGATATCTGGGATCTATTTTGCAACATGATGGGGAAATTGATGGAGATGTTACTAATAGAATAAATGCAGGCTGGCTAAAATGGAGAGGAGCCTCTGCTGTTATATGTGATAAGAAAATTCCTTTAAAAATTAAAGGAAAGTTTTACAAGCAGCCGTGAGACCTGCTATGCTCTATGGATTTGAATGTTGGCCTGTGAACCATAAACATGTGCAGAGAATGGCTGTAGCAGAAATGAAAATGCTAAGGTGGATGTGTGGACACACACACGCGTAAAGATCGGATTTGGAATGATGTAATCAGAAAGAAGGTTGGTGTTGCTCCGATCGAGGATAAGATGCGAGAAAACCGCTTAAGATGGTTTGGTCATTTGCAAAGAAGATCAGTTGATGCACCAGTTAGGAGATGCGAGTGTTGGGATGTTGAGTCGGTTAAGAGAGGGCATGGACGGCCCAAGAAGTATTGGAAAGAGACCATATGAAGGGATCTTTGTTTTGTGGATATAAGCTCGGGATTGACCCAAGATAGGTCTGAATGGAGGCAAAGAATCCATGTAGCTGACCCTACTTAATTGTGGGAAAAGACTTTGTTTTTGTTGTTTTTGCATATATAGTACTTATTAAAATAGTTTTCATGAATTTTGAACATATTGTCTATTTTTAAAACTCCAATTTATTATTTCATCACTATTATGTACATTTTAATCAAATAAAAATGCCTAAAAATTAGCATAAACTCCTTAAAACTTAACAAAAATTGAGAAAAAAATTAAAAAAGTATTTTATATGTTTTGAGTATATTATTATATTTCAAAATATAATACCTTGTGTATACCTTATATATATATCTTATATTAACTACAATAACACAATTATAATTTTTACCATATATAAATATATATTATATATTAAAAATAAAAAATGTAAAATTACTAAATTAAAAAATTAAAATTTAAATATATAAAAATTATTTAGAATAATTTAAAAATCCATAAAAATTAAATAAAATTAAAAACTCACAAAAAATTAGAGAAGGATAAAAATGTATAAAAATAATAATTATTAATTATTATCAATTATTAACAATTATGTCCATCCTTTGGTGTTCTCATTGATTCGCCCCCTGCATATGGGCAATATACACACATTTTTTGCAGGGTATTATGGATATCGCCTCACCTAGTTTTCATTTATATTTAATGTGCATTGATCGTTGATTAGATTTGACTGAGATACGTGCCAAGAGCTGAGAGAGGGATCCGACTTGTCGGACACCACATGCTCCTCTAAGACCGGACGTTAGGCACCTTTGCTCGATCCTCCCTACCAATATTTGAGTCAATCAAGGCAACCTAGCCAGAATATACTGACATTGGTCAGCTTATAACTCATTGGACCATAAGGAGGTGGGAAAAGAATCTGCTTGTCTATGTCGTATGTTTCCATGTGGAGGACTTTCCCTATCTATGTGAAATTAGATACCTGCCTCGATCCTTTTAGCAGTCAGTCACGCTCATTGGCATTGGTCCTACCTTTCTTTCGTTAGCTACCTCCCTCACACATGGGGATACTATACACACAGACGTACGCACACGCACGCACGCACACACACACACGCGCGCGCGCACCCTTGCCCTTCTTTTTTCTTATTTTTAAAGGTATTTTTCGATAACACATGAACGATTTCTTTTGCAATACGAAACCATATGTCCCTCAAATTTCGAGCAAAACATGCATCTGTAGGCCATCCATCAAACATATCAAATTTTAACGGTATCAGAATTGCAGAGATTGATCCCTTTTATAAGGACGGCTTACGAATGTCTGTTTTGAACGAAATTTGAAAGACAATATGGTATCATATAAGGATCTAAATCTCTCATGGCTTTCAATCGAGGTGGAACCTATCGATTGTAGAAATTTGCTAATTGTGTGCGTTGGATGATGGATGTGCGCACTGTGTTGATACCACAACTTGAAGAAAGAGTGGTTTTCGATATCCAATCACAATTCCTAAAGTGGTGAATGACTTAATAGATGATTAAATTGATAAAATCAAGTGGTCTGGAGTTGCTATAAACGTTTCACGCGGAGAAGATGATTTGGAAGCTTTGAACCTGATCACTGGGGACAATACTGAAGTAGGTTCAACCACTATTGTTTACATCACGTATTTCTAAATTATTACAAAGATGGGTAAGCAGTTGATGCTCTTATTTACTAGCATTAAACTTATTATTATTACAACCCTATCGGATATATATATATATATATATATATATATATATATATGGGTTAAATCTCTATATATATATGGGTTAAATGGGGCTGCCCATCTCTATATATATATGGGTTAAATGGGGCTGCCCCATGTGGGGAACATGGCTGCTCCCCACACGTCATTTCGTCCGTTTTTTTATTTTTTTTGAAAATTTCTTCTGTGAATATTCATCACTATATCCCTAATGATGCTGTTCAAATTTCGTGTGAAACAGAGACTCCTACGGTCTCCATCCAGACAGTCATTTTTTAACGGTAACAAAATTGCTAAAAACAACACTTCTAAATGGAGGTCGTAGGAATCTATGTTTTACGCAAAATTCGAATGACGTAATATAGATATATATTGATGAAAATCCACGGAAGAAAATTTCAAAAAAAAATAAAAAAAAAGCGGACGAAAGGGCGCGGGGGAGCAAGTTAGCTATGATGGATGGGGTTTATTGAATTTGAAAATGTTTAATGATGCTCTTCTCTCCAAATTGGCAATACATGTGGTTGACTTCAAGAATATTTGGATCTTGAGTATTCTGAGCTCTACCTACTATCGGGATTTTCGATTACTCTAGTCGATGGTCCAAAAGCAAGACAATCTTTTGCTTGGAAAAGTCATATGAGGGGCTCTAAACTTATTCATCCAGTTCTATAAAAGAATCTAGGTAGGAAAATCAATCTTCTTTGTGGAAAGACCCTTATATCAATAACAAACCACTTATATAAGCTTTCCCAAACACCAAAACATTCATAAAAAACATTCAGATATCGGTGAGTGAGGGTTTAGAGAAATGGAAGGCTATATTTAGCAGGGTTAAAACCCTTGAAAATTGGATCCCTATTTGTATGCAGGGTATGGTGGCTTCTTCAAGGAATAACTTAGAGGATTTTTTTGGAGCCCATCGAAAAGGACACACTGTGTTATCCTTGTTTTGGAACAACCAAACATCAATCCACCACCAAGACGTTGTACTTGTTATATACAGATGCGGGAATGCATTCTAATATGCATGCCAACATCTAGAATTTTTTTTGATCCCCATGTCTCCTATTTCATCTGGCTCTTTTGGTCATATAAAAAGTATAACACTGGACGAACTACATAAGCTGAAAAAATTGTCCATAATAGATGTCATTTGTGCAATAATCAACTTGAAACATACATGCACCTGTTCAAAAATTGTGTGGTTACACAGGAAATCTTCGATAGATATAGGTTGGAATCTATTTTTGATGAATTGTGGAGACTTATAACTAGAGGTACCTTGAACCAGATTAATGAGGTTCAATGGAAATGATGGGCAATCATATCTACTTTGTGATGGTTAATATGGAGGGAACATTGCAATGTAGCATTTGATGGCTTGCTTTTCAATAAACAAGGTGATCACCGAGGGAGGCTTCCTTAGGTTTGTTTTCAGAACATGGGAAACCCTGAATCCTATAGAGAGGGACAATAGATTTGCTGTGAAATTGCTCTTGGAAGTGTTCTACATAGAAAATCTGAAGAGAGAGTCGTACGCTCCACACAATGTAGGAGCAAAGTCTTCAAAGTGACTCCTCACAATGATCTCTAGGCTGGACAACAATTAACGCACACAATAGAGAAATAAAGGCATCAAGAATAAATGTGTGATTCAAAATTTATTATATCGTACAATAAATGCGTATATTGGCAAGCAGGTAGGGGTCGAACACAGGAAGAAAAACGGTGTAGCATGTATATTATTTATAGATAAATAATATATATGTATGTATATGTATGCACAGTATCAACCGAGGTGTAAGTGGGATTTTGATTTTGAAACATATATATTATATTGGGAAAAAGGACCCTACACCGACAGATGCAGGAAATTCCCTACACCCGGCCTAATTTTTCATTCTTTTTTGATTTTATTGAAATGAAACCTTGGTGGATTTAGATCACCATGTATCACCATGTTGTCATTCCAAATTCAGCTTAATTCGAAACTTCTATCATCTCCATCAAGACTACCAAATTTTAACGATCTCAAAATTGTTGAAATCGATCATGTCTAGATGAACGTATTAGGAACATTTGTTTTGCATGAAACTTGAAACACATATTCCCCTCAACATATTAAATAAATCCCCCAACTTTTAATTCAAAAAAAAAATAAAAAAAGTAATCGAAAAATGGGGTGGGTGCAGGGAGTTTCCTACACCCCAAGGTGCAGGCTCCCTATCACCTATTATATTTATTTTTAAAAATTTTTTTATATTTTTTACATTTTAAACTAATTTTAAAAAATTATAATAATTATAATAATATATCATATATAACTATATATTGATATATAATATAGTACATGATCATATAATTATAAACATATTTAAAATCAATTAAAATTTATAGAATAAAATAATTTTGTTTTTTCATAATTTTATATTATTTTGTGATTTTAGAGATAATTTTGCTAATTTGTAGGTATTTTTAATATCAAAAATAGTCAAAAATAGTAACTAATTAAATGGGTCGAATTAATTTTAGGACTAAAAATAACAAAAATGGTCAAAATTTCTCCAAATAAATTTTAGTATATACTAATATGAATAAATACATAATAGAAAGAAATATTTTTGGTTTTTTTGAAGAGTTTTTATAACTTTTATAAGAATTTTAGAGTTTTTTATTTTTAGTGATTTTATTTTTATATTTTTAGGGATTTTCGGTCTAGAGATTTAAATTAATTTTTTTTGGAATTTTTCAAAAAAGTTTTATAATTTTTAGGTATTTTCCAAGTTAAACATGGATAAAATGTGATCTTTTTATTTTTTTATAATAGGAAAATGCATGAGATGCAAAACTAGTTATATGGCATGGAAAAGCATGCAATCATGCACCTAATTCTATTTTTTTCATAATTTTTGATGCACATTTGATATTTTTAGAAAATAGAAAACAAACACAAAAATTGTTGAATGAACAAGGGTATATCTGCAATTAAAAATAAATGTGATGTCTATTCTACAAAATACCAAAATTTGCACCATAATTACAAAGTTTAAATATTAAACTATAATAAGCAAAACATATAATGGTATAATCACAAAATGCCCAGCTCACTTGGGACGACACGTGAGCTGAGCTAGGCTGAACCCAAACGTAATATCATGAAAGATCAGGGTTGTCCTTGCAAATATCTCACAAAAAATAAAGCATGATTTAAATATTATAAGAATAAATAAAAATGCAACAAAAAGTAGAGGTATACTATGAAATTTACCCCCCTACGACACCTGATCGTGCAGCTGTGGTTCTTCAACTTGACGCATGGAAGCACGAGGTGGTGCGATGACGCTTGGGCTTCAATGACGGAGATTAGATCACATATGGGAATCCTACGTTGTGGGGCCTCTATGATCTAACATCACATGGAGCACCTGGACGGATGATCCTGATCAAATGGAGGGGAAGGTTCCTTGAAGAACATGCAATAATGGTGTGCCTCCTAAGCTTCGATTTGATGTAGAGGCCGCCTTCGACCACTGTAGCTCTATTGATAGGCTCAGAAGCCTTGTCTCGTCATCCCGCATCCAATTGATGCCAAAAAAACCTCCAGAGCTCATCGATAGATCTTTAGAGGGACCTCGTACTTGGGGATGTATTCGAACCTTGAGTGGGTCTCAGATGACCCCCTCTAGACCTACAGATATGTGCACGAGCATGGCAAGGCAAAGGCGACAAAGTCTGGGCTTTTATTCAGTGGAGTCGAAGGTAGAATGAAGGGATATGGAGATGCTTCGGCAACGGTGGTGGAGGGAGCATCGATACCTCGATTCAATGTGTGAATCAAGGGGGGAACGAGGGTATGTGCAAGGAAGATGTTAAGGAACAAGATGAGGGAGAAGTACGAGTTGATTACATGTTGGATCACGATGAACAGGGCATGGAGCTCAAGCTCCAGGCATGCGCTATTTTTGGGTTTCCTCTAAACCTACTAATTAAAATTAAAAAATAAAGATGGAATCGAAATATGTACTACAATATTACCTAGGAACTGAAGATAGGGGCCTCGATTCAATGGTGATCAAAGAGGCAGGACCTTGCGTCAGAGCTCTGCTGCAAGTGGGTGGATCGACTCAGCCGCACCTCCTCCTCACTGCAAACCATCAACAATACCTCACTGTCACTAAGGCGATGCTCCAAGGATGAGTTTGAGGGGCTAAGATTCTCAAAGAGTGATAAAAAAGAGGTAAGAGGTGGAGGACCATTATATATATACTGAGGGAGGAGTGAAGTTGTGATTGAAGTTTCGATCGATACGATGAAGATCGACGCAAGCTAAGACTTGGGCATGAATCAAGGATGACATATCTCCAGGAATTGCTCAGCAAGACAAGCTAGAGATTGATATGATCAAGCTGAAAAAATGGCAAAAACATGGGGTCTGACAAGTCAAAGGTTCGAGGAGGAGAGGAGGGCGTTGACCCGAGGTCAACAGCGTGAGGTTTCTATTTGGTCCACGTGTACCAACTAGAAAAATAGAATAAGAAAATAATTGTAAAATCAACAAATAATAGTAAATGGATTTATTAATTTTAGGTTATAAAATAAAAACATATTTATTATTTTTGTAGTATTTTAATCTGATTTTTATGGATTAATTTTTTGTATATATTTACCCACATTTTGTGTATTTATTTTTATTTTGTATTTTAGATTTTATTATTTTATATAAATAATTTAAATGATTATAACTTATTTAAATGCACTTAACTATATTTTTATTTTATTTTTCTGAAGTATTATGTACACTTAAATAATTATAGGTATGAAATATGCAGGTATGTGTATAGCATATTCATTTATGAATTTTGTATACTATTTCAATTTATTGTTTTTCATTCTTACATTATGCATCTCATACCCTATTTTCACGATCTATACATATTTCTGATTTTATTCATTTATTCTTTCATTTATCTTATACCCTTAGGTTCATCTAGAATTTGCTATACTTAGGATGTGCTTTATCCTAATTATAGGGGGTGTAGACACCGTGTTGTTCATTCGTCCTGTTCTATTATCCATGTTGTTGCTTATACTTGGGGTATGCTCTACCCTAAGTATAGGGGGTAATCTTGCTCATTTTCCCTTTTGATCGTTTTCGATTTTTGTATCGACTGCTCCCTCGCTTGTCCCTCAACTTTTGATCTCTGTCTCTATACTTTGGGATATTTTACCCTAAGTACAGGGGGACAAGCCGAGCCATTGAGTGTGTACATTCTCTTGATCTCGATCATCTTTGGTTTTGAGTTTACTATATTTAGGATCACTTGATCCTAAGTATAGAGGAGATGATCGACTTTTATTCATTCATTCATTATTCTTTGAGTCATTGTAGTATAGGATTCTTTTCACCAGCCTATATTTAGCCCGAGTTATGTCTTCCTTTGTCGCTTCTTTGGTCACTATGAGGACATAGTTCATGCTCAGTATAGGGAGGTGTCGTATATATACGCTATATATACGTTAGAAGCCATAACTCGTCCTTTATTGTATTTTTAATAATATGGATCTCTAAAAGTATGGGTGTATATTTTGAATTTTTAAAAGTCACAAAAAATAGTAAAAATATCTTATAAAAAGCTTTAAAATTTGTATATAAAACAATATTGTAAAGTTCTTTGATAAAATCATTTGAAAATAAAATCCTTGTAAAATCTGTATAAAAGCCGTATAAACTTGTATATAAAATGTGTATAAAATCCTTTGTAAAAATGCACAAAATCTGTGTAAAATTTGTATAAATAGAATTAATTCACTAACATTTTAAAAAAGACCCTAAAAATTAAAAAGTTTTAAAATTCAATAAAAATTTGCAACATTCTTTAAAAAATCATATAAAAGCATTTAATCCGAAAAATTCAACTCACAAGTTTGATTCTTGAACCGAATGGATCTAAGTCTGAGAGATGGAGCTTGGTTTAGGCCTTAATCCACTCAATTCTAAAGGAACATTATTAGGAACTGGAATTGAGACTCTTCAGATCTTTTAGACTTAATTCTTTGTGTTACATGAGACCGTGTTCGGAATTCAACTTGAAAGTGCCTAATTAGGACACCTGGCGTCATCCGTTAACTCTTTGCCATTTGAACCAATTTTGAACTCATGCACTCTGCACTTAGCTCGACTTGCATGGCGCTGCGAAGGGCAATCCATTTCGGTGGAGTATTTCCATCCTTGTCTGATGGTGATGATGTCTAAAGATGGGAGACATTGGCGTTGAAATAAAGCTTCGTATGAGGGAAAGATCTGCTGACACAATTTTTTCTAAGGCCCCAAAAAATGGACGGAATGAAAAGATTCTATATCCGTCGGGGCATAAAAGACCTATGCAGTGCAACAATTATCTCTACCAAAAAGAAGCCGAATACATCAAATTCCAAAATGACCACAATGGTCCGAGATTCAGAAAAGCCTGCATGTCTTCGTGGAGACTTGACTAAACTAGTCATGCATCACAGGAGATGTGATTACACCGATCACACTCCAGTTCTTTTTCAATTCTTCTATCTTCTCCATGACTCAATTGTGAACACAGCACGACCTGACCTCAGAAGGAAGTACCTCCCTCCTTGAGGATTGAGTTGTTGGACAAGGGCCCAATTGGAGTGTATAACTGGATGGGTGGTTTCTTCGCTTCTCTAGAGCGGGAAGAGCTAAAACCTTTCACACACAGTACAAATTGCTTTCCAAGTCGAAAAGTTTGCGTGATGAATAGGTTGATATGAGCTGGTTGTTGAGGTGAATCTGGATAAGGATTTATGAAACTTGAGGGTTGTCGAGGCTTAAATCCTAATTCTAATATAGTCCTGATACACTATTAATCCAAAGGTCTAAATCCAAGCTCCATATTTTGGGTGAAGTGAGATTCGGTTTAAAGAAACGATCATGTTCTAAGTTCTTTTATTTTCCTTTTGTTTTTTTCTTTTTGCTTGCACTTATTTATAGAATAAGTGTTTGCTAAGGTACTATCAAAGGTAAAGTATAGGGGAATGATGATTCCGTGATTCATCGTCTTTATTCTTTTATTTTGGCTAAAATCCTTGGTAAAATACATGTAAATATTCATTAATTCTCAGTAATTATCATTCTAACCACATTTGTTAATATTATATATTTAACACTTATTATATCCAAAATAAAAGAATAAAGAGAAAAATAAAACTAAAAAGAAAATGAAGGATGTATATGTAATATACAGACTGATCCTAACCCCGAGACCAGGTCAATATTGACTTGTTCGACAAAAGAAATAAGCAGGGAGAGATAAGGATCCTAATTTATAATAATATTAAGAAAACAAATACCAAAAATATAATTTACCCATTTTACACAATGTAAATACTTCACCTATTTTATTTATCATCAAGACTATCCCATATCAAAACACTCCTTTTGTAAAAATTGTTCACAAAAAATATATATTATTTTATAAAAATATCGGAAAAATATTTCAGCATAAAAAATAATTAACCGCAATGAACCATAAAGGCCACAAAAGCTGACTTCTAAGGTTCATAACTATTTATAGAAAACTCCAAATGGTCCAAACTCACTTTTAAAATCTGTTTTATACTTAGTACTGTTTATTAAAAATATTAAAAAAATCGAATAAAACCGATGAGTTTTGGCGTTTGGGACCCGTTGTCTCTATGTACTATATGTAGAAACTTCCCAGATTTTTAATTAAATAACTGTAAACCCGATTAACTTAATTTCTTTTCCTAAAATATTACAAATATATATATATATAAGTAAGTTAAAATACCAATAAAACCCTAAGCCTCGATACCGCTACCTAAATTTTTCGGGCCTCATAACTCGGTCGTATGAACTCTGAATTGAGAAAGCTTGGTTCCAAAAACTATACTATTAAATTATCTACAAAATGACACTAGTTTCGCTAAAATCGGAGTTAATGCGAAAAACGCGGTTTTCGGGTCTGTATTGGTATAATGTACAATGAAATGTAACTTATATTATTATTTAATACATTAATACTTTATTTTTTAAAAAATAAAATAAATTATTTTATTTATTTATTTAATGAAGTTATTTATTTAATTAATTTACATAGCATTTATTAACTTAAGTATTTACTTAATTGCTTAATTAAATACTTAATTATTTAATTGATTACTTAAATACTTTATTATCCATATTTAATTATTAATTATGTAATTAATTACAAAATTAATTTATTAACAAACAATTTCATATAACTATTAATTATTAATTTATTTATTTCTTTTATTTTTTCGCCTCTCTCTTCTTTCTCTCTCTCTCTTTTCTCTTCTTTCTCTCTCTCTCTTTCTCTTACTTTACCAAAAATTCCTTCTTCCCTGTTGCCTTCCTCTCCCGTAACCCATCTTCTCCATCTCCAACCACCTCCAACCGTCTCAACGCCCGACCGTTTGCTAAGTACTCCGGTGTCCATACCCGTCAGCGGTGTCCTGATACATCCTCTTCTATAAATACCCATCATCTCCTCCAATCAGCCTCCATCTGCCATTGTGCCACCTACTTTCTCTGTGAGCTCCGAGTGAGGAGAGTGACAGGCCCTCATTTCCGTCGAGTAAGAGAGCGAGGAGGACGGCGAGATCTGATCGCCGGAGCTCTACACCTCCATGTAGCTCCGCAGCGACTCAACCTCCCAGAACCGTCGTTGGTTGAGGTCACTACCCCTAGAGCTCTTCCGAGCTCCATTCACAGGCGAGTTCACCCATCTGATTTGCATGTTCAGCCCCGTCACACCTTCGTATTCATCTCACCCTCCATTTCCAGGTTAGCACCATAGATCTATTCCCTTTTTTGAGTTTTCCATCCCCTGTTTCAAGTCAAACCCTGTTCACTTCGTCCATTTCTAATTTTTTCCCTCCGTTTTTCCACATTTCTGTCATCTAACTCCCAGCTCTCCCTTGCACTTCCTTTGTGTGATCTCCTCCAACCGAATAAGGGGAATGCCAGACCTCTGCTGCCTCCCATTCGACCAGAAGAACCTTCGCATCATTTCCTCTATCTTTTTTCTTCCACCTGCTGGCATTAGACGAGTTGAGAAGAAAAAAACTGGTATCGCCAACAACACATGCTTAAAAAGAATCAATTTCCCGCCCTTTGAAAGTGTAACCGCCTTCCAACCCGCCAATCTCTGATCAATCTGTCTGAGAACCGCATCCCAATCCGCTTTTTTGAGTCTGCCAGCCACTAAAGGGAGACCCATGTAAGTAATGGTTAAATTCCCCAAGGGGCATGCCAGACATGCTGCTCTACTGCTGCACTCCCCCTCGTCCATCCTGAACTGAATGACAACAGATTTGTTTCTGTTTATGCTGCTGAAGATATCAACCAGCTGCCTAACCCTTCTATCCATCTCCTCCGATCCCCCTAAGAATAACACCGTATCATCAGCATATTGCAACAATGTCACCGAAAAAGAGCCCGCCCGGAAGACCTCGCACCACCCGCCCTCAACAGCTCTCCTGAACATGACTGTCAAAGCATCTGCTACCAAAACAAAGAGCATCGACATTAGCGGACATCCTTTTCTCACACCCCTTTGTGGCTGGAAGAAACCACTTCGGGCTTCCCATTCACCAAAATCGTGAAGGAAGAGGTCGTGACACACCCCTTTATCCAAGCAATCCAAAGGTCGAGAAAACCGCGCCATCGAAGAGACGTCCAAAGAAACCTCCAGTCCACACAATCATAAGCTTTCTCAAAATCGATCTTCCACAACAAGCCCTTTTTGCCTTCCTACCGTCACTGCAGATAGATCTCTGAAGCCATAACTAAACCATCCGCCATCTGCCGAACAATGATAAAAGCCGTTTGATTGTATCCATTTCCCGCTTCATCCTGTTAGCAAGAACCTTCGCAATAATAAGATAAAAATGCATTGGACACTGATGAGGCTTGAAAAATCAGTTTCGCGGATTTTTAAAATGAAACTCGGTCGATGTAGCAAAAAGCCGCGAAACAAGAATTCGATTTTTGAAACCTACCAAACAATTTCGGTTTTCTTTCGGAAAACCGTCACTAATATTTAACCAGTCAAGTGTTCCTGGGTCGAACTCAAGGAGGCAGAATAAATTCCTTCGATTTTTATCTTTGTAATTTTATTTCTAATCTCTTCTCCAAGTGATCAAGTAAAGAAACCCTTTTTTATTGGTTTTTATTTTTATTATTTTTATTTGATTTTATTATTTTCCAATTTTATTTAATTTCCAAAAAGGGAGATTTTTCAAAAAGATTTATTTATTATAGAATAGGTGGATACTATTTAGGTGATACAATATAGTAGAGTGAACGGCGTCGAGCCGCGAGCTCGAACAACTCAAGAAATCAAAACAAAACAAAATGATTTTCGACAAAATCAAAACACGACAAAAACTCGTCAAAAACACTCGAAAACTATATATTAGATAGGTGGGGTAGATATGTAACTACCCCAAATAAATCGTCGAAAAAGGAGGTCACAAGAGGTCAAAATAGCCCCTACAGCCCAGGGGCATAAGCACAAAAGAAAACTAATTAAAATGTTTGCAAACTGGTCCTCAGGGACTGTTCTGTAGAAAAAATATACAAAAATGTAAATAGTGCAAACTTGGGGGGTGGAGTAAATCTTCTGAAAACCTGCTGGGTTAAGTGTGTAAATTTCACACCGTTTCGCGTCGTACGGCTAGGATTAGAAGGCTTTGGCTCTGATCGGATTATTCTGCGGCTGTTACGTGTCGTGATTCTTTGCCTCCCCTGTTCTTGAGTGGTTGGAGTCGCTAGTGACGAGCCTTCCTTCTCGGAATTTTCCAGAGCAACGGCGAGTCCTTTGGCACTCCGGCGGGGCCAGAGGAGTGGCTCCTCCACCCCTCGAGCTCGCCCGCGGTGGGGTGATGGCGGAAGATGCTCCGAGCGGCGGCAAAGATGCGAAGAAGATGGCGGTCTCGTCCACCTGGAGTTTGTTGCAGTCCTGGCGATGCTCCTTTGAGATGGAATCTGATGAAGATCAAAGCCTGCCAGATCCTTGCTAATGGCTCCTGATGACGTGTGATCTGCAATTGAAAGATTGTTGTTCTTGATTCGTGAAGAATCGGCCACCAGTTTAGAGAATCACAAGATCAAACATGGAGAAAAATCAGGCTTCCAGAAGATATACAAGTTGCGTGGGGATGGCGATGGTTTGATGTGCGATTCGAAGTGATTCTAATCGAAAGGAATAGGAGAATTTGTTGCGCGCCTAAGCCAGATGATTAACCTATCTAAAGACGTAATTAGCGTCGCTAATCGATGCACGAAGATCGATGCGAAATAACGAGAAATGAAGGCGAAGGTCTGGGGAGAAACCAAGGTGTATTACCTGGGAACGATGCTCGACGACGACCTTTGACCGGAGCTCCGACGCACGCGTGAGTGGCGATGCAAGGCTGGCGTAGCCTTGGAACCTTCTCCGACGTCTCCTCCTCCTCGCTAACGTCTCCACGGCGCTGTCACCACCTCAGGTCGACCGGAGCAAGGCTTTGAAAGTTGGGGTCGGATAACCTGGAGCTGGGGCTCTGGTAGTTGGAAAGTTGTTGGCGATGGCGGACCTTGAGGGGCTTTTATAGATGGGTTTTCGTGGGCACCACGCTTAGATCAATGGTGTGCGAGGTAGCTGGTTGTTAGGAGGGTAGATCGGAGGGTTGGAATTAGATGAAATGTTCTCGAGCCGTGCGGGAAAATGAGGGAAGTCGGCAGGTCGAGCACAGGCGGGCTGAACAGACTCTTGGGGAAGAAGGCCCCCGGTGCTGACAAGTGTCAGCACCTAGTTGGCCCAGAGTGTAAAAATTAGATAGTAAATAGTAAATGAAGTTATTTTAAATATGTATAAATACAAGAAATGTATATAAATTAATTATCTAATTTATGAGCTAATTACTTTTAATAAATAATAAATATTATTTAAAATATTAATATTATATTACTAAATATGTATTTATAAATAGGTTTTAGATTTTTAATTTAATAAATAAATAAGTGAAAATTAATTTTATATTTTCTTAATTATTAGAATATTAAATAAGGTTTATACGAATTTTTATAGATTTTTATAAATTAATTGACATATTTTAATAAATATGGTTAGTATCTATTATACCTATATTTTAGGGTTTTTGATTAAAATAATAAATAATCTCTAAAAATTATGAAATAATTTATGGTGAAACTACAAGATCATGAAATAATTTAAAAAATTATAAAATTAAGAAAATGATAAATAATGTGTGTTACATAAAATAAATATCCCAGAAACCCCGTTGTCTTTTGGTCCCAAAATCGACTTTTTGCAAACGGACTCCGAATTCGAGGAAACTACGTTTATTAATTAGAGAATTTTATTTTATGAACTTTAAAGGTGAGTAGAGTAGAATTGGAGTTCGTATGAGGAAGTTATGATGTTCGGAAGTTGAGATTTTGACAATTTACAGGCTGAGTTTCTTGGCATATGTACATGGTAATATTCTTAACTTATTTTTATATTTTTATATACATTTTTAGAAATAATTAGGAGAAGAGTTTGGTGAAAAATATTTTCATATGAAATAATTAAAAATCTTTGAAGATTTGTATTTATTGTATAAATAATGGAGAATGTATGGAGTGTGTATTAAATTATTTTTTTATGTTTTCTTTCCTTATCTCCCCTACTTATTGGTTTGTCGACCAAGCCATGCTGACTTGGTCTCGAGGGTTGGGTTATAAATATATCTTACAGCTATATTTATATTTTAAGTCATATTGTATATATATACATATATTCAATCTGCCTTTTTGTTCTTTTCTTGTTCTTTATTTATTTACATGATTTTAGTGGTTAAAAGTGAATATTTACACATGAATGGTGATTTGTTAAAAGATGAGAATTAATGGATATTTACATGTATTTGTTAAGGGTTTTAAGACAACATGCGACAGAAAAGTTAATGAATCATGGATTCATCAGACACTGAAATCGGTTTGAGTCTTCTACACTTAACGATGCATCCTTCTTCGGAAGAAGGAAAAGCAGCGCCCGATTAATTTTCTCGAAGCTCCTGTTGGCATCTCTAAATTCGTTAAGCACCCCCAACACATATTCCTTCAACAAACCCCAAAACTCCTTGTAGAAACAAACAGGAAAACCATCTGGCCCAGGGGCCCCATCTGAGTTCAGCCCCAAGATTGCCTTTCACACCTCCTCCTCTTCAAACTCCAACACCAGCTCTTGCGACTGTGCCACCGAAAGAGACTCAACCACATCCCCCGCCAACCCCACCCAGTACCTTGCTCCCTCCTTGACATCCTAACAAAATGATCCCTTAGAAAGCGTCCTAACAAGGCATTCCTAGCCACTCTCTCACCCCCACCTCGAGGCTCTGAATGAAGTTCCTCCTTCTTCTACCTGACGCCACTGAGTGGAAGAACTTTGTGTTAGCATCCCCCTCCTGCAACCACTTTTGCCTAGGCCTCTCCTTCCGCTCCACCTCCTCCTTCGTGTTCTCCTGCATGATAACATCCAACAGCCTCGACTGCTCCTCAACCTCCTCCTGGTCGAGACCCCTCTCGTCGTCCAAGCGATCCAGTCTGACCACCCCTTGCTGGGTCACACGCCGATGATCCCTCCTTTGCACTCTCAACCCACGACCATAATCAATGAGGAACTCCTTTAGCATAACCAATTTAGTAGCCAGACGTGTTACCGCCAAACCATCCACCTACCAACTTCTCCAATGAGCTTCCAGTTCTTCCCTGAAACTAGCCTCCAACAACCAAGTCCATTCAAATCTGAACAAGGATCTGGTTCGAGTGCCCTCCTCAGAAGACCAAATCAGCGGCGTGTGATCAGAGTGGGCACACGACAACGCCGAAGCCCGGGATAACAGAAAAAATTCCACCCCCGCTGGGGAGAGGAGGAATCTGTCCAGCCTCGACCTGGACCTCGTATTACGCCATGTGTAAGCACAACCGGCATCATCCACCACCTCTAGCCCAAGGGCATGAATCTGATTCCGGAAGTCCTCCGAACCCCCATCTATCCCTCCTCCCAATCTCAGCCTGTCCTCCGGGAACAGCGTCAGATTTAGATCACCTCCAATAAGCCAAATGCCAACATCTCTCTCCGCACAAACCCTCACAAGATCCGCAGCCAATGAAACCGGACCAGGAGATGTGAGTCAGTATACATTGGTCTCTTTAGAGTCACAAATAGGGAAAACACAGATCTCCATTCAACCAACTTCTCGAAATCATCACGCTTCCCGCCAGATAAGATGTCACCTGCCTCACCTTGAGCCTCCACATCCACGAAGTCAAAACTGGAGCCTCCTCCCAGGTCCTGCCAACCATCCCCCTTAGGTCTCGTACACTTCGTCTCTTGAAATAGCACAACATCAGCATGAGCCTCCAGCATCAACTTCTTCACACCCAACCATTTCTCAAGGCGGCTTAACCCTCTTACATTCTAAGATAGAATCTTCATATATAAACATCTCTTGACATCCCACGGGGCAACACGATGCTCAGACTTTCTGCAGACTTCCTGTCAAGCAAACTGAAATAACTTGGTCTCTCGATTGGCGAGCTCGACCCAAGCTCCCCCCCTTCGGAGCCGGCTTCATCTCGTTGTTTGAAGTGAAGACCAGCCCGCACCATATGAAGATCTACCTTCTTACTACCACCTCGCGTCATCTTCTTGCCCTCCCACGCACAATGTCGCCTTCTCCCAACCTGATCATCTCCCTCCTCACCCAGCTGCTCCGCAACCTGCCCAACCACCACCCTATCACCGTTGCCCACGCCACCCACAACCTCTCCACTAGCAACCATTATAGCCCCCCTCTCTATCGACCTCGAAGGCCTTCCCTAGCAAAAACTTCCCCCTTGCCCCCAGACCTCACAGAAGCCTCCACCCCTGACTCCGAGTCGCACCCATCTTTACTCGATCCTCGAGAGAGTTGGACCTCTTGAGGAACCTCTTCGGACCCCAGGACAAGGCCCATCTCTACCCTTGCGACCCCACCATCGTGTCTGGAATCGTGAGGGATTCTGTCCCCCGAGAGTTCTGCCCCAACAAACTTCCGAAGGTCAATGACCAAAGAGATGCCTTCGCTTGCAACCTGCACTCCTCCAAGCCCTTGTTGAGACTCCTGCGACAAAGCAGAACCACGGGGATCCATGTCTGGGAAGCCAGGAGGTTGGACCTGCTACAGATCCGGTTGTTTGTAAAAACATGTTTGATCGTCCAAACGGGTCGGTAGCCACGCTAAACATGGATCCTCTTGAGTGGTCCCCGCAGCCACCGAGACCGCCTCCCATCCAATTACAACTGCGGACACCTCCAAAGCTGGACGCCCCTTCCTATGCGCAATTCCAAATATTGCATGGCGTTACGTAAACCTCACGTCGGGTCCAGCTCTCCAAAATTAACTACGCCCCTTTAGTAATTCGCCACGATCTCCGCCACTGTTCTAGGAAGAAGAACGGACGTAGAACATCCAGTCCCCTTCGTAATCGTCGTCCCAGCTGGAGCCACCGCACTGGCCATAGCTTCCTTGCTCGAAGTAGATACTGCCCTCGTGCCCTCTCGGATCGGTGCCTCGTGAAATGATGAATCCCCATTCATCACTCTTTATTCTTTTATTTTAGCTACAGAACCTTTGCTAAATTATTAATATGTGTAAATAGAATAATTTAGCAAAATGCATGCATTGTGTAAATATTAATAATTAGCATGTTTTTGGGAAAAAATAAAAGAATAAAGAGACAAAGAAAAAGAAGGAGATATTTAGAATAAATATCGAGTGACCCGAACCCTAGGGAGGGCCAAGCATTGGCCTGCCCGCAAAAGAACCGAAGTAGAGAGAGATAGGGCCATTCCCAATAAAATGATCCTTTATATTTTATTAAAATAAAACAAAAATAAAGATAGGTTTTTATTAATATCTATATATTTATAAAAAAATAAAATAAAAATGGTAAAAATAAAAATAAAAAATAAATACTTTCTCTCTCATCAGTGTAAATATACCATGTATACATAAATAAAAGAAGTATTTATTTACCCTTATAAATAAATAATAAAAATCCAATAAAAATCATTTTATATTCCATATATTATGGTGTAAATAAATAAATTATAAAATGGGAATAAATGTACATAAATAAAAAATTAAAAATAAAAATAAAAAATACATATGTGTACATACCTGTATATAATAATAATATATTGTAAATACATAATTTATTTTTTAAAAGAATAAATAAAAAATTACTAAAAATACTTTGAAAATAAATAAATATTTTTCATTTTGAAAATATTTTCAAATAAAATCATTTTCTATTTTTAAATGAATTTACAAATAATTAATAAAAGGAATTACCTGATTGGTCCACGGGGGATTGTTGACCCCCAGTCAACTCTCCCCCTGGACCACTATGTGCCCGGATCTGCGCCCCGACCTGATTTTCTCCCTTTTTCTTGGCATGATCCGACCATCATCAACCTAAAACCACGGGCTCCGACTATCGATGATCCATCCGAGATGCACGCCCACCACCTTTCCTAGGGATCCGAGCTCCATGATTCACTGCCCGATTCCATCTTTGCTGACCCTTGTCACTATTTAGTTCAGCTCTGCCGCGCTTTTCAATCCATCTTTGGCCATCCCCCTCGCCGCCGATGAGCTCCTCATCTTCGCCTGAGTGACAGCTGAGCGAGGACGAGTTTCAGGGAGGACGCGAGCGTCAAGAGCCATCGATCCGGCGATTTCCACCGCCGTGCTCGGCTGCAAGGTGAGCCTGAGGCTCTGGCCCCGTCGAGCCATCGAGACGACGACCCCGGAGGTCCCCGACCTCCAGCTTAGATGATTGCAGCCACCCTTTAGGTCAGATTCTTCTTAGCTTCTTCTAATTTCAGAATTTTTGATTTAGCTCCGCCATCGTCGTCCACCGTCTCCGATCACCCATCTACCACTCCGACTCGCTCTTCAGATTCACGAGATCTCTTTCCATCTTCTTCATCCATTCGTCCACCCTGGTTCGCCCCGGAACTGGGAGTTCGGTCCTCCTTCTCCTCCGCTCGCCGGAGGACCACGCCGCGACCCATCCGACCGCCCATTTCACCTGCTAACGGGTCGAGGCACTTTGCCCTCGACCCAGGATTTGTGATGTGCAGGTTTTCAGGTCAACGGACCCCATCTGGGGGTCCAACTGGTCTAGGCACAGGAGCTCCACGCCTTCTCATCGCCGGAGCTTTCCTGACGCTCTCAGCCCTATCGGAGCAGACCATTCGCTGCGGAGCATCACCAGCATCGATTTCCCCATCTTAGCTGCAGCTGAGGAGGCCTCCATCGCGCGCCACGGTCGGGCGAAGTTCGCCGGCAAAGAGTTCTTCCAGGAGCCTCCCGAGCCGTCCGATCGAGCCTCTCGCCCCAGTTCAGATATTGTCCATTCATTCGCGAGGGGGCTAGCAGCTGTCTGATTGTCAGGGGAACTCATCTGGAGCATCCATCGCCGAAGAGATTCCACGCATCTCAGCCGTCCGATCGAGCCTCTTGACCCAGTTCAGATCTTGTCCATCCATTCGCGAGGGGGTTAGCAACCGTCTGATCGTCAGATGACCTTATCTGGAGCGTCCATCGCGGAAGGGGTACCATGCATCTCAGCCATCCGATCTTCCACGTGGCGCCTCTTCTACCGTTGATCATTAATAACGAGGGTAATTTGCACTTAGGCCCTCCTCTGTTTTGACATTTTAGTTTAGTCCTGTAAATATTTGTTTCAATTGTTTTTATTTTGGAACATTTGCATCTTGGATCCTGTGTTTACTTTATTTGCATTTTAGTCCCTGCTTGTGTGAGGCACGTGCTACGACACGTGAGCCTTTGGGTTATTTGCACTTTTATCCCTGAACTTGCTGGTTGTTACTGTTTATATCTTTTTAAATAAGAATTACATTTATACCCTTCTGTGCATGAATCACGTGCTGCGCGCATGTTGTAGTGGGACTTTTGCAAAAGGGCCCCTGGTTTTTTAGGCGTGTTACTGTTTGGCCCCTAAACTATGTTTTCTTACACTTAGGTCCTTATGTGATGTGTGCCTTGTATTGGTTGAATAAAATATCAATTAAACTCCAAATCCAGTGAAATTTGGATACGTGGCTCCTGCCACAATGTAAAACTTTCAATAAATTTTTGGTACATTTTGAGTTATTTTGCTATTTTTAAAAAATAAAAAACACGTATTTTTGTTACTGTTGGAATTGAGAAATCAAAGAAAAATATAAAAATTCATCTAAAAAATCTAAAAAAATTGGTGTTTGCTTAGTTGTTTCTTAGCTTCAGTCTAATTTTTGTGTTATTTGGATTTATAAAACTCCTAAAAATCACAAAACCCTAAAAATCTTATAAAAATTCTTAAAAATTCTATAAAATTCAAACAAATGCAAACTCTTTTTCTGTAGCTTAGTTTTTGTATTTAGGTTTTTTAAAAATTATCTCCAGATTTTTAGAGGCTAATTGGATATTTTTAATTAGCCTTTCAAATCTAGATGCACATTGATCCATTGTTTTCCCTTTTCTTGATTTTTAGAAAATCAACTAGAAATTGTAAAATTCTGAAAAATTCACCAAAAACATCTAAAAATATAAAAAACATAAAAATAATTTTTATTCGATTTTTGGCTTTATTTGGTGTGTTTTATAAATAGTTGATTATTGGCTTTTCCCTTATTTTTATATTTTCCTTATTATTAAAAATAAAAAAATAAAAGATTTAAAAATCCACCAAAAACATTTATTTTATTTTATTTTCACTTTTGACTACTTCGTAGGCCGTCTCGGTCAATTCGTACTCCTTGTGTCTGACCCCGGTCGCTATACCAGGTTAAATAAATAGTGAGGACCGCTTCGTTTTTATTGATTGATTTTCTGACTTTGGTGGTTCCTTATTTTTCTTGTTGAGTACGATTTGAGGGGTTGAGGTCGCAACAACCATTGATTCCTATCTCCCTTAGTCTCTCGGATTTTCAGCTCAACATGCAACCTCCGCCACACACCCTCTCCCCTCACGCTATCGACCGAGGAAATCTCCAAGCACAAACGCTGGCCCTCCGCAATCACAGATCACCTGCCCAACAGGCATGGGTGTAAACGGTTGACCCACAATACATCGTCGATGTCTTCACCCGGAGAGCACCCACTAAAGGCAAAGCCCTCCACGAAGGCTATGCCGGCCGGCAGCCGGCGTAAGCGCTGGACATTTCTCCACAGAAGAGGAATCCCTTTCACCTACACCAAGTTCAGGAAACCATGGGACAACGACCCGTCCCCGCTGCGCACACGTCTCCACTTGAGCAAGGATTTCCGCAAACACAACAGGGACAATAAAGCATCAGCTTCCCCCACTGATAGGCCGCGAGCTAGAACCCTCCAGGGCGACAACGCCACAACATCTCCTCCAACATCACCTCCCGATACCAGACCAACATCCGAGGAGCCCATGAATAGGGCTCCCCTGCCACCACCTTCCCCTATCAGCAAGCTCCCACCCGCCCCTAACTCGGACGAGATCCTTCCCAAACTACAGTTCTTGCTCCGATGCGCCAAACCCATGCACCTAAAGCACCGGAGAGCATCCATGCACTGCCTCGCCCAATGAGAAAGCGAACCGCATCGAAAACACCCTCGATCGAAAGGCAAGGCCACCCCTCGCCCCTTGGCCGCGAACATAGATATTGCGATCTAAATTATAATGACACAATTTGTGAATTAAGTTAAAACTATAATGACACCATTGTGGTGAGATATTGTGATCTAAATCCCCTAGGGATTCAATTCAATCAGAAAATAGTGGGAAATAGGGGCGAGTGTAGGAGAATTAGCTACACATGGGTATTCGCCCCCAATCTCATATATGTGTGAAAAGTCCACCCGTCCTATTGCTCTAAAAGGATAGACTAGCATCGTTGTCTCAATTTGGAGAGGTTACCCAAAAAGATTGATTTATTTTTACTCCAAAACTAATGTGTATAGTGATAGTATTGGAGTGTCGAACTTCGGGAGGCAAATTGTGTAAACAAAGGTAAATGGTAGAGTGACTAAGGTATTGATGAATAAATAAATGTTATTTTAATTAATATATAGGCCTTTATCTCTCCTACTTTATTCCTTGTCGATCAATTCAATTGTTGACTTGGTCTCGGGGTTTAGGACCATAAAATACCTTTGACATTTTATTCTTTTTCTTTTCTTTATTCTATAATTTTGGCATTACAAATAGAATTTTATATACAATAAATAGAATAAATAATGAAGGTTAATTTGTACAAAATAATTCTATTTACATGAATTTAGCTAGGGTTTTTAAGGCCAAAATGATAGAATAAAGGTGATAAAATGGAAATTCATCGCCCCCTATACTTGCCTTTGCTAGTCCCAATCAAACACTTACACAATAAGTGCAGAAAATAATAATAAAGAAGAAAGAAAGAACTTGGATTGCATTCAACTTTCAAACTTGTATTTATAAAATCAAAATTTGGAGCTTGAGTCGGACCATTGGATTTTAGGTGCAGTTGGAACCTTATTAGGAAATTTGAAACACAACAACCTTCGAGAATTACAAAACCCTGCTCAAGTCTCCTCAATATCCAGGTTAGAACAAATCAATTCATACGTAAACCATTATGACTATGAATCTATCTTGGACAGTGTGCATGACATGTAGCTCTCCTCGGCTGAAGTGGTAAAAGTCAGTCTTGTCCAACATGGTGACTCTAATATCCCAATCCAACAACTCTTTCCTCGAGAAGTATATGACACCATATGTCCCTCAAATTTCGTGCAAAATAGACATTTGTAGGCCATCCATTCAGAATTGTTGAGATTGATCCCTTTTATACTGACGGCTTATGAATGTCTGTTTTGCACGAAATTTGAAAGACAATATGGTGTCATATAAGGATCTAAATCCCTCATGGCTTTCAAACGAGATGGCACCTATCGATTGTAGAAATGTGCAAATTGTGTGCGTTGGATGATGGATGGGCGTACCACAACTTGAAGAAGGAGTGGTTTTCGATATCCCATCACAATTCCTAAAGTGGTGAATGACTTAATAGATGATTAAATTGATAAAATCAAGTGGTCTGGAGTTGCTGCAAACGTTTCACGTGGAGAAGATAACAGGGAAGCTTTGAACCTGATCACTGGGGACAATACTGAAGTAGGTTCAACCTTTATTGTTTACGTCACGTATTTCTAAATTATTACAAAGATGGGTAAGCAGTCGATGCTCTTATTTACTAGCATTAAACTTATTATTATGACAAGCTTATCGGGTATATTGTATTGCTGACGCACTTCCTGCCTGCATTACTGGCCGAAGGGCCTCTGGTTGCCGCAGTCGAGGTTGTCGCCGTAAGTCACACCGAGTATGTCGCAGTACCTCTTGTAGAACCCGATCCTGTCGGCCACGCGGGGATGATTGAAGCCATGGCCGCACTCCTCACCCCCGTTTATGATGTTGGTCAGCACCCCGTAACCCGCCCGGCAGCCTTCCTGCGGCCACGTCCGCGGACGAGGGTGTCCACGCTCCGGTGATGACGTCGTGGCAGGAGGGCTTTGGGGGCTGCGGCGTCATCCAGAACCACAGAGCTGTCTTGAAGGAGATGACCGGGTCGGACGCCACGAGCTCAGGTGTGCTCAGGAGAGGGGCTCCGATGGCCTTCCCTGCCGGGCCGTAGTTGTAGTTGCTGCACCATTTAATTATTGTTAGGTTTCAATAATATTGGTGAAAGATTTATTATGGTACAATGTTATTGCAACTTCAATCTCATCTTACTAGGAGATCTGGATGGGTCCTCTACCGTAGTACTTCTTGCCCGGCGCACCCGGCCACTCCGAGCTTTCAACGCAGCGGTCGCCGGGATTTCCCACTTCTTCCTTGAAGCAGTAACCCCACGAGTATGGACCGTCCGGCGCCGATGACCATCCACCTTCATAAGAATACAAGTTAGTTCATCGAATTCCAGATCGATTTTTTCCAGAAAATAAAGACTTCATACGGACACATAGGATGCACACCAGTAGTCTCGTGGGACGTCTGACCCAAGAAGGCGGCGATCTCCCTCTTCCGGGTGGCCATGTCCTCACTCGCCGCGAACTCGCTGAAGGCGTTGGTAGCAGTGATGAAGGCGTTGTAAGTGTAGAAACCGTCGTTCCGGTGGGGAAGCAACTGGTTGAACAGCGACTCGCTTATGATCGAACCCACGTTCCCACTGCCCTCCATTTTGGCTACGTAACAATGAGATGAGAGGAGGTGAGGATGTTATGGAGGAGGTGTGGAGATTATATATATATTGAAGAAGAGCGGTGCGCAAAAGTCAAACCTGATTTTCTCAAGGAAATCATTTTAAACAGAGCCTATGTGCCCGTTCGGTAGGAGAATAATGGTATATTCTTCGTTCGGCTGAAAGATAAGAATAAGGAGAATAAAGTAAAATAAAAATAGGTAAGGTGGGATAAAGATAGGAATAAGAGCGAAATAAGATGGAATAATCGGGAATAGTAGTATCATTAGAATCGTGTCGGGAGGAGAATTGGCCCCTTATTCCATGGCCTTTTCTCCAACCAAACAGGGCCTCGAGGACTCAATATTCCAACGCATCATGTGCATTATCAACTAAACTTAATAGAAAAGTTGACAAGTCACGTATTGAAGCTTTCACCATGTTTAACGCGGACATTTCCAATCTTGAAACTTTCTCCACGATGGTTGCATCCATATATCCTTGCATCGAGTAGTTGTTGACCTTTGCTGGATTCATCTCAGTTATACTAATGTGCTTGTTTTTCTTTTCCAGGTTAACGAGCTTTTACTTCAAAAAAATGCCATTTCTAAAAAACGATCATCGGATAACCAAGTTTGATAAATATCATGATATTTCTTGAAGCGAAATGCAATTGTAGAAAATATTGTCCAGTGATTCCAATGCAGGAATGTTTCTCATAATTATCGAGCACAAGTGTACATCGGATACATGCATCATGTTCACACGGACATACTTTGTAGGAATTCCTAATACTTCGAAGCAAAGACAAAGCAAGGAGACGAATTCAAATTCGAGTCCTGTATTTAAGACCTTCAATTTTAACCAAAAAATACTACTGCTGGGTCAACACGAACGAATTAATTGGAGCACCGAACCGTCATTATGATTATGGTTCAACTTGGAGATATTTAAACGGCAAAGACCGCGTACATACAATTTAATTCGAATCTTATACGCAAAGTCGTACGCGTTCACAGATGAGTGCGTGGGGAAGGTATCTGAATCTCACTCTCACACGCGTTTTTTCTAATGTATTTAATTAAATTGATTACAAATCGGCAAAATATAGGTTAGGTGGAGAACTAGAGGTATTGATCGGGCTAAGTATCGGACCCATTTCATAATGACCTGCCTCATCCCATCACCGTTTGGGTCAAGGTCAAGGTTGACCCAACCCGTTCGCGGATATCCCATTCTAACGCGTTTCCTATTTAATTTTAAGAGTAACCGGTAACAACACCTACCCGTAAGTAGGGCTGCTAATTGAACTGAATCATTCGAATTCGATTATGATTCGTTCGATAAAAGTTCGAAAAAAGTTCGATTCGAAACCAAATGAATTGAATTTGAATTTAAGTTGTGGATTCGATTCCTAAATGAATTGAATTTGAATTAACATGAATTTGTTCGATAATAATTCGATTCTATTCGATATTTATATACATACATATATGTTATCCATATATATATATATATATATATATATATATATACATATGCATGCATATAATATATACATATTTACATAAATACTTGTAACAATCACTCTGGGTCGATTTGAATTTTCAGAATATTATTGTGAAAGGAATTATAGCATAATTACATCAAAATATTGACATGTATTTATTCAAATTCATTTGTAAATAAATAGATGTAGAAAAGAAAATATTAGTAAGTATTAAAAAGTTATTACGTTTAATTTACATAGAAAGATTTAGCATTTGCATTACTCACGGTGCATAACATATGCAAGCAACTGAAGATACTCTCAAACCAACTTACTACGGTGAGTAAGTGGTTAACTTTAAACTTATAATCATATCTAGGTTCCATTGATATCATGTCCAGCATTCACTGCTATGATTTTTATACTTCTACACTACACCGACGTGACTTGTCAATGCGTGGCGTACATATGCAACATTAGACCCCCTAATGATACCCAATCTTTTTCCTTTCCTTTTTAATAACTTAGTTCAAGTGATTTGGCTGCAAAATATGTTATGAATTAGAAATACGGGTCCATCATGCACCGATTATACAAAACATCTAAGTTCATGAAAAAGCCACCTGCTCTGCTTGTCTTCTGAATCTTTAAAAAGGAATCAGAGAAAATTCGGTCGTTGTATCGACCGGGTGAATTTTACCAGAAAAGATTAATTCCGAATTAATCTCCTTTGATTTTATTTATACTCCTAAACAAATGTGTATAGTGGATTCGTACGGGAGTGTCGAACTCAGGGAGGCAAACTGTTTAGAACTAGGGAGAATCGAAGGACAACTTAGGTAAAAGGGTTTCCTAATTTTTATTTTATTTTTAAGGATTTTTCTTGATTTTTATTTGGTTTTAATGAATTTTATATTGTTTTTTGTGATTTAAAGGTATTTTATGATTTTTTTATTTTAGAAAATGTTTGAAATTTTTATTTGAATTTTATTTTGTACTTTTTATGCTTTTAATATCTTTTACTATTTTTAGATGTTAGAGAGTTTTTAGGATGTTTATGAGGTTTGGTTTATTTTTAATTGAAAATGAAGTTTTTATATCAAACTGTGACGTTTTTCTGATTTTTAAGGTAGCAACCAGTAACAAAATCTTTTTATTGTATTTTCTGTAGAAAGTAGATGAAATTATCTTCGAAATGACAGATTGTGCGTTTTTAGATGATTTTTATTGAGTTAGTTATGAATTTTTGAAGTTTTATGTGTTCTTTTGTATTTTTTATGTTTTATTATTTTTTTGGTTTTAAAACGTATTTAATAATTAATGTGTAGGATGTAAAATATAGTGTTTTATGCTTTTTTATGTATTTTAAAATTTTGAAATTTTATTTATTAGATAGATAGTACTATATAGGTGTATATATGGCTAGGGGTATAGATGTAACAAAATAGAAAGTTGGGGGTACGAGTGTGATTATCAGAAACTAATGGGATCACTATGCAATTTCGCAAAGAATCACATGCCCTGTGCGTGCCTCAACTGCCCCTGGACCTGTATGTGAATTGGTAAAACCGTTGGGACGTGTATGTAATTCGGCCGACACTATCCCTGCAAATTGTTCAAAAACAAATCTTCGGCGCAGACGCGCTTCACGTGCTTTCCCAACACGATGGGAGGGTGCGGTTTTTCTGAACCGTCTGATCAAATCACGATCAACGGCTGCTGTTGGATGAGACGCTTGACGTAGTACTTCCCGAGTTGAAGAGGATCCCGTAGACGGCGGATCTCTGGAGCAGTAGCGTTGGAAGCTAATCTGGTTCGTTGGATTGGTATGGCAGTAAGGGTGAGAATAAATCTAAAACGTGAGGCTTTCCTCCCTAATATGTTTCTCCTGGCAGTGATAATTGGAACTTAAGTTGCAACAACTCCATATGATTTGTTATTTTCATATAAATGTTTCATGCGTAGAGCTTAGAAATAAAATCAATGCCTTGTCTTCAAATGTTTGATTCAAATCGATGATGAGCTCCTCGGTGTCGATTGTCACAATGAAGCTTCAGTTGGTCAAGTTGATTTAATCTCAACGCAGACCTCCAGTAGTTGATAAATGCCTCACACTAAGGCGAAGTCAAAGCCGTTTCTGCAGGTGGTGATCGACTGCCGTAACTGCTCATTTTCTTCCCGTTAACCGTTTAACCAGGTTTGATTGCTCACGATAAGAAATTTCAATGCATATCCCCAAATTCACAGAGCTCCAGGTAATGGATAATCGTGTATCACAGGTGTTGCTAATGCTTACGGATGTTTCGTTACAGGTTCGAGATCTGCGAAAATGAAAACAACTCGAGGCACGAGTCCTTAACTAGTATACAGAGGGTCGCGGTGAATGGCGGTTCCTGTGACGCGATTGATGTGGAACCAGAGCTCCGGTCACCGTGCGTGACCGGAGCTGTTAGATCTGAGGGATAACATAGAAACGGAAGAGGTCGAAGTTTGTGATTGGTGATCCGGAGTGTATTTATAACAAATTGAAAGAGAATTTGGATGGATATAGGGATTGAAATCAGAAAGGAAGAAATTGAGAAGAGGAGAAGTGAAAAACGGAGAGAAACGTGGAGGAATTGAGAGGATAAGGAAGAAGAAAGGAGAAAAAAAATGAAAAGCCAACCTGGAACTTCGTTCGGCCTCGACGTGCGTCGAACACGGAGGCTGAATGTCATAGTCATAGGTATAAATCTCTGCTAGAACAAGCATATGAAAGGAATAAATCTCTACTGAAACACATATGGATTGATAATGAAGATACAAACATATCATAGTCATGAATGTCTGCTCAAAGAAGCATATGAGAGGTATAAATTCGGGCTAAAACAAGTAGGGATTGAAAATGAATCACACAAACATATCGTAGTCATGGATCGCTGCTGAAACAAGCATGTTCACATGCATATAACTCTGGTGAAATAAACATGGAATAGTATTGAAGCATACAAACAAATCAGAAGAATAAAACTCTTGGGAAACAAGCAGATCAGAGGGATAAAACTCTTTTTCAAAAAGTAAGGATTGGTATTGAAGCATAAAATTAGATGCATAAATCTCAGCTGACACAAACAGAACGAAGTCATAATATCATCTGAAACAAGCGTGGAAGGAGAAGCCACGCATATATCATACCCGTAAATCGCCGTTGAAACAAGCACATCAGAGGCCTAAATGTCTCCTCAAACAAGCCAAGATTGAAAATGAAGCATACCGACATACCATAATTATAAATCTCAACTGAAAGAAGCTGATGAAAGGCCTAAATATATGATGAAACAACCATGTATTGACATTGAAAAATACAAACAAATCATAGGCATAAATCTCTATTGAAACAAGCATATGAGAGGAATAAATCTGGATTGAAACAACCATATGTATTGATCATAGAGTTAAGAATGGAAAATTTGAAGCTACTATGAAAATAGTCCCAAAATCAAATTCTTAAGCAAGAAGGAATTCCAAAATATGAATCCGAGATATAAATCGCAAGAACAAATGGTTTAACATCCATCTGATCATACAAAAAATCAGATGACACGAAGAAATAAAACAAAACAAGGTGTGGCTCCGTGAAATTAAGCTTGCAGGAACAAAATTCGCAAGTTTAACTTGCAATCTAGTAAGGCCACAAAGATGAAGAAATGTGGATGCAACAATAAAGCAGAAATAACTCTGCAAGTATACGTGAGGTGTGATCGAAGGTCGAGATAAGGCCCCTTTTATAGGGATTTTTGTTACTCAGAGAAGTCCTAGATTCCATTTACGAAGCTATGGAGAAGAAAACACAATACTTCTCAAGGACACTAACTCACCAAAGCATACATGAGAGAATAAATAGATGACATCTACCTCCAGCAATTCCATTGAAGGCATGATAAGATACTCTTCGGAGGTCACACATTTGTAAGGACGACTTGCAAAAGCAGAAAGCAACACCAGAGAGCCCACATGAAAGTAAGAATGGAGGGGTCCGATGGAGAAGCCATCGAGCGAGGGGAGGGGGGGATATGCCGAGAGGGAAGGAGACGTTCAAAGGGGAGGAGCATTCCCCCCATCTTTATTCGGAGAGGCCTGAGGGTGACATCTGAAGAAAAAAGTTGAGGAATAATTGTACACTCGACGATGGGAGAATAACCCCTTATTTTGGGAGCTATTCTTCAATCAAACACACCCTTAAAGAAATTTCTTATCTTTAGGAATGAGGATGAGAAACAAATGAGAAACATGCATAAATACTTTAGGCCAGATAGAGGAGGTGGATATACATCTAACTTGTTGGATGAACAATGCAAATTGTTTGGCATAGATCATGTAGTTACAACCCCATATTCACTACAATCAAATAGGATAACGGTATGGAAAAATAGTACCTTAACTTACATGATCAATGCTCTCCATAGAGTTCTGAACTTCCAACCTATATGTGGGGAGAGGCCTTGAGTACAGCTTACCATATTCTGAACATGATTCCTCCAAGATATATGGAAAATTGTCCCTTTGAATTTTGATGAAATAGGAAACTAAATTTAAAGTATCTCAAAGTATAGGGTTGCCTTGCCAAGGTTTTTGTCCCGAAACACAAAATAAAGAAGTTAGGTCCTAAAATTGTTGATGCGGTCTTCTTAAGTTTTTTGAAAAATAGGTATGCATATAGGTTCTTGGCAATGCAGACCGAAATACCTGGCATAAATGTCAATACTATTGTTGAACTGTATGATGCTACCTTCTTTGAGGATGTCTTCCTTATAAAAATACTCATAATCTTAAAAATGATGTTGTCTCCACATCATGATCTATTCCATATCAAGTAGAAAGAATAACGAATGTGAGGTTGAGACTCAACTTGAACCCTATGAACTTTCATAAGAAATTGAGCCAAGGAGTAAACAACCATGAGTATCTAATAATCTGGGTAGTGACTTTAATGCCTACCCGATCGAGAGTGGTCCACCAAGTACAAGGAAGCCATGAATTCTTCCTAAGCGAAACAATGGAAGGAAGCCGCCAAATTTGATATGGATTCCGTCATGGGTAATGAAACTTTGGAACTGGTTGATTTACTCAAAGAGTGCTCTACCATTGGATGCAAACAGGTGTTTAAGAGAAAGCTTAAGCCTGACGGATCAAATGAAAAATATAACGTCCGATTAGTTATTAAAGACTTTAAGCAAAAGGAAAGTATAAATTATTTTGATACATATTCTACTGTGACTAGAATGACTACAATCCATACATTTAACCATTATAGCATAAGATCCTCTTCCACCACGGTGGGGTCGTCTAATATTTGCACGAAAGAAACAGCAGAAGCCGAAACAGCAGAAGGATCGTGACGGAATTGCAGAAACAGCAGAAGCCGTAGTCCTTCGACATTGCGTTCAGCTCGCCACGGTGCGAACGTCTGCATTCGCCGGCTAAAGAATTTTAGGATCATGACGGAATTGCGTCCTTTTTTTTAATTAACGCATGAACATGCACGGTACTTATAGTAATATCAAAATAATGCAGTCGCCGTCGCGTCTCAATCGATGCCAATGAGGCCGCCGTTCCACGTTTATACGCAACATACTACAAGAAGAAATATATAGATTATATAATCTCTGTACCATTTCTGTTTCTGAAAATTAATATATGATTGATATTGAGGCGAAGAAACGGAGGATATATATAGTACATCGTATGAGATTGATGACAGGAACTTAAAAGCACAGCAAATAGGAACTACAAGTTGGCCAAGTTGACAGGAACTCTAGAGAGGGAAGTATGTCTCAACCTGGTTTGGTGATGTTGAGGTCTAAAGACAGGATGCTGTGGGGTTGCAATAATGCGTCAAAAGAGGAACAATCTACTGGTTTAAGAGGAAAAACTCCTTATGTACATGTTGTACCTTGTATATATTTTAAAAAAAAGAGAAAAAATGTAAAATCTCCAAAAGTGGACAGGCCTGATTGAAAAGTAAAATGCATGCCAGAGTGTATATATAAGTGAAAAAAAAAGAATAAGAGATTCAAAGTCAAATGTTTGTAAGCTTGCAGCGGATGACTTGGCTACACTGGTCATGCATCGAAGGATAGGTAGCTACATTGGTTACCGTCCATTCTCTTCTCCATCCTCTCTTCTTGAGCTGGTTGTACTTGAACTTAGAAGGGAATATCCCCGCTCCTCGAGAAGAGAGTTGCTAGACTGGGAGATTAGAGTTACCTTGTTGAGAGAGATTGTTTCTTTGCTACTTTTGAGCTGAGGAGTTATATTTCACTTACACCATACAAGTAAAGATTCATAGTCATAAAAAATGTGTATGTAGACTTGTTTTGACCTAACTGTTGAGGAGACATAAATAGGATTCTTGTGTAACTTAGAGGCCATGGGACGCTATGTGCTCGCCCTCTCGATAGCGTGCACATATGTGCTCGCCAGTGTGATCGCCTTCTCTATAATTTGCGATTACACACGGAGCACCGGGCGAGCACATGTGCTCGTCCAAAGTGATTTCCAGGAAAAAAATATACAGGTTCGACAGGGTTTTGACGCCCCGTCGAACCGGTATACCCTGCCAATAAACCACTGCAGGTATCTCCCTAAGGATATATATATTATAGCAGTTCGTAGAGTAAGATAACTAGCACTAATAATTTAAAGGAACGCAATATACATGAATTCAGAAATAAACAATCTAGTTTAATATCTAAATATTACAAACAAGTCAACGCCAACAAAGTTCATATAAATAAAAAGATGTTCTAAAAGTTTTAAAAAAATATAGGTCCAAACCACCAAAAATTTACTTCTTCTTTGATATAAAAAATTTGGACACTAAACCCTGCTTTGATTTCTTTTTTTCTTTCTCCTTTTCTTTGAACCTCGCATACATGCGTGCCTCTTCTTCAGGGTCGTTCTCCTCCTTCTCTTCGTTATCAGATTCAATCTCTTCAGGTTGAGATGCATGCCCTTGCGACCTATATTATACATGGAAGATATTTATCTATTACATGCATTTTGCAGATATAGAAATTTAATTGTATTACTCATTCTATAAGAAGAATACTTACATGTACGCCGTGAACTCCTCTCGTAGCTTCGTCACCTGCTCCACCATCATCGCCATCTGCGACTCCATTGGAACTGTTGATTGGGACGGATGTGGTTGCGCGTACGACGGCTGAGAGTATGCAGAATAGGAGTGACGATGTTCCTCCACATAATATGGAGGAAGACCACCAAGCGTCTGCTTCCTATTCGCCACAACGTTCCTCTCCTCCAAAACCTTATAAGTTTTTCAATTTTTAATATAAAAGTATATATTAGAAATGAATACAGTAAGATAATATTTATCCATATATACCTGCTTCCATATCGTTTTATCAAATGGTGGTTGCTCTCCAGTTGGATCGACATCCCATTTTTCTGCAGATAGTACAGATAACGATCCTGAAATACAAAGTTTACAATATATATAATTAAGTTATAATATATCAATTAATTGTAAATAAATTAATAGACTTACCAATAATTGTCCTGCTTCAGGAGTGGAACATTGCGACTCTCCTTCTCTCCCACTCATGTGGGACCTCGACCACCACTCCTGAAAAGAGGGTTCCCTTTCCAACCTATCAGCCTAAAAATTTTTTTAAGATCTATTAAAACATTGCATTATATTAAAGTAGATCTCCAAAAAATAATTTCGAATCGTAATACCATCTCCGCTCTAATCTGATTGTGGCTTTTAGAGCCACTGGTCGACTTGATCCTTTGTTTTTGGCGGTTTGTCTTTCCCGCCGTAGATCTTCTTCCAAACTCATCATCCGCAATGAATGCATCACAGAAATCGGCCCATCTGCAAAGATTACGTTATGATAATTGATTATTTTAAAAGTGTAATATAAATTATTTGACAAGTATAATACCTATCCTCCGTACACCATGACGGCGGGAACCTCTTCATCTCCTCAAAATTCATCTCCTCCCATCCCGTCTTCGCATGCGCGTCTCTCCTTGCCTTGAAAAATGTATCGCTCATTCTCTTTTCTGTCAAACGAATGAAGGCTCTACGATAAACCTCCTTCCCCAGACCAGTGCCAAGGCGAAACCTACTCTGAAAAATAATAACAATTTATAAGATACAAAAAACTTGATCAAAAAATTTTATATCACTTCTAAGAAACATTTCTTACCAGAAATATGTCAAAAAGTCTCTCCTCCTCTGCAGCAGGGATGCGACACCACCTAAATTGCATGGAAGTCAAGTGTGTCTTTATTATGTCGGTTATCTCCTTTGACACCCTGTTGCTGTTCAAAAAATCCCTGCATTTACTAGAAAATTTAACTTCCATACAATTTATAAAAATTTGGAAAATATTTAAAGATAAAATCTAAAAAAATTTTACCTCCCATCAGCCGTAACCTCCAACAAAGGGTTGGACGCCGACGTCTGTCCAACTACAGTGGGTAAAGGCACGGATGTGCTCGGCCGTCCAGAAGAAGGAGAGTCAGAACCCATCGATGTCCGGGCTGGTATGGGGACCTGGACTGGGAATCCTGTAGGGGTTGCTGAGGTAGATGGCTCTCCATAGCCTCCTACGTAAAAGGGCGGTGGAGGACAACCAAGAGACTCGTAGTAAGCTATCACCTGATGAACCTCGTCGGACTGTGAATTAGGAGCAACATCCGAGGTGGGCTGTCTACTGTTTAAGGTGTGTCTGAGGAAGAAGGACGATTGGATCTATGTGATCCATGCGACCCACCACGTTCAAAACCTACCATGACTGTAATAATGATGCATTACATAGTTATTATTTAAGATTTTAGTTAATTCAATTATAATTGTATAATAAAACTTACAACTAATCTTCATCACTTATTTCGGTGGGATTAAATGATATTTCTTCATTTTTTGAGTTTTTCGAGAAATCATTTCTGGAGTCAATACATCTTGTAAGTCAACACACAAAACCTCATTATCAGCTAATCGAATCGATTCGATAACTGGGACTTCTTCTGTTAAGTCTATTCTTTCATTTGTCGGTGTAAATGCTTCATCTATGTCATCTTCCTGATTACTGGAATCATTGGATATATAACTTCGAGAATTTATCTTCACAACAGTTACTGTTTCAATGCCCTTTCTCTTCTTTGATATTTTTGGGAGATAACATACTTGATCCACTTGAGATGCTAAGATGAATGGTTCAAATCTGCATATAAATTTCCTTTGCACCACGTCGACAATGTTATTTCTTTTATCAAGTACTACACCTCCATTGGGTTCATACCAATCACACAAGAAAAGAACTACTTTATTCAAGCCTGGTATACTATATTCCACTTCTATAATCTCCTTTAAAATTCCGTAATAATTCAGATGATCTTCCTCATAACAAGATCCGCGAACCATCACTCCATGATTTTGAGTTGTCAAATATTTACTGGAATTTAAGGTATGAAAACGATACCCATTACTATAACATGAGTTGTACGATCGAACCTTATAAACAGGTCCTTCTCCAAAATATTTTAGAATATGAGAATAGAAATCACCACCGTCCAACTGTTTTGATCGGTCTTTAAACCATGCTGGAAATTGATTTCTATAAGTGCTCAAAACTTCATCATCTGAATACATAGGATTTTCCTCCATAATTTTCTATCTAAATTCCCTACAATTTATAAGAGAAAAATATTCATTACTTGTATTGAATATATACATAAAGCAATTCAAATACTTACTGAACATATGGTGTTATTTCCTCGCAATTGTCTAATACGTACAACTCTGCAGCATCCTTCTCTTGTTTCGATAAGAAACGTTCAGTTACTTTGCCTATTAGTTGGGTCGATGGCCGAAAGATACTGATACAAGGTTCTTCATCGGAAGAAATTGTCTCATTCCTCCTGCATCTATTGTGGATAGTCTCCACATCTTTTGGAAGATATCTTGCGCAGAATGTTGTGACTTCCTCATATATATATTGTGAACTTATAGATCCTTCAACTTTACTTTTATTTCGGACCTTTCTTTTAAGAAAGAACATAAACCTATAAGAAAATAGGTTAAATATTTAGTCCAAATAGTCACGAAGGAATCACATTATAATACATTTAATTACCTTTCAAACGGATACATCCAACGATATTTTACCGGTCCACCAACTTTTGCTTCCCATGGAATATGAATCATCAGATGTTCCATCGAATCAAAAAATGACAGCGGAAATATCTTCTCCAGGTTACACATAATCACAGGAATATTTTTTTGAAGATAATCCATCTCCATGCGGTGTATGCGTGACGAGCATAACACCTGAAAATCTGCTTACATCTGAAAGAGCATCGATAATATTTTTTGGTAACAATCCTCTGAACACTAACGGTAGTAATCTTTCCATAAAAACATGCCAGTCATGACTCTTCATGCCCTTAAATGTAAACTTCTTCAGATCGACCAAATTGGAAAAATTTGATGCATATCCGTCTGGAAACTTCAATTTACTTGTCCATTCACAAATAAGCTTAACTTGATTTCTATCTAAAGTATACTTTGCTTTTGGAACTTCAACCCTTCCACTATCATGTTCCTTGATATGCAATTCTGGGCGATTACATATGAGTTGTAAATCACGACGAGACTTTACTGTATCTTTTGATCGACCGGTTACATTCATTACAGTGTAGAAGATGTTATCGAACACATTTTTCTCTATATGCATAACATCTAAGTTGTGTCGTATCAGTAACTTACTCCAATATGGTAACTCCCAAAATATACTCTTCTTAATCCAATTATTACTGTCACCAAAACCAGGAAGGTTTTTTATTTTATCTCTATTTTCTAAGGCTTATTTTTCTAATTGTTCCAAGTATGATAATATCATATCGTCTGTCTTAATTGGTGGAGGATCTGAAAGATCAATTGTATTTCTTTTGAAAGAATGTTTCTGTCTTCGATATGGATGATTACTTATAATAAATCGTCTGTGACAATAAAAAAAACATGGTTTCTGACCGTGTTGAAGCTGGAATGATTTAGTACTATCCATATAATATGGACAACTTTTACGTCCATGCGTACTCCATCCAGATAACATTCCATATGCTGGAAAATCATTTATCGTCCAAAGTATAGCTACTTTCATGTTAAATGTTTGACTCTTATTAGCATCATATGTATCAACTCCATCGACGCATAACATTTTCAACTCATCGATAAGAGGACGTAAATAAACATCAATGTACTTTCCCGGATGTGTAGGTCCTGGTACTAACAGCGAAAGAAACATAAACTGTCGTTTATTACATAACCATGGGGGTAGATTATATGGCGTTGTCATTACTAGGCAACAAGAGTAATCTCTACTTCTTCCATGAGGATTAAACCCATCTGTACATAAACCTATAACGCAATTCCTCTTTTCATCATTAAATTTAGGAAAAACTGACATCAATTCTTTCCAACAATCAGATTCAGATGGAAGCTCTATATATTCATCGACTTTAGGTTCCGCGTGCCATGTCATGTATTTCGCCGTTTCTTTACAATAATATAGTCGTTTCAATCTCGGAGTCAGCGGGAAATAACGTAGAATCTTTCTCGATATTTTTTTCCACTCTTACTAGCTGTCTGATATCTTGGCTCATTACATTCAGGACACCGTTGTAAATGTTGATGTTCACCGTAATATAGAATATGGTGATTTATGCATGAGTCTATTTTAATTTCTGCTAAACCCATCTTCCGCATCATCTTTTTTGTTTTGTAATAATTATCAGTTAATTCTGCATCTTCTGGTAACATCTTCTTAATAATCCTCAGCATTGCATCAAAATTACGATCGGTCATATTATATTCCATCTTCATCGATAGAAGATCCGAGACCGCAGAAAGTTTTGAATATGTCTTGCAATCCAACCACAATGGCTCTTCTGCTTTTTTCAACAACTCGTAAAATTCTGCAGACTCTCCATATGGTTCCTCATCATCTAACAAAGTATCATTAAATTCTGGACCCGTAACATCCATAACCATATCTGCAAAGGGATTAATATTGTCAGCTTCTTCTACATCATTCATTCTGTCCTCGAAATTCTCACCATGCCTCCAACAAATCTGATATCCTTCCATGAAACCCATTCTATAAAGATGTAACTGAGTTTCATCTTTTGATCTCTTCTTCATTAGACGACATTTCTTACACGGACACAAGATAGTTCCATCTGAATCCACAATACGGGAACCTTGTGCGTAAGCAAATTGTATGAATTCCTGAACACCTCTTTGAAAACATCTGCTATACGCCCATCTACTACACGGTTGTACATCCATTCTCTATTGGTCATATTTATGAACCTGAATTAAATAATCTAAAATGTCAAATCTAGGAAATTGAGGATATCTAAACGTATCACATTATTGAGATAAAAGATGAGAAGAGAAGTGTATTAATTATGTTATCACTTTAGCCCGTCCATAAGGATTCAAATTTACTAAAAGATGATCGTTGTCACAAGTATCTTTATTTCTAACGAAAATTCGGCAGCATAACCCTGCACCTCTCCCGTATACCCCATAAATCAATCGTAATTAATTATCAAAATAATCATATTATTGATTATTTCAATAATAAATATGACTGATTTGGTATACAGAAGAGGAAGGGGTTATGAACCGAATTTCCGTAAGAAATAAAGACATTGTGACACGGATCACCTTCTAGTAAATTTGAATCCTTACAGACCCCCTTAGTCCGGGACCTCCGAACTAAGGAAAGCTAATATAAATGTAGTAATTTAAGATCATTTTACGTCATATATTTGTAAGTGCTACAAATGAGACTATAAAATAATCTTAAAATATTTATTCATTTATATTAACCGGGCATTTACGTATATGTGGCTGATTAACGATGGAGATAGGGATAAGTGTGATCCTTATTTAGTGCCTAGTATAGTGCTTGGGTCACTAAAAGTTAATGGGCACCTGCAAAAAAAATTCGAACCTGCAAACATCAAAATCCACGACCATTGGTCTGGGATAAACATCCCAAAGTGAGTCCAATAGTGCTGTGAAAAAATAAAAAAATATAACACAGTTAGATGTAATCATATCCTCCAATGTGTTGCACACGCCACCCGTTGTGCAGGGCCACACACCACCCGGTGTGGAAGGACGCACTGTGTGTGAAGAATTTTGTGCGATTTTCTAATAATTACTAAATCATATTTTGGACTTATTATAAACCTATGTATAAGTTAATGTGATATAATTGGTCACATTAACTAAAATTTAATGTGATAATAAATTATCACAAAGGAAACATTGGTGTATATCATATCTCATATCAAAACGATATGAAATTTTAAAACTGTTATTAATGATGTTCATAATATCTAATATCTACATTATTGAAGTTGAGTAACTAAAGTTATTCACAAATTTCATAACTAATCTTTTTGAACGTAATGTTTGTTGAGGCATTTTATCTACATTATTCCGAGGCATTATAAAAGTTGAGTAACTAATCTTTTTTGAACATAACTAATCTTAACTAATCATACAAATATTTTGTCATTTAAAATTTACAAAATTTAAACATAATGTTGGTTGAGGCATTTTATCGAACACCTACAGGGCATACAATTATACATACTATTTAGACAATCAAATTCGAAATGACAATACTATAGTGATCTACTATTATTCTTACCATGTAAAACACATATAAACAATCAAAATAATACACAACATTCAACAAAAAATTTAAACCCTAATCTATCCAAACAATACAAATAGGTAATGAAATCAAATAAAAAGAGAAATGATTAAGGATTATACTGAGTGGTAGATGTAGATCTACTCAAAACACGAAAACGAGGGGCGTCGGGGTCGGGGCGGAGGGCTGGCGGATCGCCGGATGGGAGAAAATGGGAGAGGCTTGCGTGAGAAATGAGGAAGAAGAGCCGCGCAGGTTCTGTTTACGGGCCTGGGCGAGCACACTTAAGTGCTCGCCAGGCCGTCGCCAGGTGCTTGCCCAAAATTTCCAGGCGCTAAAATTATCCGCGCAAGGAAATTCAAGTGGGAGAGCACATTCTAGCGAGCACATGGGCGAGCACATGTGCTCTTCAAAACTGGTAATTGTGCCTCTCCGCAAATTTCAAAACAGCGACCCTCATGGGCGAGCACATGTGCTCTTCGTGTGCTCGCACATTAAGGGGCGACCACATGTGCTCGCCAGGTGCACGCAGAACCGTGCACGCAAATCCCGCCTTTTTTTGTAGTGGTAGCGTATGTCGAATATGCGATTTTCGACCTCGATAAACCACGCATTTTCGAAAACCCTCCCCACGCCTCGTTCATTCTGTCCGCCACCTGACTCCACCTTTGTGAGCTCGCGATTGTGACCTCCTCCTCTCCGCCAAACCTTTATTTTGAGCACCCCAAGCCCGCGAAGAAGTCTTTTCCGTACCTTCCTTCTGTGTTGCTGCCCTAGCCGTCGCTGCCTCTCACTAGGGCACACTCTTCATTGCATCCATTGAGATTTGGTAAAAAAATTCTTTGGAGATTAGATATAAGTTATATAATATGCACATTTATTTTCATTTCATGATTGTATTGTTTTGACTTGTACGTTGCGTCACGTATTAAGTCGGAATGAAGTCAGTATATTGTATGATTCATTTGAAGGGTACGCCTATTGGCTCTTCGACGACCAATGTACGTGGGTTTGGATTAATGCCTAATATGATATTCAATGAGATGTTGAACTTAGTTTACCGTAAGTTCAACCTGAATGTCAATAATCAAAAAATCCAATTACTACATCGCATACCTCAGGGCCTAGGCGAAGAGCCATCGTTTTTGTCTATCGTCGATGATAATGATGTGCAAGGAGTTTTTGTGTACGCTCGGACCATTGGGAAATCGATGCCTACTGACATTATTGTTGAAAATGTATCGGTGAGCAAAGTCCCCAATGTTGTGACTAACACGGGACCCTCCATTGTCCCTAGCACACAACCCTCTGTTGTCCCTAACACACAACCCTCCTTTGACAATAGCACTGATGTGCCTATAATGCAATCATGTACGGATCATGAATGGTGCATGAGTGATGCTCTGCTAAGAGAGGTTAATCATGCTTGGGATGACTTCATCCCTTGGGGAACCGATAATGATCTGGAAGAAGATAGTGATGAAGATGTTGAAGTTAATGTGGTAAACAAGGAGATCCGAGTCAATGAACAAAACACGCAACAGACTGTACCCCGTTTACCTTTTTTGGGATGAGAGGATTCAATATTCGTTCAACCTATGAGGATGACATTCGAAAGAAGTTTGGACTTGATGGCGTCGTTAACGAAATACGCAAGGGCAGAACCTTCAAATGTAGAGAAGATTTTACTTATGCTGTAAAGAAGTATCACATTCTGGCACACTACGACTTTATTATCAAAGAATCCACCAGCTTGATATGGTTTTCTACAATTTTTCTAGATTTTTTTGAAGTTTTTATGTATTTTCGAATTTTTAAGGTTTTTCTTTTGAGATTTTTAGTGATTTTTGGACTGACACTAAAATAAGTTACAATAGATAGTAGGTAATTTTTTGGAATTTTTTAAGGTATTTTAATATTTTTTGGTATTTTCTAAGCTAGACAGTGCTGAAAATGGCTAATTTTTATTTTTAATAAATATTAAAATGCAATAATTATGGAAAATAAAAATATGGCGAGATACTACACTACATCAGGAACTTAATGTGATTTTTGGAGATTTTTTGGGGTTTTATAGATGCATGCAAAAAATACAAGAAGCAAAAGGAAAACACATGTTTGCAGGGGCATTTTTAAAGCAAGGGCGAGGACCTCTGCGCAAAATGTCCACAAAATTACAACTTAATAAAATACTTGCTGGACTAATGTTCAAAGCAAAAAAAGTCGTAGGGCTATACATGCAAAATTCCCAAGGGGCACGTGCGAGAGCACGTGCGCCTGGGGAGGACGGTTCTGAAATTCTAATAAGTTTGAGGGGCTGATCTATAACTATTACAAAAACATGACACAACAATTGAAAGTTTATATGTTAAACTATAAATACTAAAATACGCGGGAAAAATCTTGCAAAATACCCTCACACAGTGGCGCATCCAACGGCGGCTTGGGCTTTACTTAAGCCACGTGTCGATACAGGGACGACCGATACCCCTTCGGCGTTGACGACCGAGATTAGATGGATCGTGAAGGATCTGACGACTGAAGCGGAGATGGATCCTACGGCAACTGTGCTTCCTGACGAACTCGACCCAGATCAACGGTTCTGGAGGAGCTTGGATGAACGTGGGGAAGAACCGACCCCCGGCAAGATTCCACTTGACGATTCAAGCTCCTCCGACGGTCGACAGCTCCTTCGATAGGCCCTGACGCTGCTTGGAAACTTCCTCCAACAGATGATGGCCCCAAAATGGCGGATCCTCCGCCGACGCACCGCCACGACGTTGTGAGGAGGGGGACGCCCCAGGCTGCTCGGGTTGCGGCAAAAACACTCCCAAAAGGCGAGCTTCAACACCTGGACCTGCATATAAAATTCAAGGGCAACAGTAGATGGTTCCAGGGCCAACAAAAAGGGAATGGACGGAAGGTGTAGGGTTAATGACGGTCACCGGAGCTCGGGAGCTCTGGCAGGTGTCGGTTGCAAAATCTGTGCAAATCAATCGATTAAACCTCAGAATGTATGCATGAATCAATTCCTGAGTCTAGCAGCTAACTAAGCACGAGAAAAATAAGAAGAAAAACGCATAAAAATGGGACCTCAAGGGTGGAATACCCAAGGTTGATACCTCGACGACCAAACTTGGCCGGAGGTGGTTGGAGCCGCTCCTCGGCCCGCTAATCCACGCCCCTCGATGGCCGGAGAGGTACCTGTCACGTTACTCAATCCAGGGCCACCAAGAAGGGAGAAAAATCGGGTCAAAAGAGGGTTCAAAAGAGGGAGGAAGGTTTTGAGGTGTTTTTGAAGGATGGTGAACATGGCTCCTTGATCGAGGCGTATCTGACGAATCGTGGGTTCAGAGGCAAATCTAAGTCTTGGGCGTGTATGCCCTATGGTAGGGCTACAAAAGTCGTGAAGACCTCGACCCCAAACGGTGAAAGATGAGGCCTGCAAAAATCCAAGAAGATGGGACAAAACCGCACTTCAGACGAGGAACAGGCTGGGGTCAGAGAGTTGACCGCGGGTCAACTCTCCCGCCCCCTGGTTGGTCCACGTGGACCAACCAGGAAAAAGCCTGAAAAATGATTTAAAAATTCAATATAAAATAGTAAACTATTTTATTAATTTTAGGTTATAAATAAAAAAATATTTCTAATTTTATAAATTATTTTATGGTAATTTTTATTTATTTTTAGGAGGTATAATTTTATAAGTTGCCTTTTATGCCCTTTATAGGTATAATATCTGTATATTTTATTCTTTTATTTTTATTTTGTATTTTTAATTTCTTTAATTTTGTTTATTATTTTATAAAATTATAAAATAACTTTATACACTTAATTATATTTTTATTTTATTTTTATGAATTATTTTGAATATTTAATACAATAGAAAGAGTAATAATATAGGTAAAAGTATAAGTAGTATACCTATGTATTATATATTACAAGTATTTTATTTTGTATTTTCTTTATATTTTTATTCTGATTTTAATGCATAGATTTATTATAAATAATATTTACAAAATTATAAAAATATAAAAATATAAAAATGATTAATAAATAATAAATTTAATATTTTAATCAGTACAACTGTACAAAGAGGGTCCAAAACTCAACTTTCAAATCGTAGCTCTGCCAAATGCGAAACCACTGCCATTAAATAGATTATTTTGAATTATATACAATTAAAAGTGAGTTTGATGCATTTGGAGTTTTCATTTGTGAGATACGGGTCTAGGAAGTTAGGATTCTGGATTTTTATTCAGACCATAACTTTTTATCTGTGTACTATTTTTAAGTGAAATCAATTTTGTATTTTTCTTTATTTAATTATCTACAATTTTCATGTACAAAGTTTCTTTATTTGATGTATGAAAAGTGGAACCAAAAATAGGTCCCAAAATGAATAAAGAAGGAATAAAATAAAAGGGAATTTTATTGTATTTGGGCCCTTATCTCCGCCTACTTTATTCCTTGTCGACCTAGTCATCGAGATGCCTAGGTCTCGGGGTTTCGGGTCATAAAATATTTACAATATTTTATTCCTTTTCTTTTCTTTTCTTTTCTTTATTCTATAAATTTGGCATTAAAAACAGTATTTTATACACTTTTTACACAAATATGCTTGAATGCTAAAATGCATGAATTAAGCCTATTTACACGCATTTACTAGGGTTTTTAAGGTCAAAATGATAGAATAAAGATGATGAAACGTAGATTCATCACTAGTCCCTATCAAACACTTACACAATAAGTGCAGAAAATAAAAATAAAGAAAAAGAAAGAAAGAACTTGGATTGCATTCAACTTTCAAACTTGTATTTATAAAATTAAAATTTGGAGCTTAAGTCGGTCCATTGGATTTTAGGTGCAGTTGGAACCTTATTAGGAAATTTGAAACACAACAACCTTCGAGAATTACAAAACCCTGCTCAAGTCTCCTCAATATCCAGGTTAGAACAAATCAATTCATACGTAAACCATTATGACTATGAATCTATCTTGGACAGTGTGCATGACATGTAGCTCTCCTCGGCTGAAGTGGTAAAAGTCAGTCTTGTCCAACATGGTGACTCTAATATCCCAATCCAACAACTCTTTCCTCGAGAAGTATATGACACCATATGTCCCTCAAATTTCGTGCAAAATAGACATTTGTAGGCCATCCATTCAGAATTGTTGAGATTGATCCCTTTTATACTGACGGCTTATGAATGTCTGTTTTGCACGAAATTTGAAAGACAATATGGTGTCATATAAGGATCTAAATCCCTCATGGCTTTCAAACGAGATGGCACCTATCGATTGTAGAAATGTGCAAATTGTGTGCGTTGGATGATGGATGGGCGTACCACAACTTGAAGAAGGAGTGGTTTTCGATATCCCATCACAATTCCTAAAGTGGTGAATGACTTAATAGATGATTAAATTGATAAAATCAAGTGGTCTGGAGTTGCTGCAAACGTTTCACGTGGAGAAGATAACAGGGAAGCTTTGAACCTGATCACTGGGGACAATACTGAAGTAGGTTCAACCTTTATTGTTTACGTCACGTATTTCTAAATTATTACAAAGATGGGTAAGCAGTCGATGCTCTTATTTACTAGCATTAAACTTATTATTATGACAAGCTTATCGGGTATATTGTATTGCTGACGCACTTCCTGCCTGCATTACTGGCCGAAGGGCCTCTGGTTGCCGCAGTCGAGGTTGTCGCCGTAAGTCACACCGAGTATGTCGCAGTACCTCTTGTAGAACCCGATCCTGTCGGCCACGCGGGGATGATTGAAGCCATGGCCGCACTCCTCACCCCCGTTTATGATGTTGGTCAGCACCCCGTAACCCGGCAGCCTTCCTGCGGCCACGTCCGCGGACGAGGGTGTCCACGCTCCGGTGATGACGTCGTGGCAGGAGGGCTTTGGGGGCTGCGGCGTCATCCAGAACCACAGAGCTGTCTTGAAGGAGATGACCGGGTCGGACGCCACGAGCTCAGGTGTGCTCAGGAGAGGGGCTCCGATGGCCTTCCCTGCCGGGCCGTAGTTGTAGTTGCTGCACCATTTAATTATTGTTAGGTTTCAATAATATTGGTGAAAGATTTATTATGGTACAATGTTATTGCAACTTCAATCTCATCTTACTAGGAGATCTGGATGGGTCCTCTACCGTAGTACTTCTTGCCTGGCGCACCCGGCCACTCCGAGCTTTCAACGCAGCGGTCGCCGGGATTTCCCACTTCTTCCTTGAAGCAGTAACCCCACGAGTATGGACCGTCCGGCGCCGATGACCATCCACCTTCATAAGAATACAAGTTAGTTCATCGAATTCCAGATCGATTTTTTCCAGAAAATAAAGACTTCATACGGACACATAGGATGCACACCAGTAGTCTCGTGGGACGTCTGACCCAAGAAGGCGGCGATCTCCCTCTTCCGGGTGGCCATGTCCTCACTCGCCGCGAACTCGCTGAAGGCGTTGGTAGCAGTGATGAAGGCGTTGTAAGTGTAGAAACCGTCGTTCCGGTGGGGAAGCAACTGGTTGAACAGCGACTCGCTTATGATCGAACCCACGTTCCCACTGCCCTCCATTTTGGCTACGTAACAATGAGATGAGAGGAGGTGAGGATGTTATGGAGGAGGTGTGGAGATTATATATATATTGAAGAAGAGCGGTGCGCAAAAGTCAAACCTGATTTTCTCAAGGAAATCATTTTAAACAGAGCCTATGTGCCCGTTCGGTAGGAGAATAAGGGTATATTCTTCGTTCGGCTGAAAGATAAGAATAAGGAGAATAAAGTGAAATAAAAATAGGTAAGGTGGGATAAAGATAGGAATAAGAGCGAAATAAGATGGAATAATCGGGAATAGTAGTATCACTAGGAATCGTGTCGGGAGGAGAATTGACCCCTTATTCCAAGGCCTTTTCTCCAACCAAACAGGGCCTCGAGGACTCAATATTCCAACGCATCATGTGCATTATCAACTAAACTTAATAGAAAAGTTGACAAGTCACGTATTGAAGCTTTCACCATGTTTAACGCGGACATTTCCAATCTTGAAACTTTCTCCACGATGGTTGCATCCATATATCCTTGCATCGAGTAGTTGTTGACCTTTGCTGGATTCATCTCAGTTATACTAATGTGCTTGTTTTTCTTTTCCAGGTTAACGAGCTTTTACTTCAAAAAAATGCCATTTCTAAAAAACGATCATCGGATAACCAAGTTTGATAAATATCATGATATTTCTTGAAGCGAAATGCAATTGTAGAAAATATTGTCCAGTGATTCCAATGCAGGAATGTTTCTCATAATTATCGAGCACAGGTGTACATCGGATACATGCATCATGTTCACACGGACATACTTTGTAGGAATTCCTAATACTTCGAAGCAAAGACAAAGCAAGGAGACGAATTCAAATTCGAGTCCTATATTTAAGACCTTCAATTTTAACCAAAAATTACTACTGCTGGGTCAACACGAATGAATTAATTGGAGCACCAAACCGTCATTATGATTATGGTTCAACTTCGAGCTCCGGACATCAAACCGAGCAGGTATCGGTTTTTTATTTTTATGGTCAGGTCAATAGGATCGACCAGTCGAACCGATGATGACGTTAGCAGTTCACAACAATCGGAAAAGATCGAACTGTAGTACTATTGGTTTGGTTTGTATTGTTCAACCGAGTCGAACCGAGTTAGACTGGTATATCATACAAATAGATATGAAAAATGCTACATCATATATTTTGGGGTTTGTTTACTCTTTATCCTTTAAAAAATTTTCAGTAACACTTATACCCATATTTTTTATACAATTACATGTGTACCCCTATATTTTTTTTACAAAAAAACATAGTAGTGACCTTTTATTGGTACACTTGTGGTCCTATATTATGCCAACATAAGCATAATATTGTGATTTTTTTAAAGAAAATATGGAAGCAAAAGTGAAATTGATTAAAAGTTAGGGGTATAAAATTTACTAAAAACTCGAAAGGGAATAATAAGCATATTTCGTAAAATTCTTATAATGTATATATGATGTGAAAAATTAATAATATTAAACTATTTAAACTCTAATTAATGATAAAGGTTGTTAATTTATTGTATCTCATAGGACGACTATTGCATCATCTTCTTTATTTGTTATTGTTATAAGCAGACAACACCATACATAATGTGAGAAGAGAGAGGCAATGCTCATACGACAAGAATGGACAGGCGATAATGAGTCGTTGGCCCATGCAATGGAGAATAGATAAAGGGGTAATATACTATGGATTAAAATACGACTGCATTATAAATATTTCTGAAAAGTTTGTATTTTATTAATTTATTGAAAATTATTTTTTGTCAAACAAGTGGATGGATGAACCGGTGGTTTGATTCAATCGGTTCAATCGGGTTTTGACGATCCAATCGAGTTTTGACTGGTTTTTATTTTCTGAATAAAAATCAGATAGTTGAACCGTTTTTCCTATGGTTCTTGATTTAACCGGTTCAATCGTCCGATTCGGTTCAATTTTTAAAATATTGCTTTAAACGGCTAGGGCCGCGTACATGCAATTTAATTCGAATGATACGTGCAAAGTCGTACGCGTTCACAGATACCTGCATGGGGAAGGCATCTGAGTATCTCACTTTCACACGCGTTTTTTCCAATGTATTTAATTAAATTGGATTTCCAATTGACAAAATATAGGTTCGGTGGAGGACTAGAGGTATTGATCTCCTCTAGAGGTTAAATATCGGACCCATTTCATAATAACCTGCCACAATCCATCACTGTCGGGTCAATGGTTGACCCAACCTGTTCGCGGATATCCCATTTTAACGCGTTTCCTATTTAATTTTACGAGTAACCGGTACCGACGGGTATCCCATTTTAATGAAAAGGAGAATTACTGTGATAATATCAACAACAAACAAATGCACAAAAATAATTATCATAATTTTATTATAGATTTCATTAATCAACCTTTATCTCCATTTCTATATATACAGCACTGAGGAACCCTATTCTACACACAAAAAGGAAATTCCTAATTTCTACTTCATGGGTGCTCAGAATCATCGTCATTGCACCTCAAAATTTTTATTCGCGTACATCGAACACATTCATTTCCTTGTTGTCATTGAAACACTAACCTTCTTATCTGTTCAATCACACGTCTCACATCATTGTAGGTGCTCAGAAAGAGTCCATATACCACAGTATAGCAAGGCCTTAAATGTCGGATTTCGGTTTCGTTTCGGTGATTGACCGAAACGACATTTCGGCCGAATTTCGGTCGAAATTCGACCGAAATTTCGGTCATTTCGGTCGTTTTTTGAACTAAGGCCCCCAAATATCGGCCGATATAGGTCATTTCGGTCAAATTTCGGTTATCCACCGAAACCGAAATTCGACCGAAATTCGGTCGAATTTCGGCGAAATTTGAGGCCATGCAGTATAGGACATGACCACAACTGATCTCATCATCATGCCCGCTCAGATTTATTGTTCGCCATTAAGGTGTTCTTTTTTACAAAGGAGACATAAGCACAGAATTCTCTTTATGCATATTGCAAGGAAAATTTAATATGAATTCACTATCTCACAGGATCAATTTTTGAGGTAATCAGATCAAGCAATCCATCTATCATAAGACAGCGGATAATATAGCACATATCATAGCAACAAATGTGAATCCACAAGCAGTAACAATGCACGAGAAGTTCACCATTTTTCTCGAAGAGAGCAGACAATAGAGCACCCAAGCAGGAGTAAAATCCATCAACATTAATCAATGAATTGTTAGGACCATATGTGTATCCCACCACAAAATGAAAGAAAAAATCACTAATAACAACAGTCATCAAAAGTCATGAGATGAGCAAGTAAAGACATAATCCAATGTCGAAATCTAACATCCCCATAGCCAAACAAGAAGCTCGATGCATAATGCAAATCGACGCATACACCCCATCCCCAAACAAGAAGCTGATATCCTCATCCCCAAACAAAAAGCTCATACTCCAACGGTCCATCATCAACAATGGTCCAACATCATCCATGGTTGGAAGCAAATCCCTGCCACCAACACCCAACTTCCAAGAGTAACCAAGGTTGCCACAAATCCATGGAACAAGGAGATGCAAACCACGGGAACAAATCCAAGGATCAAGGACATCCAAGAGTGACCAACAAGCAACGTCGAACCCGGGCGTAAATCCATGAAATCCATGGTTGGAATAATTCCCTCGCCAAGAACAGGGCCTACAACGAACGTGGTCAACCACATCCCGCATAGCTATGGTCGAGACCCCCAATATTCCATCAACAACATGCATGGACCCGAAAAAAATCTAAGATATTCGAGGCTTCCATCAATACCCAACAGCAACCAATCCACTACAGCCCACTAGAATTCCAAACCAAGAACCAATGAAGCGTGAATACACAAAACTAGGTTTGAAACCCACTCAAGATCCGCAGCCAACAACAACCAATAGCACATACCATGTTTCCTAACCATAGTGGAAAACACTCCATAAATAGAGAATCCAAAAGCCACCAATGAATCAGGTTGAGGGTTACCTCGAAAGCATCTTGGAGGACGACTCGTCGCTTACCCTCCAACACTGATCAAAAAGATGGTGCAACAGAAGATGAAGCTCATGCACTACCTCGTACCTCCGGTCAATCTTTGACCTCCACCTCCTCCTTCTCACCAGAGACATACAGGAGCACCTGGAGCTGGAGGAAGAGATCATCGTGCAAGAGGGGAGATGGAGACACGGGAGTCAAAGCAAGCAAAGTGACTGACGTGACAGCTGCTCGCCTCGAGCAGCAGGATGCCACAACACGATGAAGGGGAGAATATCGAGTTTTTTGGGGGGAGGGAGCGGGGTTCGACCGAAAACCCGCAAGACAACCCGATTTTTTTTAATTGTGACCCAGCTTTAGCCGGGTAACCCGTGCCTCGAACGGGCCCTAAGTGATTCAATAATGAAAGGCTAATGGAGCGTATAGAAGTTCGAGTGCCAGATTTGGTCCAAGAGTCCTGGATCACATAGGTCACCATAAGAGCATCCTTAGCAGCAAGGACGGATCCATAACATTTTTAAGGAGGGGGCACAAAGTTTTAAAAATGTCTATCAATTACAGTACAATCATATTCATTATATAACAATAATTGTTATGGATAAATTATATATATAGTTTTCACGTATATTTTTCATCAATTTTGGACTTATTCATTAGATAATAATAGTCAATTTTGAACTTATTTTTTAATCAACTATATCTTTTTATTCAATTTTACATAAATTGATATCATATATGTTCCACAATATCATGATTTTTTATATATGATATTTATACATTTTTTTTAAAAAGTAAGTTATATTCAAATATTTTAATTATTTTAAATTCAGTATATGGAATTTGATTAATTACAACATAAACTACTCTTGTTCTGAATCTGTATCAACTCAAAAATACAAAAACCTAATTCTATATTTTTATCAATAACAAGAAATATTAATATCTATGAAGAAAAATATGCATTTGACCACTTTACTTTATAATAAATAGGACCAATGAATAATATATGAGACTTGACAATAAATAATTTTTTTTAAATTTAGTTTTTTTAGATTGTGAATTAAACCCTTTGTCTGTATAAGTGATAATGAGATTGGATGAAAGATCGATTCATTCTATAGTTCAACTCTAAAAAAATGGATAACCAATAAGATTAGGGTAGGGATCTATTATAAGTTGATCACTTGAAGAAATTATCCAATATAAGTTGATTAAGGTAAAATCTATTATTTTTTGTAGGAATTTATGTTAAGAGACATAGTATCTATTGGTAAAAATTATTGATCTTTTTCTAAAAAAATGAAGGGGCATGTACGAGTTTTACCCTCAAAATATAAATGAGGTATTATAATTATGAAATATTATGATTATTTTTACCTTAAAAATCTATAGGAAAAAATTACATATACATATATTATGTAATTCCAAAATTAAGGGGGGGACACTTGCCCCCCATTAAATCCGCGCTTGGCAGCATGGTCCTTGATAAAGGCACATTAGGTCGGGGGATGTTCTGAGAGATACCCGACACCCATCTATTTGTAAGAATATTGGAGATGATTCTAATAGGTAGGTTAATCAAGCTTAGGTCTGTAATTTTCAATGATGTATGGGTCACTTTTTAATTATCTGAAGTCTGATTGCCACAATTTGTCGGAGTAGCCGACTGAAGTCTTGAAAGTCTTTAGTGATCGATTGATCTTAACTCCATCTATGACTGATCAACCTCTTCTGATAGTACAATATATTTTACTGGATTGGTTTTCTAACCACATCGACTGAGTTCGTTTTTGGTCTGCCACAGTTTATATGTCATGTACTTCACATTTTCATCGGTTGAGGGACCATCATTTTAATTAACTCATCCAACTCCGAGCGCAACGGTTTGCATTATCGCTTTGTTAATTTTTCATTTTTTATTAAAAAATTAATGCACTTTACACACACATATCCATATACATGCATAGTCCAATTTACATATATTTGCTATGCATATTTTCATATCAATTTACATATATCTATACCGAATTTTTATCCAATGGACCCCATGTCCATTAGAGATTAGATGAATCCGCTTCATCTCCAGTATTTTCTATATAAGTTTCAGTAAGTAATATATATTGTATTAAGAATTGTAATTAAACTTTTAATTGGAAAGTCTATGTAATTACAATTGAAATTAATTTGATTTCAATTGGGAAATCAAATAGTTTGGGAGGAAAGTTGGGAATTTCCAAATTGAAACATGAAAAAGCCTAGGTAAAAGTTTAATACCATACCTACTATCTCTAAACTTCTGATGAACTTATATATGAGTTCACACTCCAAGCTCTTGTAGCAATAGTAGAGAGGAGGAATGGAGGGCAACACACGCGCGCGCGCTCCGCTCTGTCTCCTGCACCGGCCCGGACTCCGACTCCGGCTCCGGCTCCAGAGAGTCAATTCGGATTTCAATACTTTTGCTGCAGGTTTCATTTGGTTGATCAATTAAATTAATCAGATAGATTGATTAATTTCGATTCGATCACATTGGGAATCTAAATAGATTTAAACAGCTCGATTTAGCCGTGATTTTGGAATCCAAAGGGACACGTGTTTTCGGAAATCAAAGGTTACAGCACGCTAGGGCACGCGAGCTCCTCTTTTTATACCCCTTTCCCCACGTCGTTTTTCTTCACTTGCAAGAAAAACTCTCTTTCTCACACTGTCGCTCTTGCTTTCTTTTCTCACACATGCAGCATGTTCTTCTCGGCTGCAAGTTCTCATAGGTACTTTCGAGGACGGTCTCGCCGTTGTGCGCAAACGAAGACCGTGGACCGTCGTATCTTGGGAGCGGATCGCCAGTACCCTTCGTATCAGTATTATGGGGGTGAAATCCTCTCTAAGGACAGTCCATTTCATGGACACTTCGGTGATTTCTAATCTAATCTTTTGTTCATTTTTTTGTTGTAATTCGTTTATTGCTTTACCTTTCCTTGATCACGCCCTGATTTATACTTCCGATTTATTAATTGGTTCCTTTGTGGATTGTATAATCGGCGGTGTTCAGAATTTCAAGCATTGGCAACAACGCATGAAAATCTGGTTAACTATCATAAGACTAATCTCTATGCTTGAAACTGATTGCCCTACGATGGAAAAAGAGAACCGCTCACCTGATAGCCAGAAGGCGCAATCTGCATGAAAGGAACGCGGCCGTATATGTCATGGTTGCATCCTATTGGCTCTGTCCAACATGTTGTATGATGTATATTGTTCGTCCATGTAGACTACGAAGCGGCTATGGGAAGATTTGAATCGGAAGTATAATACCGAAGATCTTGGTATTGAGAAATACTCCGTGGTCAAATTTTTGAAGTTTTCCATGGCCGAAGGGAAGTCGGTTTCTGAACATGCACATGAGTTTTTGCTCCTGCTCCATGGTTTAGAAGATGCTGAAATGAAACTTACAGAGAAGTATCAGGTCATGTGCATCATAGAAAAATTCTCCAAGTCTTGGGAAGACTTCAGTATGATCCTGAAACACATGAAGTAGAAAATTTCTATGGATGACTTGATGGTGGCAATTACCATAAAGGAGGAACACAGGAAATAAAAGCGTGTGCTTCCTATGGATATTCAGGCTAAGGTCAATTTCATGACCTCGAAGGGTAAAGATAAGAAGAAAAAAGGTTCTAATAACAATAAAATGAAATCAAAGGGCAAGATACAGAAAAAGGTAAAGAATAAATCCTGCTGGCATTGTACTCAGGTTTGCCATTGGAAGAAGGATTGTCTGTCCTTAAAGGCTCAACCTAAGGCTGCATACGAAAGTCCACAAGTGAATATGATCACTATGGGACTTGGGCTAGCGAGGGATATGTCTCTGTAAAACTTGAACTATACCATATCCATGATCCAAATGAGTGGCTCGTGGATACGGGAGCCAATGTAAATATTTGTTCTGACAGAACTTTGTTTTCTTCTTAGCAGACCTGCAGTGGTGGGACTGTGAAGATGGAGAATGATTCTGCAGCCAGGGTGCTAGGGTTGGGATAAGTCAACTTGAGGTTCTCCTCTGGACGTGTCTAGACGTTGCACATGGTGTTGCATGTTCTTGACATCAAGAAGAACGTTTTATCTGGCCCTATCTTAGTTAAAAATGGTTTGAATTGAACTTTAAATGTAATAAAGTTGTCATTATGAGATATGGTATTTTTTACAGAAAAGGCTATTTTGCTGAGTTTGATTTATTGTTTAGAATTAGATGTGATTCAGTAAACATTGATGGAATTAATGTTTTGAATTATGAATGTTCTAATTCTGTTTCTCATGTATCTTGTGATCTGTGGGATGGTAGATTGATGAGCGCAAAATTCGATCACTCGGATAAAGGTACTAATCGGTCGTTGTGACCCGAGCAATCAGATGCACTCAATCAAGAAAAATGAACCACTAAATAGAGATAAAATTAATCGAAACACGAATAGCGGTCCTGCTATGGGATTAACCTGGTATAGCACCCAGGGTCGAACTCGAGGAGCACGGATTGGCCGACAAGCCTATGAAGTAGTAAAAAGAAAGAAAATAAAGGAACAAAATATTTTTAGTGGTTTTTAATTTGTTTTATATTTTTTTGGATTTTTAAGTAATTAAGAAAATAAAGAAAAACAAGGAAAAGCACACTTCAACAATTTATTCAAAGCATCAAAAATCAACCAAAAATTGGAATAAAAATATGTTTATGTATTTTATATTTTGTAGTGTTTTTGGTGAATTTTTGAGAATTTTCTGATGTTTATTTTATTTTCTAAAAATAAAAAAGTGAAGCAAACAGTGGGTACTGTCCAGCCGAGCCAAAAAGCCCTAGATAAAATATCTAAGGCCTCAAAATGTCCTGGAGGTAATTTTCCTGTAAAGAAGATGAAACAAGGAAAATTTAGGTACCAATGTTATTATTTTTTAATTTTTAATTAATTTACTAGAATTTTTATGGGTTTTTGAGTGTTTTAAAGTTTTTAGTGGTTTTTAGTAGTGAAAAATAGCCAAAATTGGCTAGAAAATCAAACTAAGTAAAACAAATAGTGGGTAAGTTTTATAGAATTTTTAATTGAGTTTTAATATTTTTTTGTGATTTTTCAAGTTAGACAGTAGCAAAAATTAAGGTTTTTTATTTTTTTAAAAATATCAAACGAAATCAAAAATGTCCTCAAAAATCCACAAAAATCCTACACCATAGCAGGAGCCATGTGTCAAATTTTCGTTGGATTTGGAGGTGTTTTGATATTTTATTCAAAAATAAAGGAAGGGCAATGTGCATAGGGACCAAAGTGCAAATACCTGAAGTTCTGGGGGGTCTGGTGCAAAATACCCAGCAAAACACGCGCCACGCGCGTGCCTGGGGCACTTAGGGACCCAAATGTGAGAAAAATAAGTCCCGAGGACTTATTGGTAACAGGTACCAAAAGTCCAGGGGGCTTACCTGCAAATTACCCAAACTATATCGACATGTGGAAATAAATCACGCACAGGGGTATAAATGAAAATAAGTAAAAGATTTCATTCATTCATTAACATCCAGAACTACAACGGTATCTACTGCAAATAACCCAAAATATCACGTGTCGAAGCACGTGTCCACAACTGGCAGGGGTATGAATGCAAATAAACTAAAGCACAGGGGCCACTATGTAAATTACCCTAAAACTAAACAACTGACTTTAATATTTACAGGACTAAAACGAAATAAAAACAAAGACAGGGCCTAAGGGTACATTACCCTTTATTAAGCGGATGACTGGATGCGCGCCACGTGGAGATCAGACGGCTGCTGACGGTGGGCGCTCCGGATCGCCTCTCCTCAGATCGAGCGGTGCTGGTGGCTCCAGGGACGGACGGCCCGGATGAAGTCTGGAGCGGAGGGGGACGATCAACGGCAGAGGAGGGTCCTCGAAGAACAGGTCCCCGGCGAGACTCGCCGGGCTCGTGCGTGCGTTGGGCTCCTCCTTGGAGCACTCTGATGGTCGGAGAAGAAAGCTGGAGTGCTCCTGCGTCTGTTACGATGCTCCGATGATCGAGCCGAGCTCCGAGGAGCTCGGGCGAGGTCGACGGAGCTGGGCCTCCTGGCTAGATGGCGAAGGGCCTCAGACGGCCCTCGTTTCGACCTGAAAAGTGCACCAGAAGACTCACGGGTCGAGGGCAAACTGCCTCGACCCGGTTAGGCGAGGTGGGGGTGAACGGTGGGTCGAAGCGGCGAGCTCCGACGAAGGTGGTGGACGGAGAAGCTCGGTTCCCAGCTCCTATGCGAGCTGGGTTGGGCGAATGGGTGAAGAAGGTGCGGCGGGGAGAGGTGAACGTGATGGTCGATTCCGATGATCGGATAGTGGTCGGAACCGGGATGAATCGGAGAAATACGGCGGCGGAGCGAATTAGGCGTAAATGGAAATTGAAGGAAACGGGAAGGCTAAGGGGTTACCTGGGTGGTCGGAGAGACTAGGGAGGAGCTGGGGAAGCTCTTGGTCGTCGCCTCGAGGATCGTCTCGGTCCGAGGCTCGGAGCTCACGCTGGTGGCGGAGCTACGGCGGCTGGGCTCGCCGGATCGATGGCGAAGCTCCCTCTCCTCGCTTCGACAGGCTCAGACGCGAGCTGTCACCTCACGCACTCTCTGGAGCTCACTGGAGAACGAAGCAAATGGCCAAAGATGGTGAAATCGAGTGGCGGAGCTCGCTTGTGTACGCTGGAGAGGTCCGGCTAAGAATGGCTCGGGTAGGTCGAGGAGGCGCGCGGATCCCAAGGTGTATGCCCGGCGAAGATGTCGGATGTGGGAGGATCAAAACAGATCCGGGGTTTGGTGAAATGGGGATCGGGTCGAGCGGGTATAAATTTGGGAAGTCGGGTCCGGAGCTCAGACCCGCGGGAGGTGGTCCTGGGGGGGGGGGGTAGTTGACCGGGCGGTCAACATCCCCAGGACCCAATGGGAATAGGCCACGTGTCTGGACTTTGAAGCTCAAAATTAAGGTAGCAAATGGCCGAATTTGCAAAAAGCTAAAACATGAAATATTTTTATTTTATTTTTTTCCTATTTTTTAGTGATTTTTAATAATTTTTTCGAAATAAAAATAAGCTATATACATAGTATGTACTATATATAGGTATATATACAATATATAGGGTTTTGATTTTTGATTTTTAAATGTTATTTTTGTGCAATTTTATTCCTATTTTATATTTTATTTATTTTCATTATAAAATAAGGAATAAAAAGGTATTTTTATTTGATTTTTATTATTTATTTACATAGGTAAAATAAATATATATGTGCATCTATATACAAGGTATTTGTACAATGTGTTTTTGTATTTTTAATTTTTGCTATTTTTATTTTGTTTTTGTTTTAATTGTTTTTATTTTATTTATTTACAATATATAACATAGTTTATTTACAAAAATTATAAAAGTTAATTTTATATATTTACAAGGCTAAATAAATATGTAGATGTGGTTTATGTACAAGGTAAAAGGGGTGTTTTAATTCTTTTTGATTTTTAACTTTTTCTTTTGATTTTATATTTATAAATATGTACAAGTATTTACAAGCATATTTTTGGTGAGGAAAATATTTTTATTTATTTACATAAATATTTACACATGAGCCCCTATCTCCCTCTACTTTGATTTTTATGCGGTCAGGCCCATGCTGAGCCCTCCCTTGGGTTAGGTTGCTCAATATTTATTCTAAATATTTCCCTCTTTTTCTTTTTAATCTTTATTCTTTTATTTTTGCACAAAAACATGCTAATTATAGGTTTTTACACAATGCATGCTTTTGGTAATTATTTGTATTCACATATATCTACATGCATTTGCAAAGGTTTTTGTAGCTAAAATATAAGAATAAAGAGTGATGAATGAGTATTCATCACCCCCCTATACTTAACTTTGCTAGTCCCTTAGCAAACACTTATTTGAAAAAGAAGTGAAAAAGAAAGAAAGAAAAAGAAAAAGAGGATGTACATGGATCAAGGTTGATTATTAAACTTGCCTTCATTAAATTGGGGTATGGAGCTCGATCAGATCTTTGGATTATTAATGTGTCGGAACCTTATTTAGACTTAAGCTTAAAACTCAACAGCCTCTAAGTTCCACTAATCTATAACCAAGACTCCTCAATGCTCCAGATCAGAACAAGTCATCAATCACAAACCCTGAAGACCATGAATCTTTTCTTGTCCTGTGAAAGTGAGGTCTAAGCTCTCCACCTCAGAAATGGCAACTTGACAACCCTCCTGATGAATCCACATTTCATCATCTTTATTCTATCATTTTGGCACCAAAAACCCTGGCAAATGCCTGTAAATAGCATTAAAATCACCATCTTAGCATCCATGCATGTGCATTACAATAGTGTATAAAATACTGTAATTAAGGCCAAAATTATAGAATAAATAAAGAAAAGAAAAAGAATAAAATATTGTAAATATTTTATGACCCAAAACCCCCGAGACCTAGGCATCTTGATGAATAGGTCGACAAGGAATAAAGTAGGGGGAGATAAGGTCAAGAATACAGATAAAATACCTATATATTTTATTCATTCTTTATTCATCTTGGGACCTATTTTTGGTTCCACTTTTTATCCATCAAATAAAGAAACTTTGTACATGAAAGTTGTAGATAAATTAATAAAGAAAAATTCAAAATTGATTTCACAGAAAAATAATGTACAGATAAAAAGTTATGGTCTGAATAAAAATCCAGAATTCCAACTTCCCAGACCCGTATCCCACAAACGACAACTCCAAATGCAGCATGCTCACCTTTAATTGTATATAGAAGAAAATAAGCTATTTATTGGCGGTGGTTTCGCATTTGGTGGAGCTACGGTTTGAAAGTTGAGTTTTGGACCCCTATTGTATATCTATACTGAATAAAATATTCAATTTATTCTTTATTCGTTATTTATTCATTTTTATATTTTTATAATTATGTAAATATTACTTATAATAACTATGTACATAAAAATTAAAATAAAAATACAAAAGAAATCCAAACAAAAATACTTGCATATACCCAATACATAGGTACTTTTACCTATATGTATACCTATACTCTTTATACTTATACTTTATTTAACATATATAATAAATCAGAAAAATAAAATAAAATCATATTTGTGTATATAACAGTATTTTATAATTTTAGAAAATAACAAATTAAAATAATAAAATCAAAATACACAAAATAAAAATTTAATACTTAAATACATAGGTATTATACCTATATAGGGTTAAAAAGGTAACTTGTAAAAATATAACTCATAAAATTAATTAAAAATCATAATAAAATACTACATAAAATAACGAATATTTTTTATTAAATAATCATAATTTAATTCGATTGTTTTCTATTTTTAAATGAATTAATAAAAGATTAATCAAGGTTTTTCCTGGTTGGTCCACGTGGACCAACCAGGCACAAACCCTAGTTGACTCCGGTCAACTAGGTGACCCTAGGTCCTGTAGCTCTGCCTGGCCTCGTTTTTGACCCACTTTTGTGGATTTTTCGAGGCCAGGTCTTTCATCTTTTGGTGATCCCACCTTCTGCAACCTTGATCTGCTATCATCTCTCATGCTCGCCCAGATGATTATCTGGGTTTTCGAGCGTTGAATCAACCACCACACCTCGGTCTCTCCCCCACGACCATCAACCCTACTTAAGAAAATTCTGAAGCTCGATTCGAATTTGAACCGCGATTTCCCAGATTTCTTCCCCCTTTGGCCGTGCTCGAGATGCCTGGAGGTGACAGCTCCGCGCTCCGAGCTTCAAGGCTGCGGAAGGCACCAAGATCTGAGCGAGTTCCAACCTCCGGTGAAGCTTCACCGCTGAGGTAATCACCCTCTGGCCCCCAGGCCATCGTGGCCGTTTTGTGTTTCTTTTTATCTCCTTATAGTTCCTCATCTCCCTAAGATCATTCCGAGCACCTTCCCTCGATAAATCGCTCATCTAATCACTCCATCTAACACCTCACCGGAGCGCAACTCCGGCGAACCCCCATCTCGCCCATCGCACCCCATCGAGAGCCACCTGAGGTCGAGGCACTTTGCCCTCGACCTCCTTAAACCTTTTGTGCAGGTGCTGGTGCATATTGAAGCGCCTGGAAGCCCTTTTGATCCTTCGCCGGAGCACCTGGAGCACCGCATCTTCCGTGTCGCCGCTGAAGAGCTCCGCCAACCTCCACGCCACTCCATCGCTTCCAGACGATAGAGGAGACCTCCAGCAACCTTCCGGGCCCATTTTGGAGCTCATTCATCGCCGGAGCGCGTCGCCACCGCCGGGAGAAGGTCGCCACGGCGATCCTTCTTCCCTGTTCTTCCATCGACTCTCGCTGCCGTCCGATTAAGAGGAGGCCCCAGTTATAACGTGGACCGTTCGATCGCCTTCACCTAACGTCGTTGGATCTCATATGAGATCTAATCTCAGCGGTCCATGGGCGAACCGTCATCGCGCTCGGAGGAGATGCCACGTGGATAAGTGGCGTGCCCTACGCCGCTGGATTGCGCCTGAAGCCCAACCGTTGGATGTCCGCCACGCGTCATCGCCTTCGCCTACATCGTCGGATCGCCTAAGCGAGGGTATTTTGCAGTCAACCCCCGCTTATTTTGTAATTTCTATTTAGTCCCGAAACTTTATTGCGTAGTTTAAATATTTTTGTAATATTTGCACAAAGACCCCCAAGCTTTATGTATTTGCATCCAGGTCCTTCGCCATGTCACCTCACGTGACCTGTACACGTGAGGTGTGGGCATTTTGCAAGGATACCCTCAGTCATTTGTGTATTTCGTTTTAGAACTAAAACTTTCGTATCACGTGTAAACTTTTTGGATATTTTGCATGTAGGCCTCCAGGGTTTTGAGATATTACATTTCAGTCCTCGCCAGGCGCGTGCAAGTCACGCGCCCTGGTGGGAAAATTGCTAGCGTACCCAGGCGGGTTTTGTAATTGTATTTTGGTGCTATAAATTAAATATTCAGTTCAATATTTTGTGGAAATTTGTGTGTATGCCCCTGGATGTATGTTAAATTGCATTTATACCCCTGCTAGGCCTGTGTGTTGATTGGATTCTTGTTGTATTTATTTAACCTATCATCTTAAGTCCAAAAATTCCACAGAAATAGGGTTTAGTTCCTGGACACGTGTACTTCTACGCTATCATTTTAGTTTTTGATTTTATTTTATTTTTATATTTATTAAAAATCAAAAACATGCTTTTTGTGTACTGTCTAGCTTAGAAAATGCCAAAAAAATATTAAGATCCCTCCAAAAATTCTAAAAAAATTACCTAGTGTCTATTTTATCTTCTATAAGTGTCAGTCCAAAAATCATTAAAAATCTCAAAAGAAAAACACTAAAAATTTAAAAACACTCAAAAACTTCAAAAAAATATATAAAATAGTAGAAAACTCCAAAAATCACAAACTCAGTTCCTGTTTGTTCCTCATTTTGTTCTCTTTATTTGAAAAATAGTGTGAAAAGTTTTGGTTGCTGTTTGCTAATTTTAATTCTCATTTTATTCACAGCCAGCATTATTTCCACTGTTTTCCTTTATTTCAGTATTTAAAAATACCAAAAACATTTTGAAAAATCCCCAAAAATCACAAAAACAGTAAAAAATCCTAAAAATACCAAAAATAATTTATTTCTGAATTTTTGATAATTTTTACTTAGTTTTATAAATATTTTACCTTGTCTTTTATTCCATTGTCTTTAAATTCCAATATTGAAAACTAAAAAAAATATAAAATAAAAAAAATTATTATAAAAATCAGAAAATCAAAAATCAAAATACAAAATTAAAAATTAAATTAAAAACAAAAAAAATTAAAAATTAAAAACCCACAAAAATTTCCTTTGCTTGTTTGCTTAGTGTAGACACATCACACACACACACACACACTTGAGCACAATTTTCTTGAACTACCCTGCTTGCTCCCTGTGTTCGAACTCTCTGCATACTTGTCACTATACACCATTTGTGCAGAGTTAAAAATAAATTTTAACTCCACATTATTTCTAATTTATTGATCTTTAGTGTGGGTTAATTGTTGATTAATTTCAGAGTTGATTGGTCGACACTTCGACTGTGTTCCCGCTTTGTGTGGAACATAAGACCGATCGATTTCTGAGATTATCAAATGGCGCCGTTGCCGGGAAGCAACAGCGAGTAGGTTACATTTTGCTTGTTGTGATTGTCTACTATAGCTTTAGTTTTTATCTCTCTTGCATTTCTGACATCTATTGACTGAGTTACCTGACCATTTCTTTTCTTGTCTTCTTGCGAGGGACCGCGGAGCAAGGCGGATCGCCTAGGTGACCCGAAGCAACCTTGGGACGCGGAGCCGGCTATTCTTAGCCAAGCCGGCAGGAGAGAGCGAGAAGAGTGAGAGAGAGTGATTAGTTAGCTTTTCTTTTATCTTTGTGAGAGAGTGATTTGTTGAATTGTAATAATACAGGTACACTTGGACTCTCGGACACTTAGACACTACCGGGCCTAATTTCCGGGTGTTTGTTCACCCGGGGGCTCACCGCAGTTTTGATCGCGTTTTCATCGCTTGTCATTTTCCTGTTTTGTTTTCATTTTTCCTTTCTTTTGTGGATTGAGCTCTTAGAATAGGTCCTGCTTGATTCGACTAGCCTAGGTCCAAACACCCTAATAACTCTTGCATGTTCCTATAGTTCGTATTTGGACTTAGACTAATTAAACAGTTAGCTAGTAGCTTCCGATCCACGCGCCGCGAGCTCACACCCGAACAAGCGCTTTCTCCTAACTCAAATGTGTTGAGCAGAGGAGGGGTGAGCCTAGACCGGACACTCGGATTAGGAGTTAATAGCTAGCTTGTGGTTCTTCACGCTAGCAGTTGCCTGTTCTAGGACGATTTCCGCTTGCATATCGCCATATAGCATAGGTTTATAAATTCTGCTTTGCATCCCGCATGGAGAGAGCTGGGATTTGCTGTAAGTCTTCTTACTTTGCATGCATCATCTAGGCACAAAGGTGAGATTTCCACCTTGGTGTCGACTTGCACGGCTTTTCCGACTCTATTCTCCCTCTGTTTTTGGAACAAAGTAGGATCAAGAAAATACAAAAACCGTTAGGCGCTTGATTGAATTTACTCAAAAGAAGCGATAACACCAAAAAAATTAAAAAAGGGACTGCTAAAGAAAACTTGACCAAAAATAAAATCTATAATTGGATTCATTGCTTGGGGTGAGTAATACCCTCACTTGTATTCAGGTTGCATGGGAAGGTCTCCTTCCAAGTGAGGTGAGCGCTTCGTAAGGATTAGAGCCCAAAACCCAACTTGTGGCTGCCTTGTGTATCGCCTGGATTTCCGAAGTATTAGCGCTACTATCGTACGTAGTCGAGTAGGACTTGGTCGCCATTGGTGACTCACTATTGTGTGAGCGCCGACCTTGTCCGAAGTACCGAGCCTAGGCCACGCCTTCACGGGTGTGTCTGTCTCACCGGCTGCGTCCGAGTAGGATCTTGCACGCTCACGTGTGATTCCGTTGCGAGCGAGGTCCGAAGTATCGGTTTCGCCTATCGGCTTCCTCCCTCTTTTCTTTGGCTGAGTAGGGATCCAAGAAGGGTTACAAGGACCTTAAAAAGCGCAAGTTACAGGTTACACAGGAGGAGGACAAGTACGGGGACACTTTCCTGGCAGTACTCTCACTCCTATAGGCGTAGAGTTCTAAGGACTCGTGACAAGATAAATACCTGAAAACAAGCTAAAATTGACAAGATAAAAGACGAACCTTCACGGCTTCACGTGTTGAGTTGGTGAATTCACCCTTGCTTTGCGTTTGATTGCTAGATTTATTTAGGTCAAGATCAAAAACACCGCACAATTGTGCACAATTTTGTTGCATATCATCTTCTTCTTCTCTTGCATTATCCCCACTCTTCTCGAATAATCAAGATGATGGGACGGAGATCTCTTAGGCCGACCTTGTCGGCACCGCTATCTAGCACTCCTCCTTACTCATCTAGGAATGCCTCGGAGAGTCTGCTCTCCGAGCCCGAGTTCACATCCACCCTGTTCCCCCTCGACCACCCTTCCCATTCTCCTTCTCTCACTCCAATTGTGTCAGAATTCAATGCATCACAGAGTTCCGCTCATTCGACAGCACCTGAGATGGCCTCTTTTGCTTTTTCAGAAAATCCAGCAATGGCAGACAGAGGCGAGCACCCATATGACCACGATTACCCTCCATTCATAATCGATCAGGTGGCCATCAACAATTCCTTGCTAGCGTCCCTGGAGAATATGCAGAGACAGATCCGTGATCAGGGAACATTCATGGGTGATCTGATGAGAGAAATAGCGCAGATGAGAGAGAACCGACCTGGGGGCAGTGGCGGAGGTGGAGGAGGAGGACCCGATGCAGGAAGAGGCGATCCAGACGTTGAGCGACCATCACAGACTATCATGAGGGAACTGCACAACCCAGATGCATCCCTCACTCACCGGTGGATCAGACTCCCGCCCATTCATGGAGATTTCGAGCTTCGGCCCCACACGATCCAGCTGCTACCCAAGTTTCACGGGTTGCCGACCGAAGAGCCGCACCTCCACCTCCAGGAATTTGAGATGATTTGCAGCACTATCCATGATCGGTTGATGACCGAGGACACCATCAAGATGATCGCCTTTCCATTCTCTTTGGTTGACAGAGCCGCATATTGGCTCAAACACCTTGGGCGATTCGTCGATACATGGGCAGATCTCCGGACAGCATACCTCAAGAAGTATTACCCTCTCGGCCGGACCAACGTAGCTCGAGCCATGATCAGCAACTTCGTTATGATTCCAAACGAGCAGTTCCATGAAGCCTGGGATCGATTCAGAGAGCTCATTGACCGGTGTCCGCACCATGATATCTCCAAGCCCAATCTCGTACAGAGTTTCTTCTGTGGGCTGACACCGGAGCTGCAGGGGCTAGTGAACGCCTCTTGCGGTGGGTCCTATTTCTCCTAGGGAGAAGACGACGTCTGGGCCATCTATGAAGGCATGGCAGAAAACTCCACAGTGATGACCCAGGCCCGAGTCTATACACAACAGAAGCCCCCGCAAGGAGCGGGGTCATTTCAGAGGATCGCCCGCATCGATGTCGGTCCCAACACAACGTCGGTAGCCACAGCCCAAGCCGAATCAGCAGTAGCCGACATGGGCATTATTAGTGAAAAGTTGGACCGCATGGAGATCCTCGAGAAGAAGCAGAACCAAGGTCTTGCTCAGATGGACCTTCTCACCAAAACCATGAGTGACCTGAAAACTCAAATCCTATGCATTCAGGAGGCACAAGCTCACTCCCAACAGCCTCCCAGGTCACGGGCTGACTCCGGCAGTAGCAGTTCCAACCAACCCTCTACCTCATACCGACAGGTGAATCGTGTTCAAGCAGAGCCGGTTCCACTGCTACAATGCCATCCAGAGCAACCGCCATCTCAGGAGATGCAGATGGTGGTGTATCAGCCGGAGCAGCCGCTGGAAGTTCTTCCTCCACCCCCTTTCGAGCAGGAACCGTTGATGGAAGTCAACGGGATTTGGTACGACCGGTACCCTCAGCCCGGGATTCGTCGGGATCACCCCGGATTCCGTTGGGGCAATGGTGGATCCTCTTCCCAACAGCAGAACCCAGCCCAAGGACATCAGAACAGCCAGCCACAGCAGCATAACCAGCAGCCCCAGTATGCCCAGCCGCAGCAATATCACAGTGGTCCTCGTCCCACCTATCAGGGACAACAGTGGAGGCAGCTCCAGCCGCCTCAGCAGTCTTATCACCAGCCTTCCCCCCAGTATCAGCAGCAACACCAGCAGCAACAGCCCCATTTCCAGCAGGGACAGACATCCGGTTCTCAGGGTCCAGCCTATGAGAACCCAGCCCTCGATGACCTTGCCCGCTTGCTATCTGAACAGCGAGCATCTTTCAGGCAAGAAATGGATGAATTCCGGCAGGAGATGCGGGATATCATCAAAGGCAAAGCCGCCATACCCGCTCAGATCGAACCTAATCCTAATAACCTAAAAAGAAAAATCTGAGCAGGTAGAGTTCACAGAGGATACCTCTCCTAGTGACGATTTGAATGATATGTCTTATTCTTTGAATGATGTTGATTTTGTGACTACTAGGAGCGGTAGGATGCCAGCCGGCGACGCCTCTTCTGAGCGACAACCAGATGCTGAACTAGGAGCGCCAGAGGAGCAGAGGAGCGGTGCTGATGCCGCCCAAGATGATGTTGAAGACGGTGGTGCTGATGCCACCAATGATGGAGATCAGGACGACGGTACTGATGCCGTCGAGAGGCCAGATGCAGACGGTGGTGCTGATGCCACCATTTTGGACGCTGAACCAGAGTGCGGTGCTGATGCCGCAAAGACAGGTGCTAGTGGTGGTGCTGAGGCCACCACATCTACTTTTGTTGAGCCACCATCTGTGATGTTGCCACATTTTGTATCTAGAGACTGTGGGAACAAAAACAAAAACAAAAATATGAATAAAGGAAAGGTTTCTGTTCAAATTGCGGATCCATATGCGGTGAATGATGATTATTGTATGGATTCTCCGTCTTCACATGTACAGGGACCGACTCCTAGTCCTCCATCTGAGGAGGCCCCTACCATCCCCTTCCCTGAGGCACTCCGCCGAGCGAAGGGAAATAAAAAAGAAAATCAAAAAAAGAACCAGCAGGTGGAGTTCAGCAATCAGATGATAGGCAGATTCCACATTCAGCTGACTCTACAAGAGGCACTTGAGCACATCCCCCTCTTCAAAAAGAACCTGAAAGAGAAAACCACCATCCGCAAAAAGAGGAGGAATCATAGAGATCAGATTCATGTGCTCACTCATTCCACTTGCTGCACCATACAGAACAAGCTGCCAGCCAAGCGACCAGACGCAGGAGCTCCCTATGTCAGATGCGAGATTCAGGAGCAGCAGTTTGATCGTACCTTATTAGACAGCGGCTCTTCAATTAACCTTCTTCCGGCAGCCTTACTCAAGCAGTTCGAGTTTGGTCCTCTTCTTCGAAGCAGAACAGTCCTTCAATTTGCTGACAGGTCGACTAAGAGGCCGAAGGGGTTATTGAAAGACGTGGTCGTTACCATTCAGGGCCTGAAATTCCCCGTGGACTTCGTTGTGTTGGACATGGAGATCCCTGAGTCTGTAACTGATGCCCCCATCATTCTCGGACGTCCATTCTTGGCCACAGCCAAGGCGGTAACCGACCATGATAGCGGGAAGGTATGCTTTTGCATAGAGGGCGAAACCGTACAAATAGAGACGATCGAAGAGACCAGAGCCAGAGAGTTAGAGTGCTCCGAGCAGTCCAGTGAAGCAGCGCAGATGACAGAGGAAGAGCTAGACATCCACCAGGTTTGTGACTTTGAGATGACTGATGATGAATCCAATTGGATAGATCCTGTGGCACCGACTCTCGCCTTGCCTACAGACTCACCATATCTCATGCTCATGGCAGTCGAGAGCCGGGAGAGCACGTCCCTGGAGGAGGATACATCTGAAGCTGACAGTATTGTGATGAGTGGTGCAGATGATTTTCATTCGTGCTCATCTTCTTCTGATCCCTCGGATTCAGACATTGACTGGGACGATTTTGATGATTACTTGCCTTGTCTGATTCCATCTGAGCAGACAACCATGACAGAGTGCGAGCCAGTACAATTTATTGATGATCTAGTTGGCCGCCCTTCGTCAGAAATTCATGCAGAGCGAGAGTTCTCCCATGCAGACCTGGTCCCATTTACACAGACATATCAGAAGCCAGATCTGCCACCTCCCAGTTGTCCAGAACGGAAACCTCTGCCGCAGTCGTTGAAGTACAGATTCCTTGCAGGAGAACCAGAAATGCACCCAGTCATTATCTCAGCAGATTTGACTGGAGAGCAAGAATCTCGTCTGATGGAGGTTCTTGAAAGAAACCGCAAGGCAATAGGATGGAATATAGCCGATCTTGACGACGCGAAAATCACACTAACTGAGGTAAAGGTATAAAATAAGGTCGTTGCGACCTCAGTCACTCGAATGCGTCAGTCAAGAAAAATCAATCACTCAAATAAGATAAAAACAAGCAAGCACAAGGAAGAGCGATCTAGCTATAGGATTAACCTGGTATAGCTCCCAGGGTCGAACTCAAGGAGCACAGATTGGCTTAAGAAGCCTACGATGTAGTCAGAGTCCAAGAGAATCTTTTTTTATGGTTTTTATTTGTTTTTGTAAATTTTTTTTTTTAGATTTTTAAAAGATAAGAACATAAGAGGAAGGGAAAACAAGGCAACTTCCACAATTTATACAACACACAAAAATGAAGCAAAAATTCAAGAAGATAGGTTTTTAGGTTTTAAATGTTTTTTACTGTTTTTGGTGAATTTTTGGGATTTTTCTAATGGGTAAATTATTTATTAAAAATCAAACAATGCGACAAAAATAGGGTACTGTCCAGCAAGGCTTAAGACCCAAAAATAAAATACTCTTGGATCTCAAAAAGCCCTAAAGGTATTTTTCCTATAATCTATGAAGAATAAGGAAAATTTAGGCACCCTAATTATTGTTTTTGGATTTTTAATTTATTTATTACAATTTTTATGAGTTTTTAGGGGTTTTTCAATTTTTAAGGTTTTTATGTGATGAAAAGTAGCCAAAATTGGCTGGAAAATCAATCAACCAGTAAACAACAATGTCTAATTTTTTTGGAATTTTTAAAGGTGATTTTATATTTTTTTGGTATTTTTAAAGTCAAACAGTGGCAAAAATAGGTGTTTTTGAATTTTTAAAAATAATAAATGAAATCAAAAATGTCCCCAAAAATCATAGAAATTCCTACACCATGGCAGGAGCCATGTGTCAAAATTTCATTGGATTTGGAGGTCGTTTGATATTTTATTCAAAAAGAAAGGTGGGGCACTGTGCACAGGGACCTAAGTGCAAATACCCAAAAGTTCTGGGGTCCTGGTGCAAAATACCCAAGAAGTCACGTGCCAAGCACGTGCCTGGGGCACTCAAGGACCTAAATGTAATAAAAATAAGTTCCAAGGACCTATTGATAACTCGTATCAAAAGTCCAGGGGCTTATATGCAATTTACCCAAAATAAAAACGCACATGCGCATAAAAAGTGTTCACAGGGGTATATTTGCAAATAAACAAAACTTATCATTCAATAAATAACATCCAGAACTACAGGGCATACATTGCAAATAACCCAACAAAACACGTGCTAAAGCACGTGGGTCTCTACTGGCAGGGGTATAAATGCAAATAAAATTAAGCGCGAGGGTCTCTATGCAAATATCCCAGAAAATAAACAACTTGACTTGAAAGTTACAGGACTTAAACGAAAACAACAAACTACAAGGGGGGCCTACGATATTTACCCCTTTATTAATGAAGCGTTGGATGTGCGCCACGTGTAGATCGAACGGCTGCGGCTGGTGGGCGCTCCAGATGGTGTCTCCTCGGATCGGACGGTGGAAGCAGCTCCTCGAATGGACGGCCAAGATCTGACCTGGAGCGATGAGGAAGATCGGACGGCGATGGAGGGTCCTCGAAGAACAGGTCCCCGGCGAGACTCGCCGGGCTCGTGCGTGCGCTAAGGTCCTCCGGTGAGCCTTCTGGAGGTCGGAGAAGAATCGCGGAAGGCTCCCGCGTCTGCCGGTGGTCTCCGACGGTCAAACCAAGCTCCGAGGAGCTCGAGCAAGGCCGGCGGAGCTGGGTCTCCTGGCTGGATGGCGAAGGGCCTCAGACGCCCTCGTTTCGACCTGAAAAGCAAACCAGAAGACTCGCGGGTCGAGGGCAAAGTGCCTCGACCCGGTGAGGTGGCGTGAAGGTGGTCTGTGCGGTGGGGCGGGAGAGCTCCGGCGAGGCGACGGCGGTGGAGCTCGACTCCCAGATCCTGTGCGATCTGGGTTGAATGAAAGGGTGTAGAAGGTGCGTGAGGGGTAGGCGGAAGTGATGGTCGGGTCGGATGATCGAGATGTTGCGCGAGATGGACGGAATCGGAGGAATGCGTCGGAGATGGAAATTGGGCGTAACCTAAAATTAAACGAAATAAAAGAACTAATCAACTACCTGATGGATGCTGGAGACTGTGGTGGAGCTGGTCTTGCTCCTGGTCGTAGCTTCGAAGGGCGTCAAGGCCTGAAGCTCGATGCTCAACGCTGGCGGCGGAGCAAAGGCGGCGAAGTTCGCCGGATCAAAGGATACGCCTCCTCACCTCACTGCAACACGGGCAAAGGCTTGCTGTCACTCTTGCGATGCCGATGGAGGTCACTGGGAAGAAGGAGAGGGTCCAAAGATGCGGCGCGGAGGCGGCGGAGGGGAAGAATATATAGAGTGACCGGGCGACTAGGGTTGAGGGTGGACAGCGATGGAAAGCTTCGATTTCGTGGCGAAGGATCCGGCGAGGGAGAGGGATGAATGGCGAAGAATCCGGGCGCGGGGGTTGAGTGGGTGGCAGCCTGGAGCGCGTGGGAAAAATCGGGGAAGAAGGCGCGGCACGCGACTTCCAGAAAAGGAAGGAGGTCGCGGGGGAGTTGACCGGGGTCAACATTCCCCCGTGGACCAACCAGATGCTGCCACGTGTGCCCGGTTTTTGTTTTATTATTTTAGGGCAGAAATAGGCCGAATTAAATAAAACTCAAAACATGAAATATTTTTCTTTTATTTTTTTCTATTTTTTGGTGATTTTTATTTAATTTTTGGAAATAAAAATAGGGTAGCTCTATATATAGGTATATGTACACTATATGGGTTTTTATTTTTGAATTTTTTATGTGTTATTTTTATGTGTTTTTATGCTCATTTTGTATTTTATTTATTTACAACATGAAATATAGAATAAAAGAATATTTTTATTTTATTTTTATTACTTATGTACAAGGGTGAAATAAATGTTTGAATACATTTATATACATGGTATTAGTACAATGTATTTTTGTATTTTCAATTTTGTAATTTTTATTTGATTTTTGTTTTGTTTCTTTTTATTTATTTTATTTACAAAATATGTCATAAAATATTCACAAAAAGTTTAGAAAATAAATGAATTTATTTACAAGGTTAAATAAATGCAATGATGTGGTTTATACACATGGTGAAAAAGGGTATTTTTGAATTTTTGATTTTTATCTTTTTATTTTGTTTTTAATAGTATATACACACAATATGTACAAGTATATTTTTGGGTGAGGAAAATATATAGTTTTATGTATTTACAAATATATACAAATGTGAGCCCCTATCTCCCTCTACTTTGGCTTTTTATGCGGTCAGGCCCATGCTGAGCCCTCCCTTGGGTTAGGTTGCTCAATATTTATTCTAAATATTTCCCTCTTTTTCTTTTTGCTCTTTATTCTTTTATTTTGTGCACAAAAACATGCTAATTATAGGTTTTTACACAATGCATGCTTTTGGTAATTATTTGTATTTACACATATCTACATGTATTTGAAAAGGTTTTTGTAGCTAAAATAGAAGAATAAAGAGTGATGAATGGGTATTCATCACCCCCTATGCTTTAACTTTGCTAGTCCCTTAGCAAACACTTATTTGAAAAAGAAGTGAAAAAGAAAGAAAAAGAAAAAGAAAAAGAGGATGTACATGGAGTAAGGTTGACTTATTAAATTTTCCTTCATTAAATTGAAATATGGAGCTTGATCAGATCTTTGGATTATTAATGTGTCGGAACCTTATTTGGACTTAAGCCTAAAACTCAACAGCCTCTAAGTTCCACCAATCTATGGGCAAGACTCCTCAATAAACCAGATCAGAACAAGTCTACATACACAAACTCTAATGACCATGAATCTTTCCGTGCAGTGTAAGTGATATGTGGCTCCCCACCTCAGAAGTAACAAAGAAACAACCTCCCTCAACCTGGTAACTCTAATGCCTCAGTCTAGCAACTCTTTCCTCGAGAAGCGGGGTATTCCCTTCTAAGTTCAAGTGCAACCGGCTCAAGAAGAGGGGGTAGAAGTATAGAGTTTTGGAAGCTTAGCCAGTGTAGCTAAGTCTCCCGCTGCAAGCTTCATGAGATGTAACATGATACCATAAGCTTTTGCTTTTCACTCCGGTGGGGTTATTAAATTTTCAATCCGACCCACCACTTTTTTGGAGTTCTTTTTGCATTTTTTTTTTCAAGACTTCTGTACACATATCTACATGGTGCAGCATATAAGAAATTTCCCCTTGAGCCAGTAGACTATCCCTCTTTTGAAGCTTTATTGCAACCCACAGCTTCTGTCTTTAGCTTTCAACACCACTAGACCAAGTTGAGGTGCACTTCCTTCACTATAAGAAGAAGAGAGGTTCCGCCTAGAAGTACTACCCTCATATGCTACCCCAAGCCAAAGGAAACTGCCTCCTCACTACCTCATCCATGGAGAGCCATGTGTAAAGTGCAGGTGCAAGTTAAGCCATTGTCTCTGAGAGTCATGTGTGTGTTGTTAAGTGCTCTACTTAGGCTCATCAAGATGACATATGCTCATAGCCTAGTGGACTCAAAGAATTAAGTCCTTATGGACCTGAAAAGCCTTAACCCTAAGTCCTATAAGGTTCCTCTTGAAGTTAAGTGGATTAAGATCTTATTCAAGCTCCATTTCTCAATTTAATTCCAGGCTTAATTTAAATGTCAACTCTCATCCAGGAAAAACTATATACATATATGTACACAAGATGCTATTTACAAATATTTTACAATCATGCAAAAATTTTTTTGCAAAATGTTTTGAAATCATGAATGAATGATGCATGAAGTGCAAGTTTTGCAAAATGATATTTACACACAAGATTTTTGCAAACTTTTGATTTTCAAAACATTTTGAAAAATTTTGTACTATATACATAATTTTGATACAAAATATTTACACAAGCTTTACACAAAAGATTTTTGAAATCATTTTTACAAAAATACCTTGTACACTAGCTATGTATGTGCAAGAATAAAAGAGGTTTATGTTCATGAAAAAATTTTAATTTTTGTGATTTTTAGCCATTTTATTTATTAACACACTCACACAAAGTACGAGTTATGGCTAAAGTATATATGAAATATATACACACCCCCCCTATACTTAGCTCGAACGATGTCCTCAGAGTGATCAAGAGCGATGAAGAAGACATAACTCGTGCTTAGTAAAAGGGAAGTGAAAAGGAATGTCTAAGTACAGGAATGAATAAAAGAATAAAATGAAAGGAACTCGGTGGTCTCCCCCTATACTTAGGATCAACTAATCCTAAGTATAGAAAGCTGTACATGAAGGGAGAGCCGAGTGAAGAAGATACAGAATCTGCCCCCCCCTATACTTAGGGTAAAATATCCCTAAGTATAGGCAGCAAAAACAGGAGCAAAAAGAATGAAAAGAATACTCGCAGGTCCGACATCCCCCCTATACTTAGGGTAAAGTACACCCTAAGTATAGCATAATCATAAGATGAGAGATGGGATGTGGGACTAAAGAATAGAATGATATGGACAACTGGATCTATACAGGCGGAGGAACAGTGAAAATCAGGCGTGAGATGTAAAAGATGTGAGTCAAAAGACCACATCTCACGCAAAATGAATAGCAGCAATAATAACGTCCCGCGGCTCATGATCTAGAAATGGTTTGAGCCGCTGGCCGTTTACTCGGAAGGTACTCTCAGAAGATAACTCAGATATATCAATGCTACCGTTATCGTGTACCTTTCTGACCAAATAGGGTCCTTTCCATTTGCTCTGTAGCTTCCCTGGAAATAATCTAAGCCTTGCATCAAACAGCCATACTTTCTGTCCAATCTCAAAATGCTTGTGGCTGATATGAGAATCATGCCACTCTTTGACTTTCTCCTTGTAATGTAGGCTGCTTGAGAATGCTGCATCTCTAAGCTCTTCCAAGGCGGCTAACTCTGCCCTCCTCTGGTCTCCTATACCATTTGGATCCATCAATATGTCTGTAACTGCCCAGAGTGACTTGTGCCTCAGCTCAACTGGTAGGTGGCAGGGCTTGCCGTACACGAGGCGAAAGGGAGATGTACCCAATGGAGTCTTGAAAGACGTCCGATATGCCCACAAGACCGAGTCCAAAAGTTGTGACCAATTCTTTCGGTCAGGGCGGACGACTTTCTGCAAAATATTCTTGATCTCCCTATTCGACACTTCAGCTAGACCATTTGTCTGTGGATGGTATGGAGTGGCAACACGATGGTCTATACTGAACTCTCTAGCAAGTGCCTTCACCTGGTCGTTGATGAAATGAGATCCCCCATCAGAAATCAGAACTCGTGGAACCCCGAACCGCATGATGATGTGCTTCTTCAAAAATTTGCAAACTGTCTTTGCATCTGCGGCTCGGGCGGGGATAGCCTCAACCCAACGACTAACATAATCTACGGCCAACAGAATGTACTCAAATCCCTGACTCTTAGGGAATGGACCCATGAAATCGATGCCCCATGCGTCAAAAACCTCACAGAAGTGAATGGGCTGCATCGGCATCATATCACGCTGTCCACAAGTGCCCATCCTCTGACAGTCAGTACACCTCTTCACGAACTCATCAGAGTCCTTGAAGAGTGTAGGCCACCACAAGCCGGATTGGAGCACTTTCTGTGCCGTTCTCCTCCCAGAATGATGTCCTCCTGCCTCAAGCTTGTGGCAGTAAGTGAGGACACTATGATGCTCTTCCTGAGGAATACACCGACGCCAGATGCTATCCCCTCCTTCGTGGTAAAGGATGGGATCCTCCCAGTGGTAGGACTTGGCCTTCGCGAAGAAGGTCTCAAGCTTCTGCCTGGGCCAATCTTGTGGGACTTTCCCAGCAACGAGAAAGTTCACAATATCGGCATACCATGGGAGTGAGGCGATAGCAAGGATCGCCTCATCTGGGAAGGTATCACAAATGGGATCAATCTGCTCTGTCTCCTCAGGCTGCTCTAATCGGGATAAATGGTCCGCCACCACATTCTTGACTCCAGGCTTATCCTTGATCTCAATGTCGAACTCCTGGAGTAGAAGGATCCATCTAGTAAGTCTGGCCTTGGCATCCTTCTTTGACATGAGGTACCTGATGGCGGTGTGGTCAGTATACAAAGTCACTCTAGATCCAATGATATATGATCTAAATTTATCTAGGGCAAACACTACTGCTAGCATCTCCTTCTCTGTGACCGTGTAATTCCGCTGGGCGGAATCCAATGTGCGGCTAGCATAGTGTATGGCAAATGGCACTCCATCCCTCCTCTGTCCTAGCACGGCCCCTACGGCAAAATCAGAGGCGTCCGTCATGATCTCGAATGGGAGAGACCAATCGGGTGGCTGAAGGACAGGAGCCTCAGTAACACACTGTTGGAGAGTCTCAAAGGACGAAAGACACTTGTCATCAATAAGGAACTCGGTGTCTTTCGTCAAGAGATCAGTCAACGGTCGGGCAATCTTGCTGAAATCATGAATGAATCTCCTATAAAAACCAACGTGCCCCAGAAATGACCGTAACTGCTTCAGATTGGACGGCGGTGTGAGTTTTCTAATGACATCGACCTTGGCCGGATCAACCTCCATGCCTCTGTTGGAGATGATGTGGCCAAGCACCGTCCCTTGAGTCACCATGAAGTGACTCTTCTCCCAAGATAGAACCAACCGGGTAGCAATACATCGCTGAAGCACTCGGTCTAGGCAGTCAAGACAGGAATCGAATCCGTCGCCGTAAACCGAGAAGTCGTCCATGAAGACCTCTAAACACTCCCCTACCATGTCCGAAAATATCGACAGCATGCATCTCTGAAAAGTCGCAGGGGCGTTACATAGCCCAAATGGCATGCGTCGAAAGGCGTAGGTACCGAAGGGACAGGTAAAGGTGGTCTTTTCCTGATCCTCAGGAGCGATGGCCACCTGATTGTAGCCCGAGTACCCATCCAGGAAGCAGTAATGGCTTTTCCCTGCCAGTCTCTCAATGATCTGATCTATAAAGGGCAGGGGGAAATGGTCCTTCTTGGTGGCCTGGTTGAGTCTCCTGTAGTCAACACAGACTCGCCAAGAGGTGGGTACTCGTGTAGCGATCTCCTCTCCCGACTCACTGATCACAGTAGTGATGCCCGTCTTCTTGGGCACCACATGCAAGGGGCTGACCCACTTGGAGTCGGAAATGGGATAAATAAAATCTGCACTCCACCATTTTGATATTTCCTTCATGACAACCTCTCTTAGATTGGGGTTCAGTCGCCGCTGGAACTCACGCGACGGCTTCGCCCCTTCCTCGAGATAGATATGGTGGGAGCACAATGAGGGACTAATCCCATGGAGATCTGCCACGCTCCATCCGATTGCCTTGCGGTTCTTTTCAAGAACCTCCATCAGACGGGATTCTTGCTCTTCAGTCAGATCAGCAGAGATGATGACTGGGTACATCTCAGACTCTCCCGCAAGGAATCTATACTTCAGCGAAGTAGGGAGCGGCTTTAGCTCTGGACAGCTGGGTGCTGGCAAATCTGGCTTCTGAAGAAGATGTGTGTATGCGGATAATTCTGCCAAATTTGCCTGGGAAAATGATAAAGAACTCTCACAAACTGGATCTGGAGAAGGCGGGTCCTCTACATTGTCTCTGATCTGTTCTGCCTCTACCTCCTCCTCATCTATAGGCTCAGGTGGATCCAAATCTGGCATCTGATCATCACAATCGGCCCAATCAGATTCTGAATCCGAGGGATCTGTATCAGACTTGGTGGCATCAGTACCACCGGAGAACAGGGTGGCCTCAGTACCACCATCACTGGAGATCGTGTTGCGATCAAGGTCCGACTCTGCTGACTCAATAGTATCCTGAACCAAGGCTGTGCTCTCCAGACTATCCTCTACTATCATGTCTGCATCAGCTGTATCTGAATATGAGAGGATGGTCTGTGCTGCAGGATCTGCCCAAACTGCCTCATCATCTGTGATCACAAAATCACAGTCCTGGTGGATGTCTGGCTCTATGTCTGTCAGCTGCTCTGAATCTGTACTGCCATGTGAGCGGGATCTAGCTCTGGCTCTGTGGTCCTTAACCGTCTCTATTTGTATACTCTCGCCCTGGACGCGAAAGAATACCTTCCCACTGTCGTGGTCAGTCACCGCCTTGGCTGTGGCCAAGAATGGGCGACCGAGAATGATGGGGGAATCGGTCAACGAGTCAGGGGTCTCCATGTCCAGCACTACGAAGTCCACGGGGAACTGCAAACCCTGAATCGTGACGACAACGTCTCGCAACAACCCCTTTGGCCTCTTGACAGACCGATCAGCAAACTGAAGGTATGTCCTGCTCTGTACAAGAGTGCCCAACTCTAAGTGGTGGAGAAGGGCTGCCGGAAGAAGGTTGATCGACGATCCGCTATCTAATAGAGTACGGTCGAACCTCTGCTCACTAATCTGACATCTGACATACGGGGCCCCTAAATCTGGCCTCTTAGTCGGCAGATGGTTCTGGATCGCGTAACACGTGGCTTTAGTCAACACATGAATTTCTGCGGTCTTGTTCCTCTTCGTCCTTCTGACTGTGGTCTTATCTCTCAAGGATCGCTGAAGAAGAGGGATGTGTTGCAAAGCCTCATTGAGGGTCAGCTGGATGTGAAATCGGTCTATCATGCTCTGGCTGAACTCCTCCTGCTCTCTTTTTTTTGGATCTTTTTCTTTTTTCTTCCCCTTCCCCAACTCAAGGGCTCTAGGAAAGGGGATCACAGGGTCCTTCTCAGATGAAGGACTAGGAATAGGTCTAGACTGTTCGATGACTGGATCCTCACAAACATCATTCATCACAGTGGGATCAGAAGAAACTAAACCTTTTCCTTTATTCAAATCAGAGTTCCGAGATACATTCATGCGAGGAAAGACAACACTTCTACCAGAATAAATGTTGGTGGCATCAGTACCACCTCTAGTTGGCTCTACAACTAGACGTCTTGCGGCCTCAGTACCGCGGGCTGGCTCGGCTCTGCTGGTGGCATCAGTACCACCTCCTCTATGTGGTGAAACGGCGGCCTCAGTACCGCCGGTGGAATCAGCATCTCGGGTGGCCTCAGTACCACCATGATCATGATGTGCGGCTTCAGTACCGCTCTCCTCTTCCTCATCTGGCGCTCTAGATGGATCCTCGTGTGGTCGCTCAGATGAGGCGCCGCCTGCTGGTCTTCTACCGCTCCTAAGTGTGACAAAATCAGCATCAAATAAATCCGAAGATGTATCATCAAATGGGTCACTAGGAGTGGTAAATTCAGTGTGAAGTACCTGCTCAGATTTCCTCTTCAAGTTATTCGGATTTGGCTCGATCTGTGCAGGGATGGCGGCCTTCCCTCTCATCAGGTCCCGCATCTCCTGGCGGAACTCGTCCATCTCCCGTCTAAATGTAGCCTGCTGCTCTGTGAAGAGACGGGCTAGATCATCCATGGCAGGGCTCTCGTGGGAACCCGACGGGTTGCCTCTCTGGTAATGAGGCTGCTGGACCTGCTGCTGCTGTGGCTGAGAGGGGTAAGAGGAATGATGCTGCTGCGGGTGAGCCTGCTGCTCACGTCTCCAATTCTGTCCCTGCTGCTGGTAGGGACGAGGTACGAAGGATGATGGCTGATGTGGCTGATATGCAGGGGGCTGCTGGTGATCTCTCTGCTGGGAGTACTGCCCTACCTGACCGGCTGGCTGCTGTTGGGATTGGTTACCCCCATTCCCCCACCTGAATCCGGGATGGTCTCGTCGGATTCCAGGTTGAGGACGGTCATACCAAATCCCGTTGACATCCATCAACGGCTCAGCATCAAAGGGGTCTGGTGGCAGTGCTGCCAGAGGCTGATCCGGCTGATATACCACCATCTGTAAGTCTGGAGGTGGTGGTGACTGGTAAGAGGGCTGCTGCTGCTGGTACGGCTCCGCCTGTACAAGGTGAACTTGTCTAGGCTGCTGCAAGGAGCTGGAGCGCTGGGACGAGCTGCGGCTGCCGCCGGAATCGCCTCGCGACAGAAGACGGGGCTGAGGAGCCGTCTGTGCCTCCTGAAGACACAAGAGCTGGGTCTTCATGTCGCTCAGAGTTTGTGCCATTTGCTCCATCTGAGTTATGCCCTGGCACTGCTTCTTCTCTATTATCTCCATGCGGTCCAACTTCTCGCTGATAATCCCCATGTCCGCAGTGGCCGACTCTGCCTGTGCGGCCGCAACTGTGGACGAACTGGAAGGACCTGCATCAACCCGTGCTATCCGCTGATACTGCACGGGTCCTGGCGGCTGCTGAGATCTCTGAGTGTACAACCGAGTCTGGGACATCACCATGTAATTTTCTGCCATCTTCTCGTAGATGGCCCAGACTTGGTTGTGGTCCTTGGCAAAGTAGGACCCGCCGCAAGAAGCATTCACCAGACCCTGAAGCTCTGGTGTCATCCCACTAAAGAAGCTCTGAACTAGGTTCGGCTTCGAGATGTCGTGGTGTGGGCATCTATCCAGAAGCTCTCTGAACCTCTCCCATGCTTCGTGAAATTGCTCATTAGGGAGCATGGAGAAGTTGTTGATCAGGGCCCTCGCTGCATTTGTCCGCCCGAGTGGATAGTACTTGTTCAAGTACTCGGTGCGGAGCTGATCCCAGGTGTAAACAAACTTCCCTAGATGTTTCAGCCAGGCGGCTGCTCTATCTGCCAGTGAAAAAGGGAAGGCCATCATTCGAATCGTATCTTGGTCCACATGACGGTCGTGGACAGTACTGCAGATCATCAAGAACTCCTGGAGATGGAGATGGGGTTCCTCAGTGGCAAGCCCGTGAAAATGAGGGAGCATCTGCAGGGTGTTCGGAGGGAACTTGAAATCCCCCACGATAGCAGGCACCACCACCCAATGATGCATCAGTGTAGATCCGGGGTTGTGTAGCTCCCGCATCGTTCTCGGTGGTCCTCCTCCCGCGGCGGTTGCCGCTGCGGCAGCTGCTGCTGCGGCTGCTGCCTCTGCATCAGCGTCAGGAATGTCCTCAGGCTCGCTCGGCTCTTCTCGCTCTCTTCGGAGTCGCTCCATCTCTCTTCTCATCTCAATCATGAAAGCCCCCTGATCGCGTAACTGCTGCTGAACCGTCTCTAATGACGCGATCAGGGTGGAGTTGATCGCTCCCTGGTCTAAGACAAAATGTTCGGGCTGGCGATCGTCTGAACTGCCGGCTCCAGCCATAGTGACGTCTGCAAAATCAGATGAGCCCAACTCAGGTTCTGTTAAATCAATTCGTCTTTCCTCGGGCTCATGTCTCTCAGTAGGAAAAGAAAGGGGGTCGAGGGGGAACAGGGTGGAAACGAACTCGGGCCCGGAGAGCTGGTCTCGACTCTCACGGGCCAACCTAGATGATGGAGTAGCCGTGCCTGAAAGCGGTGCAGCCAGAGGCTGCCTAAGAGATCGTCTACCCATCATCTTGATCTGGCGAGTTGGACGGATGGGATCTGGAGAAAATATGATCGCAAGCAAACCCCTGGTTCACCAACGCAACACAATGTGAAGACCGTGAAAGATCGGTCAATTTATCTTGTCCATTTTATTTGGTGAAATACAAGATATCAGAGCGATTACGTGACCTGCTGGGATACCCGACACTCTCTCAACCGACTGTCCCGCACAGAAGAGTCGGTAATCAGTCGAGATGAGCACCGGAGGGCTTTACCTAGTGTTCGGGTCACTCTCTCGCACAATCAAACCAAACAATGAGGGGGTTGCTCTCCCCAAGACAAATTTTTAATGTGAGTGTCTTTTAGGGTCAATAGAGTTATCCAGTCCCAATTTTTATTGTTTTTCTTTTTAATTTTTTTTCAAAATAAATACAAGCGGCCTAACGGTTTTTCCGATTCTCCTGATGATTAAGCCAAACACAGGGGGAGAAGACGAAAAAGCCGATGCGCGAGAAAATCAATGATGCATGCAGAGAAAGAAATGCGTACCTTGTCTCCAGCACTCTACATGCAAGTGATCCGTGCAGAATTAAAATACAGAATTAAACTACCTAAATGATGCAACGAGGAAAACCGAGTCCTAGATGAGCAACTTCTATTGATCGTGAAGAACAATAGTTAGCCAATGGAATTGAGTCCGGAGTCCGATCTTGGGAGTCACTCGGTGCCCGCCACAACGGGTCCTGCCAGCGCTGTATGTGACTCCTCACGGCACGTGGTCTCAAATCCAATTAAACTAACTTTTTCCGTGAATTTTATCAAGGTCCAATTACGTTCTATAGGAACAGATATTCTATTAAGTGTTGGGCCTTAAAAATCTACGTCACAATCAACAGAAATTCCTAAATCTAGGGGCTCGAGAAAAACCGCGTAAACACCGGAAAAGGCAGCTAGCTATTAAAACCACGATGAAAGCCGCGAAAATCCAAATGGGTCCCCCGAGCACCCCGGTGCTCAGCGAAACAGACCCGCAAAGTTTACAAGTGTCCACAGTTCAGAGTTTGAGTCCTAAATTATTACAAAAATTGTTCTCTCTCTCTCTCTCTTAAATAGAAAATCTCTTCTCCTCTCTCTCTTCCTCCTGCGCGGGTCCTCTAAATAGTAAGCTCCAAGTCGTCCAAGTAGTACCTCGCACAAAAATCAAAGAGAGATGGTCAGAAAACAATAATAATGTAGAGAGACAAAAATAAAAGAATGAACACTGACTACAAAGCCGTGCTCCCCGGCAACGGCGCCATTCTGACGACGCGAAAATCACACTAACTGAGGTAAAGGTATAAAATAAGGTCGTTGCGACCTCAGTCACTCGAATGCGTCAGTCAAGAAAAATCAATCACTCAAATAAGATAAAAACAAGCAAGCACAAGGAAGAGCGATCTAGCTATAGGATTAACCTGGTATAGCTCCCAGGGTCGAACTCAAGGAGCACAGATTGGCTTAAGAAGCCTACGATGTAGTCAGAGTCCAAGAGAATCTTTTTTTATGGTTTTTATTTGTTTTTGTAAATTTTTTTTTTTAGATTTTTAAAAGATAAGAACATAAGAGGAAGGGAAAACAAGGCAACTTCCACAATTTATACAACACACAAAAATGAAGCAAAAATTCAAGAAGATAGGTTTTTAGGTTTTAAATGTTTTTTACTGTTTTTGGTGAATTTTTGGGATTTTTCTAATGGGTAAATTATTTATTAAAAATCAAACAATGCGACAAAAATAGGGTACTGTCCAGCAAGGCTTAAGACCCAAAAATAAAATACTCTTGGATCTCAAAAAGCCCTAAAGGTATTTTTCCTATAATCTATGAAGAATAAGGAAAATTTAGGCACCCTAATTATTGTTTTTGGATTTTTAATTTATTTATTACAATTTTTATGAGTTTTTAGGGGTTTTTCAATTTTTAAGGTTTTTATGTGATGAAAAGTAGCCAAAATTGGCTGGAAAATCAATCAACCAGTAAACAACAATGTCTAATTTTTTTGGAATTTTTAAAGGTGATTTTATATTTTTTTGGTATTTTTAAAGTCAAACAGTGGCAAAAATAGGTGTTTTTGAATTTTTAAAAATAATAAATGAAATCAAAAATGTCCCCAAAAATCACAGAAATTCCTACACCATGGCAGGAGCCATGTGTCAAAATTTCATTGGATTTGGAGGTCGTTTGATATTTTATTCAAAAAGAAAGGTGGGGCACTGTGCACAGGGACCTAAGTGCAAATACCCAAAAGTTCTGGGGTCCTGGTGCAAAATACCCAAGAAGTCACGTGCCAAGCACGTGCCTGGGGCACTCAAGGACCTAAATGTAATAAAAATAAGTTCCAAGGACCTATTGATAACTCGTATCAAAAGTCCAGGGGCTTATATGCAATTTACCCAAAATAAAAACGCACATGCGCATAAAAAGTGTTCACAGGGGTATATTTGCAAATAAACAAAACTTATCATTCAATAAATAACATCCAGAACTACAGGGCATACATTGCAAATAACCCAACAAAACACGTGCTAAAGCACGTGGGTCTCTACTGGCAGGGGTATAAATGCAAATAAAATTAAGCGCGAGGGTCTCTATGCAAATATCCCAGAAAATAAACAACTTGACTTGAAAGTTACAGGACTTAAACGAAAACAACAAACTACAAGGGGGGCCTACGATATTTACCCCTTTATTAATGAAGCGTTGGATGTGCGCCACGTGTAGATCGAACGGCTGCGGCTGGTGGGCGCTCCAGATGGTGTCTCCTCGGATCGGACGGTGGAAGCAGCTCCTCGAATGGACGGCCAAGATCTGACCTGGAGCGATGAGGAAGATCGGACGGCGATGGAGGGTCCTCGAAGAACAGGTCCCCGGCGAGACTCGCCGGGCTCGTGCGTGCGCTAAGGTCCTCCGGTGAGCCTTCTGGAGGTCGGAGAAGAATCGCGGAAGGCTCCCGCGTCTGCCGGTGGTCTCCGACGGTCAAACCAAGCTCCGAGGAGCTCGAGCAAGGCCGGCGGAGCTGGGTCTCCTGGCTGGATGGCGAAGGGCCTCAGACGCCCTCGTTTCGACCTGAAAAGCAAACCAGAAGACTCGCGGGTCGAGGGCAAAGTGCCTCGACCCGGTGAGGTGGCGTGAAGGTGGTCTGTGCGGTGGGGCGGGAGAGCTCCGGCGAGGCGACGGCGGTGGAGCTCGACTCCCAGATCCTGTGCGATCTGGGTTGAATGAAAGGGTGTAGAAGGTGCGTGAGGGGTAGGCGGAAGTGATGGTCGGGTCGGATGATCGAGATGTTGCGCGAGATGGACGGAATCGGAGGAATGCGTCGGAGATGGAAATTGGGCGTAACCTAAAATTAAACGAAATAAAAGAACTAATCAACTACCTGATGGATGCTGGAGACTGTGGTGGAGCTGGTCTTGCTCCTGGTCGTAGCTTCGAAGGGCGTCAAGGCCTGAAGCTCGATGCTCAACGCTGGCGGCGGAGCAAAGGCGGCGAAGTTCGCCGGATCAAAGGATACGCCTCCTCACCTCACTGCAACACGGGCAAAGGCTTGCTGTCACTCTTGCGATGCCGATGGAGGTCACTGGGAAGAAGGAGAGGGTCCAAAGATGCGGCGCGGAGGCGGCGGAGGGGAAGAATATATAGAGTGACCGGGCGACTAGGGTTGAGGGTGGACAGCGATGGAAAGCTTCGATTTCGTGGCGAAGGATCCGGCGAGGGAGAGGGATGAATGGCGAAGAATCCGGGCGCGGGGGTTGAGTGGGTGACAGCCTGGAGCGCGTGGGAAAAATCGGGGAAGAAGGCGCGGCACGCGACTTCCAGAAAAGGAAGGAGGTCGCGGGGGAGTTGACCGGGGTCAACATTCCCCCGTGGACCAACCAGATGCTGCCACGTGTGCCCGGTTTTTGTTTTATTATTTTAGGGCAGAAATAGGCCGAATTAAATAAAACTCAAAACATGAAATATTTTTCTTTTATTTTTTTCTATTTTTTGGTGATTTTTATTTAATTTTTGGAAATAAAAATAGGGTAGCTCTATATATAGGTATATGTACACTATATGGGTTTTTATTTTTGAATTTTTTATGTGTTATTTTTATGTGTTTTTATGCTCATTTTGTATTTTATTTATTTACAACATGAAATATAGAATAAAAGAATATTTTTATTTTATTTTTATTACTTATGTACAAGGGTGAAATAAATGTTTGAATACATTTATATACATGGTATTAGTACAATGTATTTTTGTATTTTCAATTTTGTAATTTTTATTTGATTTTTGTTTTGTTTCTTTTTATTTATTTTATTTACAAAATATGTCATAAAATATTCACAAAAAGTTTAGAAAATAAATGAATTTATTTACAAGGTTAAATAAATGCAATGATGTGGTTTATACACATGGTGAAAAAGGGTATTTTTGAATTTTTGATTTTTATCTTTTTATTTTGTTTTTAATAGTATATACACACAATATGTACAAGTATATTTTTGGGTGAGGAAAATATATAGTTTTATGTATTTACAAATATATACAAATGTGAGCCCCTATCTCCCTCTACTTTGGCTTTTTATGCGGTCAGGCCCATGCTGAGCCCTCCCTTGGGTTAGGTTGCTCAATATTTATTCTAAATATTTCCCTCTTTTTCTTTTTGCTCTTTATTCTTTTATTTTGTGCACAAAAACATGCTAATTATAGGTTTTTACACAATGCATGCTTTTGGTAATTATTTGTATTTACACATATCTACATGTATTTGAAAAGGTTTTTGTAGCTAAAATAGAAGAATAAAGAGTGATGCCCTAATCTTTGCTCCCACCACATTTATCTCGAGGACAACGCTAGGCCGTCGCGTGAGTTCCAACGACGGCTGAACCCGAATCTTCGAGACGTTGTCAAGAAAGAAATTTCCAAGTGGTGGAGCGCCGATTTCATCTACCCCATCTCCGACTCTAAATGGGTTAGTCCACTCCATGTGGTACCCAAGAAAACGGGTATCACTACAGTTGTCAATGAGTCTGGAGAGGAGATCGCGACCAGAGTACCGACTTCTTGGAGGGTCTGTGTGGACTACAGACGATTGAATGAGGCCACCAAGAAGGATCACTTCCCGCTACCCTTCATTGATCAGATTATCGAGCGGTTAGCCGGGAAGAGCCATTACTGCTTTCTTGACGGGTACTCTGGATACAATCAAGTGGCCATTGCGCCCGAAGACCAGGAGAAAACGACGTTCACCTGTCCGTTTGGGACTTATGCTTTCAGACGGATGCCCTTTGGTCTATGTAACGCTCCAACGACATTCCAAAGGTGCATGTTGTCCATATTTTCAGACATGGTGGGTAACTGTTTAGAGGTCTTCATGGATGATTTCTCGGTCTATGGCGACGGGTTTGATGCCTGTCTTGACTGCCGAGACCGTGTGCTTCAGCGCTGCATTCAGGTTAATCTTGTTTTATCCTGGGAGAAGAGTCACTTTATGGTGACTCAAGGGATGGTCCTCGGTCATATCGTCTCCAACAGGGGCATGGAGGTCGATCCGGCCAAGGTGGACATCATCAGGAAGCTCAATCCACCGTCCAATTTGCGTCAGTTACGGTCTTTTCTGGGGCATGTCGGTTTCTACCGACGGTTCATTCAGGACTTCAGTCGAATTGCCCGACCACTCACTGACTTGCTCACCAAAGACATCGAGTTTATTGTTAATGATAAGTGTCTTGAATCATTTGAGACTCTCAAGAATATGGTTGTCTCAGCTCCTGTCCTTCAGCCACCCGATTGGTCTCTTCCATTCGAGATCATGACGGATGCCTCAGATTTTGCCGTTGGGGCTGTGCTCGGACAGAGGAGGGATGGTTTACCTTTTGCCATTCACTACGCCAGCCGGACTTTGGATGCCGCACAGCGGAATTACACAGTGACTGAGAAAGAGATGCTGGCCGTAGTGTTCGCTCTTGATAAGTATAGATCTTACATTCTCGGATCTAGAGTGACCATTTACACTGATCATACCGCCATCCGGTACTTAATGGCTAAGAAGGACGCCAAAGCACGTCTCACTAGATGGATCCTTCTACTCTAGGAATTTGATATCGAGATTAAGGACAAGCCTGGAGTCAAGAATGTGGTGGCGGATCATCTCTCCAGATTGGAGAATCTTGAGGAATCTGAGCCCAGTGCACCTATCACAGAGACATTTCCAGATGAGGCGATTTTGGCTGTCACCTCACTCCCGTGGTATGCTGACTTTGTAAACTATCTTGTTGCCAAGACAGTCCCTCAGGGTTGGCCCAGGCAGAAACTCGAGACCTTCCTGGCGAAGGCCAAGTTTTATCATTGGGAGGATCCCGTCCTTTATCATGAAGGAGGGGATAGTATCTGGAGGAGGTGCATTCCTCAAGAAGAGCAGCATAGCGTCCTCACATACTGCCACAAGCTTGAGGCAGGAGGACATCATTCTGGAAAAAGGACAGCACAGAAGGTGCTTCAATCCGGCCTATGGTGGCCTACTCTCTTCAAGGATTCTGATGAGTTCGTGAAGAGATGTACTGACTGTCAGAAAATGGGAACCTGCGGACAGAGAGACATGATGCCCATGCAACCCATTCACTTCTGTAAGGTTTTTGATGCATGGGGGATTGACTTCATGGGCCCATTTCCTAAGAGTCAGGGTTTCGAGCATATTTTGCTCGCTGCGGACTATGTCAGCCGATGGGTTGAGGCCATCCCCGCCCGAGCCGCAGATGCTAAAACCGTTTGCAAATTTTTGAGGAAAAATATCATTTCACGGTTCGGGGTACCTAGAGTCTTGATTTCAGACGGGGGGTCTCACTTCATCAATGACAAAGTCAGGGCCCTTGCAGACGAGTTCGGTATTGACCATCGGGTTGCCACTCCTTATCACCATCAGACTAATGGTCTTGCCGAAGTATCGAATCGGGAGATAAAGACAATCTTGCAGAAAGTTGTCCGCCCAGACCGAAAGGATTGGTCACAGCTTTTGGACTCAGTCTTGTGGGCTTATCGGACTTCTTTCAAGAATCCATTGGGGACGTCTCCCTTCCGTCTCGTCTATGGCAAGCCGTGCCATTTGCCAGTGGAAATCAAGCATAAATCTTTTTGGGCAGTTACTGAGTTGCTTCTAGATCCCGAGAGTATAGGAGACCAGAGAAGAGCTGAATTGGCAGCCCTGGAAGAACTGAGAGATACAACCTTTTCGAACAGCCTACAGTACAAAGAGAAAGTGAAGACATGACACGATTCGCATATCAGCCATAAACAGTTTGAGCCAGATCAGAGAGTATGGTTGTTTGATTCCAGGCTGAAATTATTCCCAGGGAAATTGCAGAGCAAGTGGAAAGGACCGTATGTGGTCAGGAAGGTACATGACAATGGCAGCATCGACATATCCGAACCGTCATCTTCCTCTACCTTCCGCGTCAATGGTCAACGCCTGAAACTATATCTTGATCATGATCCACCGACCATTGACGTTGCCCCCATTCTTCTGGTATGAGATGTGTCCTTTGATTCTGATCATCTACATCTCATACATGATAATCAATTCCATCTTCCGCTGTACAGATCCATCTGTTCATATTACTTTCATCTGTTAATTTATTTTCTTCTTTTCTTCTTTTCTTCTTTTCCTATTCTATCTTCTGTATCTATCAAAAAGGTGCCGCCCTTGTAGACAGTTTTCCATACTTAGGACGTACTTTGTCCTAAGTATAGGGGGGTTGGCACCCCGAGTTTCTTTCATTTTCATTTCGATCCTCTCCATTGTCTCTTCTTCTTGTCTATACTTAGGGATATTTTACCCTAAGTATAGGGGGGGACAATTTGAGCACGATCTGTTCATTCCCACCCTTGACCCTCCCTGCGTTACAGTCTGTTATACTTAGGATTATTTCATCCTAAGTATAGGGGGGACGGTTAACTTCTCATTTCATTGATTCATTCATTTACTTCTTTATTCTTTAGGCTTGCCTATACTTAGTACGAGTTATGTCTTCTCTTTTCTCTCCGATCTATGAGGACATAGCTCACGCTAAGTATAGGGGGGTCGTATATACTACGTATATACTTTAGCCATAACTCGTACTTTCGTATTTTCTTAATAATATGGCTAAAAATTCTTTAAAATTCATTAAAATCCTTAATAAAAAGATGTGGTTATTCCTCAAATTCTTTTTGTATTTACTGATTAATAAATCAGGTGAAAATGTTTTTTGCAAAATGTTTGAAAAATAGTTTGAAAATCCTTGTGAACATCTATTGAAAACTATTTTGAAAATATTTTGTTACATGTTTTCAACCTGTGTAAAAATGTGTGGTTTGCAAAATTTATTTTCTTTGTGTGAAATAAAATTTTTGAAAAATGATTTGCAAGTGGTTTGAAAAATGGTTGCAAAAATATTGTGAAAAATCTATCTATACTGTTTTGAAAGCCTTTGCAAAATGTTTTCACATGTTTGTAAAATGTTTGTGAAAATTATTTTGGACTACAGTTTTCAAAAATTGTGTGAAAAGCTTGTGTCAAATAAGTTTGAGGAATATACACATCACACCAAAATCCACTATATTTATATATGTATAAAATTGATCACTTACCTTGTAAATTCTTAAAATCCACTTCTTGTATATATAAGAAGCACTCCCGTGTACATATTTTTAACCTAGTTTTCAGCCAAAACTTTTACTTTTCAAAAATCCCAAAAACATTTGCAAAATTAAAATCCAAAAACATTTGAAAAATCTTTTTGAAAAATACAAAAAAATGCATCTGCATATGCATGCATCATATTTTCAAAAACCCATAAAAAGTTCAAAATCTTTGAAAATTGCATCACAAAAATATTTTCTGCATCACATTGCATAGCATGAGCATTTTTCGGATTGAGTTTGATAGTTGAACAAATCTAAGTAAAATCCGAAGATTGGAGCTTGATTGGACCTTAAAATCCACCTAATAACAGGAACCTTATAGGAACTGGGTTTGAGGTACTTCAGGTCTAGTTGACTTAATTCTTTGAGGATCACGGGACTTGGTTCAATGGAGTCTTGACTGCCTAAGTAGAGTATTTCGGAGCACACGCACGATTCTTGTTGATAATGACCTAACTTGGACACCTGCACCTTTCACATGGCTCAACTCAGTTGGAGTGGTGAGGGGATTGGATTTGCCGGTATGAGACGCACACAAGTGGAAACACTTGTCCTCCTCTAGGGAGGGAAGTGCACCCCAACCCGTCCAGTGATTAGGAAGTCTAAAGACAGGAGGCTGTGGGTTGCGATAAAGCTTCAAAAGAGGGATAGTCTACTGGCTCAAGAGGAAAAACTCCTTATGTAAATGCTGCTGTATATAGTATTCCAAAAAAAAAAATGTTCAGGCATGTACAAAAATAAAAAGCCTGCAAGTATGTACACAGAAAATAAGCAAGCTTGAGTTCCAAAGTCATATCATGTAAGCCTGCAGCTAGATGACTTGACTACACTAGTCTTGCATCCAAGGATAGGTAGCTACACTGGCTACCGTCCATTCTTCTCTTCACCCCCTCCTCTTGAGCTGGTTGCCACTTGAACTTAGAAGGGAATACCCTGCTCCTCGAGGATGGAGTTGCTGGATTGGGGAATCATTGGGTTGTCGTACTGGAGAAGTCAGTTTCTTTGTCATTCTAGTTGGGGAGAGCCACCATCACTTACACTGTACAAGTCAGATTCATAGTCGTAAGAGTTTGCGTATGAGTTGAAGTATTTCTGACCTGGCTATTGAGGAGACTTGGATAGAGTTTGGGATTCTCAAGGACTGTTGGATTTCAAACACGGTTCTCACTAAGGTTCCGCCCGCACTAAATTTCCAAAGGTCCGACTTAAGCTCCAAACTTTGATTTTGCGAAGACAAGTTTGATAATCAAATAAAATCCAAGTTCTTCTTTTTCTTTTCTTTTCTTTCTTTTTGCACTTATTGCATAAGTGTTTGATAGGGACTAGCAAAGGTAAAGTATAGGGGGATGATGAATCCACATTTCATCATCTTTATTCTATCATTTTGGCACCAAAAACCCTGGCAAATGCCTGTAAATAGCATTAAAATCACCATCTTAGCATCCATGCATGTGCATCACAATAGTGTATAAAATACTGTAATTAAGGCCAAAATAATAGAATAAATAAAGAAAAGAAAAAGAATAAAATATTGTAAATATTTTATGACCCAAAACCCCCGAGACCTAGGCATCTTGATGAATAGGTCGACAAGGAATAAAGTAGGGGGAGATAAGGTCAAGAATACAGATAAAATACCTATATATTTTATTCATTCTTTATTCATCTTGGGACCTATTTTTGGTTCCACTTTTTATCCATCAAATAAAGAAACTTTGTACATGAAAGTTGTAGATAAATTAATAAAGAAAAATACAAAATTGATTTCACAGAAAAATAATGTACAGATAAAAAGTTATGGTCTGAATAAAAATCCAGAATTCCAACTTCCCAGACCCGTATCCCACAAACGACAACTCCAAATGCAGCATACTCACCTTTAATTGTATATAGAAGAAAATAAGCTATTTATTGGCGGTGGTTTCGCATTTGGCGGAGCTACGGTTTGAAAGTTGAGTTTTGGACCCCTATTGTATATCTATACTGAATAAAATATTCAATTTATTCTTTATTCGTTATTTATTCATTTTTATATTTTTATAATTATGTAAATATTACTTATAATAACTATGTACATAAAAATTAAAATAAAAATACAAAAGAATTCCAAACAAAAATACTTGCATATACCCAATACATAGGTATTTTTACCTATATGTATACCTATACTCTTTATACTTATACTTTATTTAACATATATAATAAATCAGAAAAATAAAATAAAATCATATTTGTGTATATAACAGTATTTTATAATTTTAGAAAATAACAAATTAAAATAATAAAATCAAAATACACAAAATAAAAATTTAATACTTAAATACATAGGTACTATACCTATATAGGGTTAAAAAAGTAACTTGTAAAAATATAACTCATAAAATTAATTAAAAATCATAATAAAATACTACATAAAATAACGAATATTTTTTATTAAATAATCATAATTTAATTCGATTGTTTTCTATTTTTAAATGAATTAATAAAAGATTAATCAAGGTTTTTCCTGGTTGGTCCACGTGGACCAACCAGGCACAAACCCTAGTTGACTCCGGTCAACTAGGTGACCCTAGGTCCTGTAGCTCTGCCTGGCCTCGTTTTTGACCCACTTTTGTGGATTTTTCGAGGCCAGGTCTTTCATCTTCTGGTGATCCCACCTTCTGCAACCTTGATCTGCTATCATCTCTCATGCTCGCCCAGATGATTATCTGGGTTTTCGAGCGTTGAATCAACCACCACACCTCGGTCTCTCCCCCACGACCGTCAACCCTACTTAAGAAAATTCTGAAGCTCGATTCGAATTTGAACCGCGATTTCCCAGATTTCTTCCCCCTTTGGCCGTGCTCGAGACGCCTGGAGGTGACAGCTCCGCGCTCCGAGCTTCAAGGCTGCGGAAGGCACCAAGATCTGAGCGAGTTCCAACCTCCGGTGAAGCTTCACCGTTGAGGTAATCACCCTCTGGCCCCCAGGACATCGAGGCCGTTTTGTGTTTCTTTTTATCTCCTTATAGTTCCTCATCTCCCTAAGATCATTCCGAGCACCTTCCCTCGATAAATCGCTCATCTAATCACTCCATCTAACACTTCGCCGGAGCGCAACTCCGGCGAACCCCCATCTCGCCCATCGCACCCCATCGAGAGCCACCTGAGGTCGAGGCACTTTGCCCTCGACCTCCTTAAACCTTTTGTGCAGGTGTCGGTGCATATTGAAGCGCCTGGAAGCCCTTTTGATCCTTCGCCGGAGCACCTGGAGCACCGCATCTTCCGTGTCACCGCTGAAGAGCTCCGCCAACCTCCATGCCACTCCATCGCTTCCAGACGACAGAGGAGACCTCCAGCAACCTTCCAGGCCCATTTTGGAGCTCATTCATCACCGGAGCGCGTCGCCACCGCCGGGAGAAGGTCGCCACGGCGATCCTTCTTCCCTGTTCTTCCATCGACTCTCGCTGCCGTCCGATTAAGAGGAGGCCCCAGTTATAACGTGGACCGTTCGATCGCCTTCACCTAACGTCGTCGGATCTCATCTGAGATCTAATCTCAGCGGTCCACGGGCGAACCGTCATCGCGCTCGGAGGAGATGCCACGTGGATAAGTGGCGTGCCCTACGCCGCTGGATTGCGCCTGAAGCCCAACCGTTGGATGTCCGCCACGCGTCATCGCCTTCGCCTACATCGTCGGATCGCCTAAGCGAGGGTATTTTGCAGTCAACCCCCGCTTATTTTGTAATTTCTATTTAGTCCCGAAACTTTATTGCGTAGTTTAAATATTTTTGTAATATTTGCACAAAGACCCCCAAGCTTTATGTATTTGCATCCAGGTCCTTCGCCACGTCACCTCACGTGACCTGTACACGTGAGGTGTGGGCATTTTGCAAGGATACCCTCAGTCATTTGTGTATTTCGTTTTAGAACTAAAACTTTCGTATCACGTGTAAACTTTTTGGATATTTTGCATGTAGGCCTCCAAGGTTTTGAGATATTACATTTCAGTCCTCGCCAGGCGCGTGCAAGTCACGCGCCCTGGTGGGAAAATTGCTAGCGTACCCAGGCAGGTTTTGTAATTGTATTTTGGTGCTATAAATTAAATATTCAGTTCAATATTTTGTGGAAATTTACGTGTATGCCCCTGGATGTATGTTAAATTGCATTTATACCCCTGCCAGGCCTGTGTGTTGATTGGATGCTTGTTGTATTTATTTAACCTATCATCTTAAGTCCAAAAATTCCACAAAAATAGGGTTTAGTTCCTGGACACGTGTACTTCTAACTATCATTTTAGTTTTTGATTTTATTTTATTTTTATATTTATTAAAAATCAAAAACATGCTTTTTGTGTACTGTCTAGCTTAGAAAATGCCAAAAAAATATTAAGATCCCTCCAAAAATTCTAAAAAAATTACCTAGTGTCTATTTTATCCTCTATTAGTGTCAGTCCAAAAATCATTAAAAATCTCAAAAGAAAAACACTAAAAATTTAAAAACACTTAAAAACTTCAAAAAAATATATAAAATAGTAGAAAACTCCAAAAATCACAAACTCAGTTCCTGTTTGTTCCTCATTTTGTTCTCTTTATTTGAAAAATAGTGTGAAAAGTTTTGGTTGCTATTTGCTAATTTTAATTCTCATTTTATTCACAGCCAGCATTATTTCCACTGTTTTCCTTTATTTCAGTATTTAAAAATACCAAAAACATTTTGAAAAATCCCCAAAAATCACAAAAACAGTAAAAAATCCTAAAAATACCAAAAATAATTTATTTCTGAATTTTTGATAATTTTTACTTAGTTTTATAAATATTTTACCTTGTCTTTTATTCCATTGTCTTTAAATTCCAATATTGAAAACTAAAAAAAATATAAAATAAAAAAAATTATTATAAAAATCAGAAAATCAAAAATCAAAATACAAAATTAAAAATTAAATTAAAAACAAAAAAAATTAAAAATTAAAAACCCACAAAAATTTCCTTTGCTTGTTTGCTTAGTGTAGACACATCACACACACACACACTTGAGCACAATTTTCTTGAACTACCCTGCTTGCTCCCTGTGTTCGAACTCTCTGCATACTTGTCACTATACACCATTTGTGCAGAGTTAAAAATAAATTTTAACTCCACATTATTTCTAATTTATTGATCTTTAGTGTGGGTTAATTGTTGATTAATTTCAGAGTTGATTGGTCGACACTTCGACTGTGTTCCCGCTTTGTGTGGAACATAAGACCGATCGATTTCTGAGATTATCACCAACAAGGTAACTCTATGACCTCAATCCAGCCACTCTTTCCTCGAGGAGCGGGGTATTCCCTTCTAAGTTCAAGTTCAACCGGCTCAAGAATAGTGGGAAGAAGAGAATGGGTCAAGGCCAGTGTAGCCAAGTACCCTTGGGAGCTTGACCAGTGTAGCCAAGTCTCCCTGCTGCAAGCTACATCAGGTGGATCATGAAACCAAGCTTTGCTTATTGCACTCTATATACATACTCCGGTGGGATTATCATTTTCTCTCAGACCCACCACTTTTTTGGAGTTCTTTTCTTTTTGCACATTTTTTTTTCAAGTGCATCTGTACAACATATACATGTGCAGCATATATACAAGGAGTTTTTCCTCTTGAGCCAGTAGACTATCCCTCTTTTGAAGCTTTATTGCAACCCACAACTCCCGTCGTTAGACCTCATGGCAACCAGACCAAGTTGAGACGCACTTCCTTCACTAAAAGAAGAAGAGAGGTTCCGCCTAGAAGTACTACCCTCATATGCTACCCCAAGTCAAGGAAGACAGCCTCCTCACCACCTCATCCGTAGAGAGCTCGGTGCATAGTGCTGGTGTCCAAGTAAAGCCATAATCTATATGAGTCATGTGTTGTTGTTAAGTGCTCTACTTAGGCTCATTGAGATGACATGTGATCATAGCCTAGTGGACTCAAAGAATTAAGTCACCATGGACCTGAAAAGCCTTAAACCTAAGCCCTATAAGGTTCCTCTTAGAAGTTAGGTGGATTAAGATCTTAATCTAGCTCCATTTCTCAATTTGATTCCAGGCTAGTTTAAATGTCAACTATCATCCAGAAAAACTATATACATATGTACAAGAGATGCTTATTTACACAAATTTTTACAATCATGCAAAATTTTTGAAAAATGTTTTGAAATCATGTATGAATGATGCATGAAGTGCAAGTTTTGCAAAAAGATATTTACACACATTTACACAAGATTTTTGCAAACTTTTTATTTTCAAAACATTTTGGAAAAATTTTGTACTATATACATAATTTTGATACAAAAATATTTACACAAGCTTTACACAAAAGATTTTTGAAATCATTTTTACAAAAATACTTTGTACACTAGTTATTTATGTGCAAACAAAAGAAGTTTATGTACATGAAAATTTTTAATTTTTGTGATTTTTAGCCATTTTATTTATTAACACACTCACACAAAGTACGAGTTATGGCTAAAGTATATATGAAATATATACACACCCCCCTATACTTAGCTCGAACGATGTCCTTAGAGTCAAGAGCGATGAAGAAGACATAACTCGTACCAGGTATAGGGAAGTGAAAAGAAAGGCTATATACAAGGAAGAAGAAGAAAATAGAAAAGTCAAACGGGTCTCGGGTCTCCCCCCTATACTTAGGATCAAATAATCCTAAGTATAGCAGGCTGTTTACTAAGGGAAAACCGAGTGGAGAATGTACAGGTTCTACCCCCCCTATACTTAGGGTGAAATATCCCTAAGTATAGGCAGCAAAACAGGGGTAAGCAGAAACAAAAGAAATACCCATAAGGTCTCACATCCCCCCTATACTTAGGGTAAAGTGCACCCTAAGTATAGCATAATCACAAGATGAAGAAAGGGATGTGGGACTAAAGACTGTAGCGATATGGACATCTGGATCTATACAAGGCGGAAGATCAGTGAAACTTAGGCGTGAGATGCATTAGATGCGAGTCAAAGACCACATCTCACGCAAAATGAATAGGGGCAAGATCAGCGACCCGCGGCTCATGATCTAGAAATGGCTTGAGCCGCTGGCCGTTCACTCTAAAGGTACTCTCAGAAGACAACTCAGATATGTCGATGCTACCGTTGTCGTGTACCTTTCTGACCAAGTAGGGTCCCTTCCATTTGCTCTGTAGCTTCCCTGGAAATAAACGTAGCCTCACATCAAACAACCATACTCTATGTCCAATCTCAAAATGCTTGTGGCTGACGTGAGAATCATGCCACTCCTTCACTTTCTCCTTATAATGTAGGCTGTTTGAGAATGCTGTATCTCTAAGCTCCTCCAGGGCAGCTAACTCTGCCCTTCTCTGGTCTCCCATACCATCTGGATCCATAAGAATATCTGTGACTGCCCAAAGTGACTTGTGCCTCAGCTCAACAGGTAAATGGCACGACTTGCCATATACGAGGTGAAAGGGAGATGTGCCCAAAGGTGTCTTGAAAGACGTACTATATGCCCACAAGACCGAGTCCAATAGCTGTGACCAATCCTTTCGGTCAGGGCGGACGACTTTCTGCAGTATAGTCTTGATCTCCCTATTCGACACCTCGGCTAGACCATTCGTCTGTGGATGGTAAGGTGTAGCAACACGATGGTCTATGCCAAACTCGCTAGCAAGGGCCTTCACCTGGTCGTTGATGAAGTGAGATCCCCCATCAGATATCAAAACTCGTGGAACCCCGAACCGCGTGATGATGTGCTTCCTCAGAAATCTGCAAACTGTCCTCGCATCAGCGGCTCGGGCGGGGATAGCCTCCACCCAACGACTAACATAGTCCACGGCCAACAGAATGTACTCGAATCCCTGACTCTTAGGGAATGGACCCATGAAATCGATGCCCCATGCGTCAAAAACCTCACAGAAGTGAATGGGCTGCATTGACATCATATCACGCTGTCCACAAGTGCCCATCCTCTGACAGTCGGTACACCTCTTCACGAACTCATCTGAGTCCTTGAAGAGGGTAGGCCACCACAAGCCGGATTGGAGCACTTTCTGTGCCGTTCTCCTCCCAGAATGGTGTCCTCCTGCCTCAAGCTTGTGGCAGTAAGTGAGGACGCTATGGTGCTCCTCCTGAGGAATACACCGACGCCAGACGCTATCCCTTCCTTCGTGGTAAAGGATGGGATCCTCCCAATGGTAGGACTTGGCCTTCGCAAGGAAGGTCTCAAGTCTCTGCCTGGGCCAATCTTGTGGAACTTTCCCAGCAACGAGAAAGTTCACAATATCGGCGTACCATGGGAGTGAGGTGATAGCAAGGATCGCCTCATCTGGGAAGGTATCTCGAATAGGATCAATCTGCTCAGACTCCTCAGGCTGCTCTAAACGGGAGAGATGATCCGCCACCACATTCTTGACTCCAGGCTTATCCTTGATCTCAATATCAAACTCCTGGAGTAGAAGGATCCATCTAGTCAATCTGGCCTTGACATCCTTCTTTGCCATGAGGTACCTGATGGCGGTGTGATCTGTGTACAAAGTCACTCTAGATCCGATGATATACGATCTGAACTTATCCAGGGCAAACACTACGGCTAGCATCTCTGTCTCTGTGACCGTGTAATTCCGCTGGGCGGAATCCAATGTGCGGCTAGCGTAGTGTATGGCAAATGGAACTCCATCCCTCCTCTGTCCCAGCACTGCCCCTACGGCGAAATTGGAGGCATCCGTCATGATCTCAAATAGGAGAGACCAATCCGGCGGCTGGAGGACAAGAGCCTCTATCACACACTGCTGGAGAGTCGCGAAGGACGAAAGACACTTGTCATCGACAAGGAACTCGGTGTCTTTCGTCAAGAGGTCAGTCAACGGCCGGGCAATCCTGCTGAAATCCTGAATAAATCTCCTATAAAATCCAACGTGCCCCAGGAATGACCGTAGCTGCCTCAGATTGGACGGCGGTGCGAGTTTCCTAATGACATCAACCTTGGCCGGATCAACCTCCATGCCCCTGTTGGAGATGATATGGCCAAGCACTGTCCCTTGAGTCACCATGAAGTGACTCTTCTCCCAAGATAGAACCAACTGGTACTCAATACATCGCTGGAGTACTCGGTCTAGGCAGTCAAGACAGGAGTCGAATCCGTCGCCGTAGACCGAGAAATCGTCCATGAAGACCTCCAAACATTTCCCTACCATGTCCGAAAAGATCGACAGCATGCACCTCTGAAAAGTCGCAGGAGCGTTGCATAGCCCAAATGGCATGCGTCGAAAGGCATATGTACCAAAGGGACAGGTAAAGGTGGTCTTCTCCTGATCCTCAGGAGCGATGGCTACCTGATTGTAGCCCGAGTACCCATCCAGGAAGCAATATTGGCTCTTCCCTGCCAGTCTCTCAATGATCTGGTCAATAAAAGGCAGGGGGAAATGGTCCTTCTTGGTGTCCTGGTTGAGTCTCCTGTAGTCAACATAGACCCTCCAAGAGGTGGGTACTCGTGTAGCAATCTCCTCTCCCGACTCACTGATCACAGTCGTGATGCCCGTCTTCTTGGGCACCACATGCAAGGGGCTGACCCACTTGGAGTCGGAAATGGGATAAATAAAATCTGCACTCCACCATTTTGATATTTCCTTCATCACAACCTCTCTCAGGTTGGGGTTCAGTCGCCGCTGGAACTCACGCGACGGCTTCGCCCCCTCCTCGAGATAGATATGGTGGGAGCACACTGATGGACTAATCCCATGGAGATCTGCTACGCTCCATCCGATTGCCTTGCGGTTCTTTTCAAGAACCCCCATCAAACACGATTCCTGCTCTCCAGTCAAATCGGCGGAGATGATGACTGGGTACATCTCTGGCTCGCCCACAAGGAATCGATACTTCAGCGAAGTAGGGAGCGGCTTCAGCTCTGGAAGGCTGGGTGCTGGCAAATCTGGCTGCAGAAGGAAATGAGTGAATGCTGCTAAGTCTGCCAGATCTGCCTGGGAGAAAGAAAGCGAACTCTCGCAAACTGGATCTGGAGAAGGCTGCTCAACTGTGCTATCTCTGATCTGCTCTGCATCTTCCTCCTCCTCATCTGTCGGCTCAAGTGGACTCAAGTCTGGCATCTGATCATCACAATCTGCCCAATCAGACTCTGAATCCGAGGGATCTGCATCAAATATGGTGGCATCAGTACCACCATCACTGATAGTCGTGTCGCGATCAAGGACCGGCTCTGCTGCCTCTGTAGTATCCTGAACCAGGGCTGTGCTCTCCAGGCTCTCCTCTGTTATCATCTCGGCATCAGTTGTATCTGAAAATGAGAGGATGGCCTGTGCTGCAGGATCTGCCCATGCTGCCTCGTCGTCTGTGATCACAAAATCACAGTCCTGGTGGATGTCTGGCTCTACGTCTGTCAGCTTCTCTGAATCAGTGCTGGCCTCTGAGCGTGCTCTCTCTAGATCTGTAGTCCTCGACCGTCTCTATTTGTATACTCTCGCCCTCGACGCGAAAGTACACCTTCCCGCTGTCATGATCAGTCACCGCCTTGGCTGTGACCAAGAACGGACGACCGAGGATGATGGGGGTATCGGTCACTGAATCAGGGATCTCCATGTCCAACACTACGAAGTCCACGGGGAATTCCAGGCCCTGAATCGTGACGATAACGTCTCGCAACAACCCCTTCGGCCTCTTGACAGATCGATCAGCAAACTGAAGGACTGTCCTGCTCTGTCGAAGAGTGCCCAACTCGAAGCAGTCGAGAAGGGCTGCCGGAAGTAGGTTGATCGACGACCCGCTATCTAATAAAGTCCGGTCGAACCTCTGCTCACTAATCTGGCATCTGACATACGGGGCCCCTGAATCTGGCCTCTTGGCTGGCAGACGGTTCTGGATCGCAAAACACGTGGCTTTCGTCAGCACATGAATCTTGGAAGTGTGGTTCCTCCTCCTCCTCCTGACTGTGGTCCTGTCTCTCAAATATCGCTGAAGAAGGGGGATGTGCTGCAAAGCCTCCTGGAGGGTCAGCTGGATGTGGAATCTATCGATCATGCTCTGACTGAACTCCTCCTGCTCTCTCTTTTTTGGATCATTTTCTTTTTTCTTCCTCTTCCCCATCTGAAGGGCTCTAGGGAAGGGGATCACAGGGTCCTTCGCAGATGAAGGACTAGGAAAAGGCCTAGACGGCTCGACGGCCGGATCCACACATACATCACTCACCACAGTGGGACCAGAAGAAACTAAACCTTTTCCTTTATTCAAAATAGAGTTCTGAGATACAGTAACATGAGGAAAGACAACATCTCTATCAAAACACACACCGGTGGCCTCAGTACCACCACGGGCTGGCTCTGCTGCTGCTGCTGCTGGACGTCTCGCGGCATCAGTACCGCGGGCTGGCTCGGCTATACTGGTGGCGTCAGTACCACCTCCTCGAACTGGTGAAGCGGCGGCCTCAGTACCGCCGGTGGAATCAGCATCCTTGGTGGCATCAGTGCCACCATCGTCATCTAGAGCGGCCTCAGTACCGCTCTCCTCCTCCTCATGTGGCGCCCTGGAAGTATCCTCGTGGTGTAGCTCAGATGAGGCGCCGCCGCCTGCTGGTGTCCTACCGCTCCTAAGTGTAACAAAATCAACATCAAATAGATCCGAAGATGTATCATCAAATGGGTCACTAGGAGTGGCATGCTCAGTAGAAACTACCTGCTCAGACTTCCTCTTGAGGTTGTTCAGGTTCGGCTCGATCTGTGCAGGAATGGCGGCCTTCCCTCTCACCAGGTCCCGCATCTCCTGGCGGAACTCGTCCATCTCCCGTCTAAATGTGGCCTGCTGATCCGTGAGGAGGCGTGCGACGTCATCCAAGGTGGGGCTCTCATGGGAGCCCGACGGGTAGCCTCTCTAGTACTGAGGCTGCTGAGAGGGGTAGGAAGAGGGATGCTGCTGGTATGCTGGGTGAGCCTGCTGCTCACGTCTCCACGACTGTCCCTGCTGCTGATAGGGACGAGGAACGAAGGATGATGGCTGGTGTGACTGGTAAGCTGGGGGCTGCTGCTACGGCTGGTGATCTCTCTGCTGGGCGTACTGCCCTCCCTGACCGGCTGGCTGCTGCTGGGGCTGGGTACCTCCACTCCCCACCTGAATCCGGGATGATCTCGTCGGATCCTAGGCTGGGGCTGGTCATACCAAATCCCGTTGACATCCATCAACGGCTCTGCATCGTAGGGGGCTGGCGGGAGTACTGCCAGAGGCTGGTCCGGCTGGTAGACCACCATCTGCATGTCTGGAGATGGTGGGGACTGGTAGGTGGGCTGCGGCTGCTGGTACGGCTCCGCCTGTACAAGATGAACCTGTCTAGGCTGCTGTAGGGAGCTGGAGCGCTGGGACGAGCTGCTGCTGCTGCCGGAGTCGTCTCGCGACTGAAGACAGGGCTGGGGAGCCGTCTGTGCCTCCTGGAGACACATGAGCTGTGTCTTCATGTCGCTCAGAGTCTGTGCCATCTGCTCCATCTGAATGATGCCCCGGAACTGCTTCTTCTCTATCAGCTCCATGCGGTCCAACTTCTCGCTGATGATCCCCATGTCCGCAGCGGACGACTCTGCCTGTGCTGCTGCGACTGCGGACGAACTGGAAGGACCTGCATCGACCCGTGCTATCCGCTGGTACTGCACGGGTCCTGGCTGCTGCTGGGGTCTCCCTTGAGTGTACAACCGGGTCTGGGACATCACCATATAATTCTCAGCCATCTCCTCAAAGATGGCTCAGACCTGGTCGTGGTCCTTGGCGAAATAGGACCCGCCACAAGAAGCATTCACCAGACCCTGAAGCTCTGGTGTCAACCCGCTGAAGAAGCTCTGCACAAGGTTCGGCTTCATGATGTCGTGGTGCGGGCATCTGTCCGTGAGCTCTCTAAACCTCTCCCATGCCTCGTGAAACTGCTCATTGGGGAGCATGGAGAAGTTGCTGATCAGGGCCCTCGCTGCATTCGTCCGCCCGAGTGGATAGTACTTGTTCAAGTACTCGGTGCGGAGCTGCTCCCAGGTGTAGACGAACTTCCCCAGATGCTTCAGCCAGGTGGCTGCTCTGTCTGCTAGTGAGAAGGGGAAGGCAATCATCCGAATCGTATCCTGGTCCACATGGCGGTCGTGGACAGTACTGCAAATCATCAGGAACTCCTGGAGGTGGAGATGGGGCTCCTCGGTGGCAAGCCCGTGAAAACGGGGAAGCATCTGCAGGGTGTTCGGGGGGAACTTGAAGTCCCCCACGATAGCAGGTACCACCACCCAATGGTGCATCAGTGTAGATCCGGGGTTGTGCAACTCCCGCATAGGTCTCGGTGGTCCTCCTACCGCGGCGGCTGCTGCTGCTGCTGCGGCTCGTGCCTCTGCTTCTGGTATGTCCTCAGGCTCGCTCTGCTGATCTCGCTCTGCTCGGAGGCGCTCCAACTCTCTCCTCATCTCAATCATGAACGCTCCCTGATCGCGTAACTACTGCTGAACTGTCTCTAATGAGGCGATCAAGGTGGAGTTAATCGCTCCCTGATCCATCACGACGTGCTCTGTACGGGAACGATCCTCAGAACTGCCGGCCATGACGTCTGCAAAATCAAAGGAGCCCAACTCAGGTGCTGTCAAATCTATCAATCTCTCCTCGGGTTCATGTCTCTCAGGTCTGAAAGAAAGGGGGTCGAGGGGGAACAGGGCGGAGTCGTACTCGGGCTCGGAGAGCTGGTCTCGACTCTCGCGGGCCAACCTAGATGATTGGGTAGACGTGCCCGAAAGCGGTGCAGCCAGAGGCTGCCTAAGAGAGCATCTGCCCATCATCTTGATCTGGCGAGTAGGGCGGATGAGATCTGGAGAAACTATGATCACAAAACAAACCCCCGGTTCACCAACGCGACGTGAGCTGAAGACCGTGAAAGTTCAGTCAAATTATCTTGTCGATTTTATTAGGTGAACACACAAAATATCAGGGCGCTTACGTGACCTGTTAGGATACCCGATGCTATCCCAACCGACTGGCCCGCACGGAAGAGTCGGTAATCAGTCGGGACTAGCACCGGAGGGCTCTACCTAGGGTGCGGGTCACTCTCTCGCGCATCCAAACCATACAATGAGGGGGTTGGTCTCCCCAAGACAAAATTTTTTTAGGGTGAGCGTCTTTTAAGATCGATAGTGTTAACCAGTCCCAATTTTATGGTTTTTCTTTTTAATATTTTTCAAATCAAAACAAAAGGCCTAACGAATTTTTCGGTTCTCCTGGTTATTTAATCCAAAACAGGGGGGAGAAGACGAAAAAGCCGATGCGCGATGAAATCAATGATGCATGCTGAGTAAGAAATGCGTACCTTGTCTCCAGTACTCTACATGCAAGTGATCCACGCAGAATTGAAAGACTGAAAGTAAACTACCTATATGATGCAACAGGAAAGCCGAGTCCTAGATGAGCAATTTCTAGCGCAAGAACCGTCTAACCGGTCACCGACCTCCAAGCCAAAGAGTCCGGTCTTGGCCCGTCCCTCCTCTGTCCGACAAATCGAGGGTAGGAGAAAGCACTTTACAGGACGGGCTGCGGCACGTAGGCTACGAAGAAGATGATTCGGTTATTTTTATTAATGATTTTTAGTAGGTCCAATTAACATTATATAGGAACAGTCAATCAATTAGGTGTGGGGATCCTACTAATTACGACACAAACAATAGAAATTCGTAAGTCTAGGGGCTCGAGCAAAAACCGCGTAAACACCGGAAAAGGCAGTAAGAAAATAAAAGAAAACCAAAACCGCGAAAAACCGTGAAAATCCTAAGGGTCCCCCGAGCACACCGGTGCTCGGCGAAACGGACCCGCTAAGTCACAAGCAATGTCCAAGTCCTGAGAGTCCCTGTATTATTACAATAATTAATGAAAATAAAGAGAAAATCCTCTCCCACTCAACTCTCTCTCACTCTCTCCTGCGGCTCCGCGAAGAACGGAGCCGCCTCCGGATCTCGCGGTTGCGTCGGCTTCTCGAAATCGACCGCCTCGGTCCTCGGGCCCTCGCAAGAAAGAGAAGAATGGTTAGACCAAGATAATCAAATAAAATAAAAAGAAAATAAATGAAACTGAAAATGAGGGTATATATGCAAAAATACAAAATAAAATAAACACTCAAAATAAAACAAAATCAAAAATAAAAGAAAAAGAAAATAAAACAAAATCAAACAAAAAGATAATAAAAACAAAAGTCGCGAAAAAGCCTCGAGCTCTGAAAGAGCCGCGAATAGCCGCGAAAATAAAAACGAAAATCAAAGGAATACTACTAAGCCGTGATCCCCGGCAACGGCGCCATTCTGATGAGCGCAAAATTCGATCACTTGGATAAAGGTACTAATCGGTCGTTGTGACCCGAGCAATCAGATGCACTCAATCAAGAAAAATGAATCACTAAATAGAGATAAAATTAATCGAAGCACGAATAGCGGTCATGCTATGGGATTAACCTGGTATAGCACCCAGGGTCGAACTCGAGGAGCACGGATTGGCCGAGAGGCCTACGAAGTAGTAAAAAGAAAGAAAATAAAGGAACAAAATATTTTTAGTGGTTTTTAATTTGTTTTATATTTTTTTGGATTTTTAAGTAATTAAGAAAATAAAGAAAAACAAGGAAAAGCACACTTCAACAATTTATTCAAAGCATCAAAAATCAACCAAAAATTGGAATTAAAATATTTTTATGTATTTTATATTTTGTAGTGTTTTTGGTGAATTTTTGAGAATTTTCTGATGTTTATTTTATTTTCTAAAAATCAAAAAGTGAAGAAAACAGTGGGTACTGTCCAGCCGAGCCAAAAAGACCTAGATAAAATATCTAAGGGCCTCAAAATGGCCTGGAGGTAATTTTCCTGTAAAGAAGATGAAACAAGGAAAATTTAGGTACCAATTTTATTATTTTTGAATTTTTAATTAATTTACTAGGGTTTTTGAGTGTTTTAAAGTTTTTAGTGGTTTTTAGTAGTGAAAAATAGCCAAAATTGGCTAGAAAATCAAACTAAGTAAAACAAACAGTGGGTAATTTTTATAGAATTTTTAGTTGAGTTTTAATATTTTTTTGTGATTTTTCAAGTTAGACAGTAGCAAAAATTAAGGTTTTTGATTTTTTAAAAATACCAACGAAATCAAAAATGTCCTCAAAAATCCACAAAAATCCTACACCATGGCAGGAGCCATGTGTCAAATTTTCGTTGGATTTGGAGGTGTTTTGATATTTTATTCAAAAATAAAGGAAGGGCACTGTGTACAGGGACCAAAGTGCAAATACCCGAAGTTCTGGGGGGTCTGATGCAAAATACCCAGCAAAACACGCGCCACGCGCGTGCCTGTGGCACTCAGGGACCCAAATGTGAGAAAAATAAGTCCCGAGGACTTATTGGTAACAGGTACCAAAAGTCCAGGGGGCTTACCTGCAAATTACCCAAACTATATCGCACATGTGGAAATAAATCATGCACATGGGTATAAATGCAAATAAGTAAAAGATTTTATTCATTCATTAACATCCAGAACTACGGCGGTATCTACTGCAAATAACCCAAAATATCACGTGTCGAAGCACGTGTCCACAACTGGCAGGGGTATGAATGCAAATAAACTAAAGCACAGGGGCCACTATGTAAATTACCCTAAAACTAAACAACTAACTTTAATATTTACAGGACTAAAATGAAATAAAAACAAAGACAGGGCCTAAGGGTAAATTACCCTTTATTAAGCGGATGACTGGATGCGCGCCACGTGGAGATCGGACGGCTGCTGACGGTGGGCGCTCCCGATCGCCTCTCCTCAGATCGAGCGGTGCTGGTGGCTCCGGGGACGGACGGCCCGGATGAAGTCTGGAGCGGAGGGGGACGATCAACGGCAGAGGAGGGTCCTCGAAGAACAGGTCCCCGGCGAGACTCGCCGGGCTCGTGCGTGCGCTGGGCTCCTCCTTGGAGCACTCTGATGGTCGGAGAAGAAAGCTGGAGTGCTCCTGCGTCTGTTACGATGCTCCGATGATCGAGCCGAGCTCCGAGGAGCTCGGGCGAGGTCGGCGGAGCGGGGCCTCCTGGCTAGATGGCGAAGGGCCTCAGACGGCCCTCGTTTCGACCTGAAAAGTGCACCAGAAGACTCACGGGTCGAGGGCAAACTGCCTCGACCCGGTTAGGCGAGGTGGGGGTGAACGGTGTGTCGAAGCGGCGAGCTCCGACGAAGGTGGTGGACGGAGAAGCTCGGTTCCCAGCTCCTGTGCGAGCTGGGTTGGGCGAATGGGTGAAGAAGGTGCGGCGGGGAGAGGTGAACGTGATGGTCGATTCCGATGATCGGATAGTGGTCGGAACCGGGATGAATCGGAGAAATACGGCGGCGGAGCGAATTAGGCGTAAATGGAAATTGAAGGAAACAGGAAGGCTAAGGGGTTATCTGGGTGGTCGGAGAGAATGGGGAGGAGCTGGGGAAGCTCCCGGTCGTCGCCTCGAGGATCGTCTCGGTCCGAGACTCGGAGCTCACGCTGGTGGCGGAGCTACGTCGGCTGGGCTCGCCGGATCGATGGCGAAGCTCCCTCTCCTCGCTTCGACAGGCTCAGACGCGAGCTGTCACCTCACGCACTCTCTGGAGCTCACTGGAGAACGAAGTAAATGGCCAAAGATGGTGAAATCGAGTGGCAGAGCTCGCTTATGTACGCTGGAGAGGTCCGGCTAAGAATGGCTCGGGTAGGTCGAGGAGGCGCGCGGATCCCAAGGTGTATGCCCGGCGAAGATGTCGGATGTGGGAGGATCAAAACGGAGCCGGGGTTTGGTGAAATGGGGATCGGGTCGAGCGGGTATAAATTTGGGAAATCGGGTCCGGAGCTCAGACCCGCGGGAGGTGGTCCTGGGGGGGTAGTTGACCGGGCGGTCAACATCCCCAGGACCCAATTGGAATAGGCCACGTGTCTGGACTTTGAAGCTCAAAATTAAGGTAGCAAATGGGCGAATTTGCAAAAAGTTAAAACATGAAATAATTTTATTTTATTTTTTTCTATTTTTTAGTGATTTTTAATAATTTTTTCGAAATAAAAATAAGCTATATACATAGTATGTACTATATATAGGTATATATACAACATATAGGGTTTTGATTTTTGATTTTTAAATGTTATTTTTGTGCAATTTTATTCCTATTTTATATTTTATTTATTTTCATTATAAAATAAGGAATAAAAAGGTATTTTTATTTGATTTTTATTATTTATTTACATAGGTAAAATAAATATATATGTGCATCTATATACAAGGTATTTGTACAATGTGTTTTTGTATTTTTAATTTTTGCTATTTTTATTTTGTTTTTGTTTTAATTGTTTTTATTTTATTTATTTACAATATATAACATAGTTTATTTACAAAAATTATAAAAGTTAATTTTATATATTTACAAGGCTAAATAAATATGTAGATGTGGTTTATATACAAGGTAAAAGGGGTGTTTTAATTCTTTTTGATTTTTAACTTTTTCTTTTGATTTTACATTTATAAATATGTACAAGTATTTACAAGCATATTTTTGGTGAGGAAAATATTTTTATTTATTTACATAAATATTTACACATGAGCCCCTATCTCCCTCTACTTTGATTTTTATGCGGTCAGGCCCATGCTGAGCCCTCCCTTGGGTTAGGTTGCTCAATATTTATTCTAAATATTTCCCTCTTTTTCTTTTTAATATTTATTCTTTTATTTTTGCACAAAAACATGCTAATTATAGGTTTTTACACAATGCATGCTTTTGGTAATTATTTGTATTTACATATATCTACATGCATTTGCAAAGGTTTTTGTAGCTAAAATATAAGAATAAAGAGTGATGAATGAGTATTCATCATAGATTGAGATATGTAAACTTCAATTCAATTAAAAGAATGATGAATTTAGATTTGATCCCCAAACACACTAATGATAAAACTCAAAAATGTGAAATTTATGTGCAATCTAAGACACTTAGAAAGTCTTTTCAGTCTGTCTCTAGAGACAGTGAGATCTTGGATCTAGTGCACACAGATATCTATGAGTTTAATGGTGTGTTGACCCGAGACAATAAGAAATACGTTATCACCTTCATAGATGATGGCAATAGATACTGCTATGTATATCTAAAGAAAATCAAGGATGAAGCCTTAGAAAAATTTCTTATATTTAATAATGAGGCTGAGACATAAATATAAAAAGTGCTTAAACGCCTTAGCTCAGATAGAGGAGGTGAATATACATCTAACTTGTTTGATGAACAATGCAAATCATTTGGCATAGTTCATGAAGGTATTGTCCCTTATTCACCACAATCAAATGGGATAACTGAACGGTAAAATAGAACCTTAACTGACATGATCAATGCTCTCCTACAGAGTTCTGGACTTCCAACCGATATGTTGGGAGAAGCCTTGAATACAGCTTGCCATATTCTGAATAGGATTCCTCCGAGGCATATGGAAAAGAGTCCTTTTGAATTTTGGAGAAATAGGAAACCAAGCTTAAGATATCTCAAAGTGTGGGGCTGTATCGCTAAGGTTTTAGTCCTTGAACACAAGAGAAAGAAGCCTTGTCCTAAAACTGTTGATGCGGTCTTCTTAGATTACTTGGAAAATAGCTATGCATATAGGTTCTTGGTAATTCGATCCAAGAGTCCGGTCATAGATGTCAACACCATTGTTGAACTTCGTGATGCTACCTTCTTTGAGGATATCTTCCTGTTGAAGACTGGGATTCCTCAGAATTTGACCATTGAGGGCGCCTCCACATCCGGATCTATTCCAGATCAAGTGGAAAGGATAATGAATGTGGGGGCTGAGACTCAACCTGAACGCAATGACCATTCAAAGGAGATTGAGCCAAGAAGGAGTAACAGACCTCGGATAGCCAAGGATCTGGGTAGCGACTTTGTTGTCTACCAGATCGAGGGTGATTTACTAAGTTACAAGGAAGCCATGGCTTCATATGAAGCAAAACAATGGAGGGAAGACATCAGATCTGAGATGGATTCCATTATGGCCATTGGAACTTGAGAGCTGGTTGATTTACCCAAAGGGTGCTCTACCATTGGGTGCAAGTGGGTGTTTAAGAAAAAGCTTAGGCCTGACGGATCAATTGAAAAATATAAAGCCAAATTAGTTGCCAAGGGCTTTAGGCAAAAGGAAGGTATAGATTATTTTGATATTTATTCCCTTGTGACTAGGATGACCATAATCCGGATGCTCATAGCATTGGCATATGTATATGATCTCTCTATCCACCAGATGGATGTAAAGACCACCTTCTTGCATGGCGATCTTGAGGAGGAGATCTATATGGATTAACCTAATGGGCTTGTGACTCCTGGGAATGAGGGTATGGTTTGCAAGCTTGTTAAATCCCTTTATGGATTGAAACAAGCACCAAAGCAGTAGCATGAAAAAATTGACAAAACTATTTTGTCATGTTTCTTTAAGGTTCATGAATCCGATAAGTGTATCTATTCCAAGGTGAAAGGTGCTGAGTGTATTGTCTTAATGCATGTATGTTGATGACATATTGTTGTTTGGATTACATATAAGAATTATTAATGAGACTAAGGAATTCTTAAGTAGCAAGTTTGAGATGAAGGACATGGGTGTTGCTGATGTGATCTTGGGTCTCAAACTGACAAGGTCAGTTGATGTGATTGTAGTTTCTCAATCTCACTATGTTGAGACGATACTTGAGAAATTTGGATATCAAGATTGCAAAGAAGTAAGCACTCCTTTTGATTCATCCAAAACACAATTTAAGAATAAAAATGGAGTATCTGTAGCTCAACTTAGGTATTCACAAGTGATAGGAAGTTTAATGTATCTTGCAAATTGCACGAGGCTCGATATTTCATTCTCAGTTGCAAAGCTGAGTAGATACACTAGTTGTCCTGACCGTACTCACTGGGAGGCTCTGGATCGAGTACTGAAGTACTTGAAGGAAACTATTTTCCTTAGTTTGCATTATGGTAGACATCCATCTGTACTAGAAGGATATAGTGATGCAAGCTGGATAGGGAAAATAGAGGAGTCTGGGAGTAATGGTGTTACTGGGTATGTCTTTACCCTTGGAGGTGGTGTAGCCTCCTGGAGGTCTGTGAAGTAGACCATTCTAGCTCGATTCACTTTTGAGGCTGAGCTGCATGCTTTGGATACCACTGGAATTGAGGCTGAATGGCTAAGGGAACTTCTGTCTGAAATTCCTATGGTAGGTCAGCGAGTTCCTGTGATCTTTGTACATTGTGATAATACGATCACAATTGCCAAGATCAAGAGTTCAAAGTTCAATCAGAAAACAAGAAGACATATACAAATCAAACTTAAGATGTTAAGGGATTTGGTGTCTCGAAGAGTGTTGGATGTGGATTTTGTTGGATCCAAAGACAATACGACAGATCCGTTGACTAAGGGATTGATATATCTTTAGTTCTAAAGTCTAGGATTGGGATGGGGCTGAGACCCATTGGAAGTTCCTCTACAGTAGCAACCCAACCTATCTAAGTGGAGATCCCACAAAGAAGGTTCAATGTGGTAACAACAAGTTGTTTAGGAGAACCTGATGGCACTCTTAATTTAATGTTTATGCATGAGTGTCTTATCCCTGGAAGCCTAAGTGTCATTTAAGCTGCAAGTTTAGGAAGAGCGTAGGCTCTGAATGGGTTCAAGCTGTTGGGAAGGATGTTAGCAGTGCATCCTTGGAGAACACCACCTATGTGAGTGTTACGGTGGGCCACAGTTAAAGGAAGAGGATCTTTCCTGAGCACACTCATGAAACATGATAAGGGTGCATGCCCTTTAAGAGCACCAACCTTGAAGATTGAATCAAGAACAACGCTTTGTTGTTTCTACCGTATACTTTAACATCAACGTCTGAAGTTCAAGACGTAGTTCACTTTTCCTGTTAAAGTGAAAGTAGTAAACTCAGGTAGAGGTTCAAACCGGAAGGTACCTTTACTGAAAGTAAAGTATGACAGTCGAAAGAAGTCTTTTAACTCTCTTTGAATCTCTTTTTCAAATTGGTAAATTCGTGGAGGATTGTTGTATTAAGAATTATAATTAGACTTTTAATTGGAAAGTTCATGTAATTATAATTGAAATTAATTTGATTTCAATTGGAAAACCAAATAGTTTGGGGGGGAATTGTGAATTCCAAATTTGAAACATGGAAAAGCCCGAGTAAAAGTTTAGTATCATATCTAGTATCTCTAAACTTTTGATATACTTATGTATGAGTTCACATCTCAAGATCTTATAGCAATAGTAGAGAGGAGGAATGGAGGGCCACACACGCACGCGCGCGCACCATTTTATCTCTGGCTCGGGCTCGGACTCGAGCTCGGAAGAGTCAATTCGGATCTCGATACTTTTGCTGCGGGTTTCATTTGGCAGATCGATTAAATTAATGAGACAGATTGATTAATTTCGATTCGATCACACTAGGAATCTAAATCAATCCAAACGGCTCGATTTAGCCACAGTTTTGGAATCCGAAGGAACACGACTGTTGAGGGGTATTTTCGAAAATCAAAAGTTACCGCGCGTTAGGGCACGCGAGCTCCTCTTTTTATACTCCTTTCCCCACACCGTTTTTCTTTACTCGCAAGAAAAACTCTCTTTCACATGTTGTCGCTCTTGCTTTCTGTTCTCACACCTATGTCATGTTCTTCTCGGCTGCAAGTTCTTTGAGATGCTTTGGAGGACGGTCTCGTCAGTGTGCGCAGACGAAGACCGTGGACCGTCTTATCCTGAGAGCAGATCGTCAGTACCCTTCGTACTGGTATTGTGGGGGAGAAATCCTCTCTAAGGACAGTCCATTTCATGGACGCTTCGATGATTTCTAATCTAATCTTTTATTCATTTTGTTTGCTGCAATTCATTTATTGCTTTACATTTCCTGGATCACGCCCTGATTTATACTTCCAATTTATTAATTGGTTCCTGTGTGGAGTGTCTATCGGAAAATGAATAGGAAACACATGATTACCATTATGTTAATCGTTATTGTTTCTCTGTTAATTTATTTGAATCCGTGTTATTACTGTTTATTACACGCAATGATAACCCTGGAAACAACAATATATATCCAAGCTTCAGTAATATATATCGAAACTTCAGTAAGTAATATCATAGCTCAAGTAACTTGTATAAAGTTACAAGTAAGTACGAATCAAAGTTACTGATTAAATTATATCCTTTACTTACAATTGATTCAAAGTTACTGATATATAAGTTAGTGATTTGTTTAATGTTACTAATATAAAGTGCTACTGATAGCAATACAAAAGTTACTGATGCGTTTAATATTACTGATATAAAGTGTTACCGATGACAATACCAAAATTCCTAATGTGTTCTGATGGCAAGATGAAAGTTAATAAATTAAAGAAATGCTACATAGATAATATAATCTAATATTTCTTGTAGTATGTTGCGGATAAACGTGGAATGGAGGCATCGATTGAGACGCGACGACTGCGTGGCTATGATATTATAATAACCACGGTACATGTTCATGCATTAATTATTTTGAAAAGGATGCGATTCCGACATGATCCTTCTTGCGAAGAAAAATCTTTAGCCAATGACAGACGATGCCACCATGGCATATGTGGCGAGATGAACGCAATGTCGACGGCCTACGGCTTATGTTGTTTCTGCTGAACGCAGTGTTCACGCAGAACACTTGCAATTCCGTCATGATCCTTCTGCTGTTTCGTTCGTACAAGGAAAATTCTTGAGCCGGCTTATATAAATGACCTCGCCATGGTTTTCTGCTATAACGGTGGATAGAGATATCGTATGTCTGCATTGTGGTCATCCTAATCACAGTAAAATATATATCAAAATAATCGATACTTTCTTTTGTCTAAAGCCTTTAGCAACTAATCTGACGTTATATTTCATTTGATCCGTGAGGCTTAAGCTTTCTCTTAAACATCGTTTTGCACCCAATGGCAGAGCATTCGTTGGGTAAATTAATCAGTTCCAAAGTTCTATTACCCATGATGGAATCCACATCAAATTTGACGGCTTCCTTCTATTGTTTCTCCTAGGATGAATTCATGGCTTCTTCTTTTAGGATGAATTCATGGCTTCCTTATACTTGATGGATCACTCTCGATCTCATAGACATTAAAGTCACTACCTAGGTCATTAGCTACTCATAGTCGTTTACTCCTTGGCTCAGATTCTTATGAAGGTTCATAGGGTTCAGGTTGAGTCTTAACCCCATATTCGTTATTCTTTCTACTGAATATAGAATAGATCCTGATGTGGAGACAACATCATTTGTGAGATTATGAGAATTTTTATAGGGAAGACATCATCAAAGAATATAGCATCATAGAGTAACAACAACAACAAAGCCTTTTCCCACAATTAAGTAGGGCCAGCTACATGGATTCTTCGCCTCCATTCAGATCTATATTGGGTCAATCCCGGGCTTATATCCATAAAACTAAGATCCCTTCGTATAGTTTCTTTCCAACACTTTTTGGGCCGTCCTCGCCCTCTCTTTACCGGCTCAACATCCCAACACTCGCATCTCCTAACTGGTGCATCAGCTGATCTTCTTTGCAAATGACCAAACCATCTTAAGCGGTTTTCTAACATCTTATCCTCGATCGGAGTTACAACAACTTTCTTTCTGATTGCATCATTCCGAATCTGATACTTATGTGTGTGTTCACGCATCCACCTTAGCATTTTCATTTCTTTTACAACCATTCTCTGCACATGTCTATGATTCACAGGCCAACATTCAAATCCATAGAGCATAACATGTCTCACAGCTGCTTTGTAAAACTTTCTTTTAATTTTTAAAGGAATTTTCTTATCACAGAGAACAAAAGAGGCTCCTCTCCACTTTAGCCATCTTGCGTTTATTCTATTAGTAACATCTCCATCAATTTCCCCATCATGTTACAAAATAGATCCCAGATATCTAAAAGAATCTCTCTTCCGAATGTTATAATCACCAATCTTCACCTCGATTCCTTCATTATTGCTTCCATCAAAGGTGCACTCCATATATTCTATCTTATCCCTACTTATACGAAATCCTTTACTCTCCAACTCATGTCTCCAAACCTCAAGCTTCTCATTTACTCCATCTCTAGTCTCGTCAATCAACACAATATCATCATCAAATAACATACACCAAGGTAACTCATCTTGAATATGACTTGTCAACTCGTCCATAGTCAAAGTAAAAAGACATGGACTCAAAGTTGAACCTTGATGTAAATCAATGTTGATGTCAAAATAGCCAGTCATTCCCAGACGGGATCCTTACACAAGATAAAGCCCTATCACGCACACGCACACGCACACGCACACGCACACGCACACGCACACGCACACGCACACGCACACATATGGGAGCCTTTTCAATAAGACTTGGTCCTTCCATCCTTAAGGGAGGGCAACGATGGTAGCCGTTAAATTCAAATCTAACGACATCATCAATTTATTTGCCCGAAAAGATATTTTGGTCATCATCTTTTACATTAATTATGCACGTCATTTAATATTTCAAAATACTAAATTTAGCTAGTTTTATTTTTTTGTATTTTTTGCAATACTATATTTAAAAATGTCCAATTTTGTGCTGGATGACATTACGTGGTGCATATGTTTGTATCCTAACATATTTTTTTGTAGAATCCATGGTTCCTTTTGTAATGATTGTATTTTTTTGTAGAATATGTGGCTCATTCAAAAGTCGTCGGTTTTTTTGTAAATATTGTATAGTTCTTTGTAGAATACAATTCATATTAGCAATTAATGTGTGGTTCTTTGTAACGATTGTAAGGTTCTTTGTATAATAAACTTTGTATGATTCTTTGTAAAAATGCGGTAGTCAACCGAATATGAATAATATATATCTAGAATGTACAATGCACATCCAATAGTGTAATACACATCAAATATACAAGATATATAAAAAAATTACAATTTTCTTACGCAACCTACATATCAAATATATATAAAAGATATCAAAATTGTGTAATACACATCAATATTGTATAATATACATCAATATTGGTATAAAACAATGAATCTTTCTTCATTTGGGACTGGATGCAGCACAAGCAATAATACATAAGTAGCCGAAATCGACTCCCCATCCTCAATGGCTTCTTTGTCGTCCTCGTCGGTCGCTCCCATTTACTTTAAGTCACGAACTTTAACCCATATGATTCGATCAGATTCACGACCTGAAAGTAGAATGCAAAATCAAACTGGATCATCAGAATCACATCAAGATATCATAATATATTGGTTTTAATACAACCACCCTGCCAAGAACGCATCTATCTTGATGATCAACAATAAAAAAAATAATTTTTTGCGCGTCGTTGTCGTTGCCGACTACATGAAGATCTACACACATTGTTGTCGTTCTACACGTCATCGTCGATCCATTTCCACCTTGCCATGAGGCCGCGCATGACACTGGAACATGGATCACTTGATTCCGAGAAGAACCTCGCCTATTGACATGTAAAAATGAAAGCTAACAGAACACGCATGAGAAACCACAAAATCATACCCGCATCTTTTGGTTAACCCCAATATCTCCATGCCCATTTGATTTATTGGCAACGAACGAACGATTTCCATTACTTCAAAAACCACAAGAACTATAGGATGTTGCCCTATCCTACTCATGTTTGACGTTGGCATATATAATTGAGTACGAACAAGATCAACTCCACCGTGAAGCTGCTTGTCATTCTCCATTACTAATACATGGCTAAGAAACCCGATCCCCAAAGAGATGTCATGTACCTCGGTCGTTCAATGTCGTCATTCTCGTCCTGCTCTTCTGCTCGTCGCCGTCAACACAATAAAATGACGCCTCAACATGCCAAAATAATTAGGGTTTCTAATTTTGAATATGCAATTAAGTGGCATATTAATGGAGAAAATATTTGATGTTGTTAGATACTATATTTTGATAACGTATAAAGATCAAAATGAGTTTTTGTTTAATTTATAAATAATATTAACAAAGCATTAATAACAACCACAAGATTAAATACAAAGGGTTGTACTCATTTGAAAGATATCCTATATATATAAGGAGTGATCTTGTGAGAGCAAAAAGCTGTGAGACCAGGAGTGATTCTAGACCCGTAGATTCAACTAGGAGAGAACAGACATGATCTAGTGGGCTAGAATCACTCCTCTCATGCCTTCACAATTTTTTTTCTCTTACAGGATCACTCATCTCTCTCTCTCTCCTTATATATATATAGGGGCCTTTCCAATATTATGCATCCTTCCTAACTTAAGGAATGCCGCCATCTTTTTATAAAAAACACCAACACCTTAGTAGAATGCGTATACAATTTGTATTATAACTGCACATTATAAATACAAAGTCGCATACAAAACTCTATATTATAATACAAATATTAAAACGACACATTGTAATACAATCTGTATACGTATTCTACTAAAGTCATCATGTTTTCTACAAAAAAGGAGCTAGCCTTCCTGAATTCAGAAAGGACCAAATCCTATTTGAAGAATATATATATATATATATATATATAGAGAGAGAGAGAGAGAGAGAGAGAGAGAGAGAGAGAGAAGAGAAGCTACACTGTGTGGTGCAGCCAAATAGCTACACCCGAGCATTTTTCTCATTGATTTTTTATTTTTGAAGGAAATATATGGTGATTTACCTAGTTTATTGAGTGGAATATGTATTTCAAATTTCATGCAAAACAAACATTCCTAACATGCCCATCTCGGTAGGGTCAATTTCAATAATTCTGAGACCGTTAAAATATAATTGTCTTGATGGAGATGATAGAAGTGTTGAAATTATTATGATATCATGGTTATATATGGTGATATAAATCCCACTAGGTTTTATTTCAAAAGTACAAAAAATCAATTAAAAAATGGCTGGGTGCAGCTAGTTAGCTACAACCCCGGGTGTAGCTTCCCCAGCCATATATATATATATATATATATATATATATATATATATATATAGTTTAATGGGGCTGCTCCCACGCCATTTTCAGATTTTTTTATTTTTTTAAAAAATATCGTCATGTATATTCATCCTTATATCCCTCCTATATGCCATTCGAATTTCGTCAGAAACAGAGGCTCCTACGGCCTCCATCTAGATAGTCACTTTTTAACGGTAAAAGGATTTTTTAAATCGACACCATCTCGATGGAGGCCGTAGGAGTCTCTGTTTCTGACGAAATTCGAATGACATATAGGAGGGATATAGCGATGAATATATATAGCGATCTTTTTCAAAAAAAATAAAAAAAAACATCGAAAACGACACGGGGGCAGCTATTGTTGGTTGTCCCAAGGGGGCAGCTCCATTAAACACACACACACACACAGATATATATATATATATAGAGAGAGAGAGAGAGAGAGAGAGAGAGAGGAGTGATCCTATGAGAGCAAAAAGTTGTGAGAGCATGAGAGGGATGATTCTGGACCATATGATTCACCTAAGAGAGAGAAGACCAGGAGAGAGAAAATAGAATCATGTGGTCCAGAATCATCCCTCTCATGCTCTCACAATTTTTTTCTCTCATAGGATCACTCTTATACATGTTACCGTTAAAAAATGATTGTCTCGATGGACGCCGTAGGAGTCTCTGTTTATGATGAAATTCGAATGGCATATAGGAGGGATATAGGGATTAATATACATGGTGATATTTTTCAAAAAAATAAAGGAACGCTGAAAACAACGCGGGGGCAGCCATGTTGGCTGCCCCAAGGGAGCAGCCCTATTAAACTTATATATATATATATATATATATATATATATATATATATATGGGTTAAATGGGGCTGCCTCCTAGGAGTAGCCAACTTGACTACTCCCACCCCTATTTTCCCTTCATTTTTTTATTTCTTTGGAAAATAAAAATTTGCAAATACATCATTATATCCCTCTAACACTCTATTAAAATTTTGTCAGAAACAGAGACTCCCACGACCTCCATCCAAACAGGGTCGATTTAAAAAATCCTGCGACTGTTAAAAAAATGACGTCTGGATGGAGGGCCTAGGAGTCTCTGTTTCTAGATGAAATTTTAATAGAATGTTAGAGGAATATAGTGATGAATATACAAATTTTTATTTTCAAAAAAAATAAAAAAAATAAGAGAAAAATAGGGGTGGGCAGGGGGCAGCCACATTTTACCCTATATATATAGGGGGCCTTTCAAATAGGATGCAGTCCTTCCTGAGTTCAGGAAGGCCGGCCCTTTTTTGTATAAAACACGAACACTTTAGTAGAATACATATAATAGTTTTAATAGAATGTTTATATATATATATATATATATATATATATATATAGTGTGTGTGTGTGTGTGTGGGGGGGGGGGGGGGGGGGAGGGAGGCGTGTGCGCGTGTATGTGTGTGTGTCTACCAAAATATTACATTACTAGATGTAATACTAAAACTCCAACCAAACTCACATTGTTTCAAATTTGAGAATTCTCATCTTTTCCTCCAATCCAATTCGATTCTCACTTAGGTTTACCAAATTAGAATCTAATTAAATTACAACTAAATACAACAGAACTCTGCTACGTGCCTTGACCTCTTCGTAAGCTAAGTTCATGAGCTTGATTACGTTGACGATAAACATATATCTTGTTAACTTAAATTATAATAAGATGCCATTTGAACCAGCGCTTTTTGTAGCTATAACTCAAGAAAATCACAAAATCAGGCCAAAGTTTATACATTTTTTTAAATATTTGCGCTTCCAACTTCTATCAAAATACTCTCCTTCGGTGTAGGTGAGAGGATAAAGGAAGAGAAAGTTCATGTTATGAAATACCTTAATTGGAAACACAATGTAGAATTCGAGAAACCCTTTTATCTATTTGCCTTTGGCAGTGGAAAAATCTTGGAGGCTGCTCCTGTTATCGAATGCCCACATATTAGTGGACCCAAAATATTCTTCTGGAGTGAGGGAAAGTTGACTTTTGCAATTGTAGGAGTTAATGCCTTAATGAACAAATATCTTCATTGATTTCGATGGGTGGACTTTGTCAGATCACTCATTTCACCCATTTGTGAGGTTTGGGATCTTGAAATGGTAGGAATCAATAGGTTTTGCAATATATGATTGTGGATTGTAATGTTCGAGCTTTTAAAAATATTAATTTGCACATGACCATGGACTTTCCTCGGTAGGTGTGTTATCGTTTCTGGCACCCCATACCTTGTGGTAGTGTTCTAGAATTCCATTTAAAGACCTCCGGCCATTTGCATCTATTTATCTACATCTCTATCCGTATGCAGCCATTTGCATCATCCTTCATGCCTCATCATCTTGAGTTGAGATCTTGGATATGTATAACTAGTTTGAAATTTTATAAATTCTAAGTATTGTGGTTGACAAGCTCGATGCATTTGTAGACTTAATATCATGAACTTGATCTATCCACAGAAATATTGATATGAACGCAAAGAAGTTGACATCAGCTAATCCATCATTAGCGTTAATCACTATTATTAATAATAATAAATCTTGATTAAGAATACAAATAGTCATTACGCTTACTGATCACGGTTAAAGAATGTTGATCAGGTTTTAGTAGATGTTAATCACAATTACGAATAATTAATCGTGATCAGTGCTAATTAATCATCATTAGCAGTAACAAAGAATCATTAGTGAAACCATAGGTTTTGTGATAAGTTTGGGCAAAACCATGGGAAAAATTCATTGGCTGTGAAACCATGGTATTCAGGGAAATCGTGATTTTGGGTAAGACCATGGACGAAAATCATGGATTCTAAATTATGGTTTTTACAGGTCGGGTGCCTATAAATACTCCCATCCATCCATTCTCTCCAATTTTCATTCCATCCACCACCACCCCACGGCTAGGGTTGAAAGTTTGGGAGAAGGAGTGGGAGACAGAGAAGAAGCGTTAGTGAAGCGCTACTGAGAATAAGAGGATAAAGTGGACGATGCGCTCCTCTCCTTAACGGCTTCGAGTAGGAGAAACCTGAGTAACGCCCTCCTTGGGAGTGGGCAGCTGGGCCATTGGTGAACGTATGCGTCACCCACCCGTGATGTGAGGTATACCGATTATGCATCATTTCTTCTTTTGATTCATTATTTCAAGTCTCATTTTATTCGAGTATAATTTATAAGAGGAAACTCTGCCGAGTTTTTCTTGAAATATCACCCAAAGTAAGGGTAAACTATGCCCAAATTTTCCTTGAAATATCACCCAATATATAGGGAAATATACTGAAATTCCAAGAGATTATGTTCTTAGTGTTTCTTGTGTTATTCACTCGTTCTTTACGTTCTTCAAGTGTTCTTCATATTTTTGATGCAAAAATAGATTTCAATCATTTCAGGAGTTGTTAATCATCTTATTTGAAAAATGAACCAATGTAGGTTGTAGTGCACACAAAAAGTAACACGTTAGGTAACGAAATCATGCCTCTTGTTGTTGGATTTTCAAGTTAACAAGATAGAATTAATGTGTATTATGTTTTTTTATTTTGAAGAGTGTTCTCATGTTTGTTCATTGATTTTATTTAAATAATTGCTAAAAATAGAGTTGGTGAAATAAATCATCCTTGAAGTAGTTGTGATAATTGTGCAATAATATACTGATACTATCTGAAAATTTGTATGGCATAAATGAGTTCCGATTACAATTTCCGTACTATATTTTACGATAAAGATGACTTGGAGTAAATACTATAGAACGAGCATGCAACCTATATGTTTGTCAGAAGATCTTTATTGGCATGCCATACCTAGGTGTAGGTGGTACATGGTTGTCATGATATTTTAAGTGCATGAAAAAAATTATTTGCAACATGTGGTACTCGGTTGCCATTAGGTATACTGACTGATTGAAGATGTGATAGTGTCATAGGGAGGTATGATTGGTTTAATAGTGTTCGGTCACGATAACATGTATTTAAAGTCATATATGTAAATGATTAAATATGAGCTTATGATTTTAAGTTATCGGGTTCTCGAGGATGGTGCGCTTCCTTATTTGTCAATATGAGGGTCTGGAATCTTAGATAATAAAACAAAAAGAAAATTGTTAGGGTAATATTGTAGGATTTGGTGAGGTGACGTGTGGCTGTATAAGGTAGCCATATCAACACAATCTCCAATCCCGAAGTGTCCATAGCTTCAGAGTTCATGAGAGGTAAGGTGAACCACCTGAACTAATCCCGACATAAATAAAACGAATATGACTTAATTTAATGAGAAGAAATTACATTTCTGGTATAATAAGTTTTGCTAAACTACACTACTTGATTTCTTTTGTGTTCTTCATTACTTAACGCTCAATAATCTTTATCCTTTATTTATTGAAATCCAAAAGATATCAGTAAGCCATAGCAAAGATCATAGTCAACCAGCTAGCTAACAATAGTAGCTTCTAGTCAAGGTAGTTAGTAGTTTTTTCTTTTCCTTCAGTTTGATGTACATGTATAAGAAAATAGTGGGACATGTTTTCTATGCAAGCCTTATTTTTTTAATGGAATAAAAATGTGAGATGCTTTATATGTAGCATTTTATTGTCGTCTGTTTCTGCATATTAGTTATTATTATTGGATAAACTATTGCTAAATAACCGGATCCGATAACAATGAGGATCCAATGATCCGGAACTGGGGTCATGAAAGTTTTGAAATCAAGAAACAGAAAGATATGGATTGGATTGAGAAGAGAAGGGAGGAGAAATATGATCAGGATGAAATCTAAGTGGATCTAAGGAAATTACTAATCTATAAGCTACTGGATGCACTCTCCTAGGAACGGAGCTCGACAGAGCACTGTGGTGAAGGCCTCGACAAGTGGTGAACCTAGAGGCTGGTTGATGAATATCCAGTCATCTACCTTTATTCTTCCATTTTATATTCAAATCTCTATCAAACACCTGTAAATACAACTAATTTGTACAAATTAACTTTTAACATGCATATGCAGTTAATCTGTAATATTAACATATTTATACATATATTTAAATCCAAAATTAAAGAAATGAAAATAAATGAAGTATCAAAGATATTGAATGACCCCGAACCCCAAGACCGAACTAATATTGACCAGGCTGATCAGGAATAAAGTAGGGGAGACGCGGGACAAAAATATTGTTGAAAACTTTAATTTTTCATTATGTAAATAGCCAGTTTACACTATTTTATTCTTTATTATATACACCTTAAAAATAAAATGATCTACAAGAAAGTTGTACGTATTGACTTATAAAATTCTAAAAATAATAGCCAATAGAAATCATGCATAGTGCAGCTTGTACACATCGATGAAAAAGTCACAAACAGAACTTCACAGACCAATACCTCCACTGCATTCCGAATTAAATTGTGTATCTAATGAAGATGGTTTCATTAAAATGGGAGTTAAGATACAAAAGTTGGCTTTCTAAACATGTAGATAAAATAATATGTTTTAATTATTTACATTCTTGACTTCTTTACATTTTTAAACAATTATATATATATATATATATATTATAATACATATTGAAAAAACAAACATAGACTAAAAAGCAAATGAAATACCTAAATAATAATAAAGTAAAATATATAGGTATAGTATACCTATAATTTATGCATATATTGTTATGTATACATGTAAATAAAATCGTGAAAATAAAACAAAAATAGTAAATATGTATTTATTAATATTATAAATATATAAAATATGTAAATATGATCATAAGTATTAAAATATAAAATAAAAATTAAATATATGAAATATAGCTATATATACATATAAGTGTACATGTAAAAATTAACAACTAGCAAATAATGTGGTAAAGAAAAATAAAAATCACACAAAAATCGTATATAAGTTATAAATGCTTTTATATTTTTTAAGTTTTAATTAATAAAATCCTTTTCTATTTATTATTGAATTGATAGGATTTTAATTTATGTTTGTCATAATTAGTCCGACGTGGACCAATGAGGGCCCAGCTTTTGTTGACCTCTCGGTCAACTGTAGCACACGTAGCTCTATCTTCTGTCAAAGCATTGAACCCCCTAGCTTCCCCAATTTCTCACGCCCTCCCCTCACATTCTTCCACCTCGAGACCACCACCGTTCTGATCCTCCCTCAACCCTCTACCTCTCCACTATCTTAGGTCTCACCAACCACTCCTCCTCCTCCTCATGAAATCACCTTCGCATGATCGGCACTCCACATATTTATAAAAATAGCCTCCACCTCTTTTTGAAATTATCACTATCAAGACCCAATAATCATAATCCTTTGTGTGTTTCAGTCTCTGAGTGACAGCAGCTAGTTCACATGGTGTCAGCGCGGACAAAGGTGGCCGGAGGGAGTTGATCCAGCCATCAGTGAGCTTGCTTCGGCGAGGTTCTCCTGCTTCTAGGCATACCAGATGTTGAGGCATAACTTTAGGTTTTTAGTTAGAATTTTTAATTCTTAGTGTAGTGTAATCCTTATCTTTGCTTGATTTTCCAATTATTTAGTGTTAAACTTCGATTTCGTATTTCGTCAGAGCATGGGCTCTAGCCACCTGTTCATTGTGAAATTGACCACTGTGCTGAATCCGCTTTACATCATTTTCCATCATCAAGCCAAACTTGATATTGCACAAATCAAGTTATATCCTCAGATCATGAGAAGCAAGAAAAAGACATAGCTCGTGCTAGGCATAGGAAAGCTCAAATAACAAAACGTATAGAAGTCGATCCGCCCCCCTATACTTAGGCTCTAGTGGCCTAAGTGTAGAAGAAGATAAAAAATGAGGCGGTCGAGGTTCATGAGTAGAAATGGATGAATATATATATATATATATATATGATGGGCATCGGTTCCCCTATACTTAGGTTCTGGTCAACCTAAGTCTATGACAGGAGTAAGCGTGAGAACATATGAGATCTAGAGAATCTAGAGAGAATGGTGAAGAGACTCGGGCACTCTCCCCCCTATACTTAGGATATGGTCATCCTAAGTATAGACATAAATGAAATAATATGGAGCCGGGGCGAGTGATACTAATCACTGTAGAGGGAGGGAAAGAAACCATAAAGAAGGAGGAGTGAGAATATACAATGATCAAGAAGGTTTATGACGAACCTTCTTGCGGGAGCGAGGAGGTGGGTAATAGAGATATGTGTCACTGTCAGAATCATCCTCAGATGAATAATAGTGAGGTGTAGGGATTGTCCAACGAGGGTCGACACACGGCTTCTTGCTCATATATGGCTTAAGAACAACCAAACTGATCTCACTCATATAAACCACCTCATCTAGACCTGATGAGGATTTCTTCAGAAATTCCTTCTCCAGTATGTTGAAGGGAACTTTCGTAGTCGGTTTTCTAGAACCTGAATCATTGAGAGGGAGAGGAGAGTGACACGCCTTGAGGGGTTCGGGGGAACACCCCGAGGAATCAATTCTCGACATCCTCTTACTGGATAATTGACTATAGGAAGGAGAAATCATATTTTTATGTGGGGTCAATTCAGACCTGATTTTCTTATTTGAAAGTCTAGGATGTGGTGCAGTGTTGACCATGGGATGCTCGTCAGCTGAGTCAACATATAGATTTAATATTTCTAAAGGGCCAGCACATGTCTCGGAGAGGTTCTAATGATGTCAGTAGGCTCGACATTAGGAGTGATGCAAGCAGTAGGAGTCAATGATGTGTGATGTGGAATTTGATGTGGTAATAGGGTGATGGATCAAGAGGGTGAATTCGTATGATGATAGTGGTGTTGATAATGAAAATGATTTGGTGATGATGAACAACAAGGAAGAAAAATGTTAGATAAAATAAAATTAGAAGATGAGAATAGAAGATTTACCTGTGAAGATCGCCGGATTTTGGAGGAGCTATTATGCACTCTTGTTGTTCGGTCCCAACTTGGGATGAGAATGAGATCTGTGGGAGCACATAATTATGCCAATCATTTGTCTCAACAATGGCTTGCTCTTCAAATTGTTCATTGATTCCAGCAAGCAACCGACCATAAGGTGAATTAGTCCAGGTTGGAAGTGGGTTTGGAGTGTAATAAGGTGAGATAGGTGGGAAGTATGAAGAAGTGGGGAAGTCTGTCGAAGTTCTAACTTCATGGTCTGGATGGCGGTATGAGGAGGAATAAGAAGGTGAAGATGATCGGATTATGGTCGAAGAGGAGTGACCTGGATATGATGACCGATATCCCGACTTGTTGAAGAGGAAATGGATCAATGTAAGAGGATCGAGGTGGAAAACGTGCAAATACACAAGATAACGCACACAAACAGACACAAAACAAATGCAAGAGCAAACCCCAAATTCACCAACTCTACGCGTGAGGGCCGTAAAGGTTCGACGGAATTATCTTGTCAGTTTTAGTTGGTGATAACTACAAGTCTTGAATGACTAACAATATGTTAGGTGCTTGTAATTCCCTACATAATGTCTCGATTCTTACAAATAGTTGCACCCACTTTCAGCCAGTATATGAGTAAGTACGAAGTGTATAAATACGGGTATCCTTTTTCATGAGGACAAAACCTTATAAGGCATCCTCTAAACCTCCCACTCTGCTGAGGAAATCCGATTTGTTTCTCGACTACCCGTAGATCCTCACTGAAAAGTGGCTAATCATTTTTTTGAACCAGTAGTCTATATGAAAATCATGGCTTTGGCTCTATCTTAGGATCATCTCTCTTTCACTTACAAGTAAATCAGATAATGATGGAGTTGCTCTCCTGTAAATCGGGCTTAATTTTAGTCAATTTTTTGGGGTCTAATTTAATTAGTAGTCTCAATTTTAGAGATTAGTTGTCATTGTATTTAATCCACACAAGCAACCATGTCTATCGTCAAGTCCCAACTCCTTCACCCTAGGTTAGAAAAACATAGAGAGGGAATAGGAAAAAGTCGATGCAATCGAGAAAACGATGATGAATGGTTGACTAAGAATACTTATAGTGCCTCCAGATATCTACATGTGGGACGCAATATAGAATTGAAATTTTACACTATAAGAAATGCACACGAGAAAACCGTCCCTAGACAAGCAATTCTATTAGCCAGTGATGAAAAAATTAATTTTGACTAATAGCTCTATGGTCTAAGTGTGTCTCGTTAAGTGTGATGTGTAGACCTATAGAGTACGAGCACAAGTAATAAAATAAATACTCTAAAAGCCATGAGTGCATGTCCTAGTCTACGTCAATCAACCACACGACCAAGAAGGGTCCAATGTTAAGGGTCTAGGTACACATGCGAGATTCCAAATGAAATCCGTTGTAAATATGCAATTATTACAAATCAATTAAAATGAAAATCTCTCTTGAAAAATCTTCTTGGAATCTCAACATCCGACTTGATCCACGAATCGTAGACCTCCGATGCACTTCAAGATACGTCAACTTCAAGAAAGTCGCTTCAAGTCTACCAGGCCCTCACGTAAAAAGATAAAATTTATTTCAGAGAGAGATATCAAAATATATACAAAAATGAGCAGATAAATAATTGAGAGAGAAAGAAAATGGATAATTACGAGGTGCTCGGGGGTCAGGCTACCCGAGTGAATGGAAAACCAAAATCTAATTTTCTAAAATGATCCTAAGACATTTTCCTCCCTGACAACAACGTCATTTGATGGACTGCTGGTCACCCTATGCTAAATGTGTCGTGTTATTGTAGTCGGGCAATCAGGATCGATCAAAATTAATCACATGAATAGATGAAACAACAAATTAATCAATGTGCGGTTTTATGTACTTTTAACCAGATCAGGCCCCAGGGTCGACTCAAGGAGGCAAAGGATCACCGTTAGATCAAGTTAGATGAATCCGCTCACGATTTTCAAGCATATTTTTTGTATTTTTATGCAAAAGAAATGCAAATTCAAAACATGCAGATGAGTTAGGTTATTAAGAAATAAACAACTTAACCAAGCTAATTTTAATATGAAATCAATCCAAACTAGCGAAATTGTATTTTCCCTGGAAACTTAGTCCAATGGTGAATTCAAAATGTATTTTTTTTGGAATTTTTGGGTTTAAAATGCAATAATGAAAAATGCCTACTTTTTAGGTTTTTAATGTAATTTTTCATGCAAACAAAAAACAAAATCAATGAAATTTTTACTGAAAGATAAACATGATGAAATGAGGTTAGGTAAATTGTTTGAAATTTTTTGATAATTTATGATTTTTTTAAAATATTTTTTAATGAAAATAGAGTGACTGTGAGTCTTTAATCTCTAATAATCCATGAAATAAATTTATCCAGAAGCAAAATTATCTCAAAATGATAATTTAATTATCAATCCAGGAGAATAGAAATTTCACAAAAATATTATTTGTGGATTTAATTTAAAATCAATTATAGAAAGCACTCAACAATTTATTTCAGGTAGAAGACACTCTGATTTTAATGAATTTTGGAAACAAATTAAAGAACATACGAACCCATCATTTGTGAATTTTTGAGAATTTTCAAGGTAATGAATAAGTATGTGCGAGTTTCATAGCATAAATGGGTAAAATATCACTAAATTTCAAGCTCTGATTTTTAGTAAATTATCCAATGCTCACAAAAATCCAAATAAAGAGATATATTATAGAGAATTAAATTATCTTCAACATAATATTATTGATTAAAATAAATGATGCAATCTTGAGGTCCAAATTAAAATGAGAATGCATAGGTGTCTATGCAATACTAAAAATTAAACTCAATAAACATACTATGTTGAAGGGTATTTTTATAATTAAATAAATGCGCAAGAAACAAATTACAATTTTTCCAAAAAAATAAAAAAAGTAAAATGACCTTCTGATGTGGGTTCCAACAAACCACGTCTAGGGCAGACATGGAGGGTGACAGGCACGACAGAGGCAGGTGATGCGGAGGGCGCACGGCCAGGGGGCGTGCGTGACGAGAGGAGGTGCGTGACCTGCAGGGGTGCACATGGCCACATGCTCGAGGCAACCATGCATGGAGGGTAGCTGCGGTGAGGGGGTGGCTGGAAGCCTGGAAGCGTGTGGGCACTGGCGGGTAGTTGGCGACGGACGCATTGCAATGGCGAGGATGCAAGGGGCGACTGATGGCGGAGGGTTGGAGCTCCAAGGGTGGCACATGGCACGAGTAGTGGAGCACGCGTGCGGACTGGCGCTAGAGGCCGTGGCTGCAGATGGAGGGCTGCTACTGGGCCGCGGGGGTGAACACAGGTGGGGCTGTTGGAGGCTAGCGACCAAGAGGAGCGACGACTACAAAGGTGCGCGCGACCACGTACTCGAGGCGACCGCAGGTGTCTGTAGCGATGGCGTCGCAGCGCTGGGGCATGATGAGCCGCAAAAATCCCGAGCAACCAAGGTGAAGAAATATAACAAAGGTTGTTGCGACCTCAGTCGCTCGAGAAATCCGGATCAACAAGAAAATAAAGGATCAGACCACCAAAATAATGTAAAAATCAAAGGAAAACAATAGTGGCCATGGCTATTAGATTAGCCTGGTATAGCGACCAGGGTCGGACTCGGGGAGCACGTAATGGCCTCGCGGCCTACGAAGTAGTCTAAAATAACAATAAAATAAAAGAAAATGCTTTTTGGTGGATTTTTAATGTGTTTATATTTTTTGGATTTTTAATTAATAAAAGAAATGAGAAAAGCAAGCTAACAAGCAACTACAAACAATTATTTAACTACTCAAAAATCACCCAAAAATTCAAACAAAAATGTTTCTATGTTTTTTTTATATTTTTCTATGTTTTTGGTTAATTTTTGATATTTTTCTGATTTTTAGGGAATTTTTTAAAAATGAAACAAAGAAGGAAAAGAGTGCTGCTGTCCAGTCAGACTTGGAGGGCCAAAATAAAATAGATAGAGACCCTATCAAGGTCTGAAGGTAATTTTTCTATAAAGTAGGAATGCAAGGAAAATTTAGGCACTGGTTTTATTAATTTTTGATTTTTCAATTATTTATTAGAATTTTTATGGGTTTTTATGAGTTTTGTAATTTTTATGGGTTTTATAAATCTAAAAATTACCAAACTTGGTCAAAAAAATCAAACAACACAAAACAAACAATAACTAATTTTTTGTGATTTTTAAAGTTGTTTTAATATTTTTTTGTGAATTTTGTACCTAGACAGTAAGAAAAATGCTTGTTTTTGAATTTTTAAAAAGAGTAAATGAAGTCAAAAATGTCTCCAAAATTTAGAGAAAATTTTACACCATGGCAGGAGCCATGTATCCAATTTTCATCAAAGTTGGAGTTGGTATGCTATTTTATTAAAATAAAAAACAAAGGTACAGCACATAGGGACCTGTACGCAACTAAGAGAAGTTCCAGGGGGTCCGGTGCAATTTCTCCAAGAACTCACGTGCAAAACGCGTGACCTGGGCACACAGGGACCTATCTGCAATAAACTTAAGTCCCTGGACTATTTAGTAACACGTACTAAAAGTCCAGGGGCATAAGTATAAAAAGCCCACGAAATATAGCACATGCACAATTAAAACATTCACAGGGGCATTTCTGCAAATACTAAAAACTTAATTTCATTCATGAACACCCTAGAACATAAGGCCCATACATGCAAATAACCCACAAAATCACGTGTCGAAGCACGTGTATCACTACACACAGGGGTATAAAAGCAAATAAACTACAGTACGAGGTCCTCTATGCAATTTACCAAACTGAAATAAAACTTCTAAAATATTTACAGGGCTAAATATTAACAAAAACTACAGTACGAGGTCCTCTATGCAATTTACCAAACTGAAATAAAACTTCTAAAATATTTACAGGGCTAAATATTAACAACTAAAAAGAGGGGGGCCTAAGGGTAATTTACCCTTTATTAAGTCGAGCGCCGGATGGATGCCACGTGGAGATCTGACGGTCGGGAAGAGGCGCAGCTAACCCTCGGCAATCGGATGGTCCTCGTCTATCCTCTACTGATCAGACGGTCAGGGATGCTCCTGGCGTGAACGGCTACGATCTGAACTGGAGCTGGAGGATGATCGGATGGCTGCGGAGGATGCTCGATGAACTCGACGCCGGCGAAGTTCGCCGGGCTCGTGTACGTACAGGAGAGCTCCTCGAAGGCTGCTGAAGATCGGAGACGATGCGCCTTGGCCTCCCGCGTCTGATGATAGCCTTCGATGAGGCTGGAGGCGTCGGAGGTGGTCCAGCGACCACGACGGAGCTGGAGCTGCTGCTCCTGAATGTCGAAGCCCTCAGATAGGCTCCTCTGGACCTGCAAAGATATGCAACAGGCTCCTGGGTTGAGGGCAAAGTGCCTCGACCCGGTTAGGGGTGGTGAAGGTGATCTGTGCGTCGGGACGAAGGGGCTCCGGTGAAGCGACGGCGGTGGAGCCCCAATCCCAGTTCCGTGGCGAACTGGGTTGAACGAAGGGATGGAGAAGGTGCGCGGGGGAAAGGCGGAAATGATGGATGATTCCGATGATCGAAACGAAGGCTAGGGTGGTCGGAATCGGGGCTCATCGGCGACGGGGCGATTTGGGCGAAAAGCTAAATTAGAGAAACTAAGGAAGAACTAAGGGTACCTGATGGATGAGATTGACTGGGGAAGAGCTGGGGAAGCTCCAGGTCCTAGCCTCAAGGGTCGTCGGTGACCGAGGCTCGAGCACCACCTCTGGGCGGCGCACGACGGTGCGAAATCGCCGGATCAGTGGTTTGTCCACTCCCTCCTCGCTGTGACACGGCCGGAAGCGAGCTGTCATTCTCGCGGTGGCTGTAGAGGTCCTAGGGTGGCGTGAAATGATCCAAAGATGCGAGAAAATGGAGGCGGAGCTCATGCTATATACGAGTGCAGGTCTGAGAAGAGAAGGTCGGGCAGGGTTCCACGAAGCGCGGATCCCAACGCGGATGAACGGGCGTGGATCTCGAATGCACGAGGAAGAAGAAGAGCCCGGGATTTGCAGATATGGGCGTGGGATCGAGTGTAAAGAATTTTGAGAAATCGGGTTGCGGGCTCGGATCCGGGGTTCAGTGGTCCAAGGGGGGGAGTTGACCGGGGGGTCAACATCCCCCGTGGACCAATCAGAGAAGGCCATGTGGAAATGATTTGAAAATTCATTTAAAATTAGAAAATGGCCGAATTATTAAAAACTCAAAACATGAAAAGTATTTCTTTTATTTTAAACTATTTTTTTGTGATTTTTAATTATATTTTTGAAATAAAAATCAGGTATTTACAGTATAGTGCTATATATAGGTATATGTACAATATGGATTTTTAATTTCTAATTTTTCTAATTAATTATTTTTGTATATTTTTATTCCCATTTTGTATTTTATTTATTTATAGCATAAAATTAGGAATATTTTGATATTTTTATTTTATTTTTATTATTTATATACAAAGGGTAATTAATTAGATATATACATTTATGTACATGGTATATTTACAATGTTTCTTTGGATTTTTAATTTTGTTCTTTTTATTTAATTTTTGTTTTTATGGTTTTTATTTTATTTATTTACAACATGAAATATCGAATATATACCTATTTTCTGAAATTTTGATTTATTTATTTACAAGGTAAAAAAAATATAGAAGTGGGTTTATATACATGGTGAATATGTACAAGGAAGGTTATTTTTATTTTCTTTTTAATTTTTCAATTTTTATTTTGATTTTGTATTTACAAATATTTACAAAATATATACAAGCCCATTTTTATTTTATTTTTGGAGCAAAATATTTTTGTTATATTTACAGGTATATTTACACACATGAGCTCCCTTATCTCTCTCTACTTGGCTTTTATGCGGTCAGGCCCATGCTGAGCCCTCCCTTGGGATTAGGTTGCTCAATATTTATTCTAAATATTTTCCACTTTTTCTTTTAATTCTTTATTCTTTTATTTTTGCACAAAAACATGCTAATTATTAGTTTTTACACTATGCATGTTGTTTTGGTAATTATTTGTTTTTACACATATCTACATGCATTTGCAAAGGTTTCTGTAGCTAAAATATAAGAATAAAGAGTGATGGATGAGTATTCATCAGGACACGCACGCGAACGACGGTTGGGGTGGCGTGGTTGTTGCAAGGCCAAGGCAGGAGGTGACTGGACCTGCTCTTTTTTTATGTAATATTTTTTTGATTTTTTTGTAAAAATAAATAAAAAAATGAAATGAATGGTGGTGAAGGGAGATGATGAGGTGGTGATGATGATGTGGTTTGTGATGATGATGTACAATAACAACAACAAAAATAATAGATAAATAAATAAAAATGATAAGGAAAAGGAGAGGGATACTTACCAATGGTGGTTTCGCCTAAAGGTGGGGCTGTGATGCTTGGCTCCCAGCATGGCCTCGATCTAGTTCGGTGAAAAATCGGAGAAGGTATGTGGCTTGGATGTGCATGTGATGAGGCTGATCTCTCTACCTTGGATCTCGCAAAACACGATGGAAACCATCGTCGCATCGAAGACTTACTCGGTCATTGTCACCGTCAAGCAGGCTGAGCTGGTGGTTCCCTTTCTCTCTCGATTTTGGCAGATGATGATGAATGAAGGAGGAGATGGGAATAAAAAAGAGGAAGTTAGAAAAAGGTGAAGAAAGTGGAGGAGTGGTGGAGAATGTGACTTGGGTGGGAAGTTGGAGTAGAGAAGAAGTAAAAGAGAAATAAATAAAATAAATAAAGTAAAATAAGTAGGCTACTAAAAAATGAATCGAAAATAAAAGTAGAAGAAAACTTTAAAAGTGAAAAATAAATGAATAAAGAAATGTAAATAATTAATTAAAATAAAATAATAAATGAACTAATAAAATTAAATTACGGAAAAAATAAAAAATATATAATAAATGGGGTGATACATGGCGGCTCTAGAAGCTGCCACCGATCACACCTAGAAAAATTGAAAATTAAATATAAAAAATTCAAAAAGAAAAAATAAAACAGATCAAATAAAAAAGTAGTCAACATATGCTCATCTCAATGAAATCTAAACTTTCGTGAAAGATTGAAAATCAAAAATCATATGTACAAAAAGTATTTTTAGGGTACCTTATAGAAATAAAATACTGTATTTTTATCTTTTGCAATTTTTTTCATTTTTAAATAAGATAAAAATCAAGAGAAAATATGAAAGGAATTTTACAACTTAATCTATTTTTTTAGATTTTTAATAAATAAGAAAATAAAAAGATAAAATAAAGGGTATTCTGGTCAATATGTACAATATACAATAGGGGACTAAAACCCAAGTTTCACATACTAACTCCGGTTTTTATAGAATTGACCTTGTTTTGAAGGTCTTTGAATGTGTATTACTTCAAAAGTGGGTAGACCTAAATCGAATATTGTGTGAGAGAGATATGTGTATTTTAAGGTTCTAAATCTCAAATAAGGGATCGAGTTTTATTGGTCAATTTTACAAGTTAGTATTTTTTTGATATTTTTCTTTTATTAGTGTTAGTAATATATACATTATAGACTTGATTTTATTCAATTTTAGATTAGAATAAAATTAATACAAATAGATGACATTGGCTAATACACAGGTGAATATTTACAAGTGATTTCAGCTCCTTATTTAATGCAAGTATGCATGCTAAAATGCAAAAATTAATTTGAAATGCATGAATGCGAATAATGCATAATAAAAGGAGATATGCAGCTAATTGCTCGGGAACGAAGCTCTATTTTCAACTTTTAGAGTGGTGAATCACATATTCATCAAGGGGGTGTAACGTAATTTGCCCTCCCCCATGCATGTGACTTGCACATGCAGAGGAGGGTTTAGAGGGGGACGACAGGCATGTGTGCCTAGCCTCCATGTGGTTGCTTCTGGGAGGTTTGGCGCGGTGGAAGGTGCAGGTGAGGTTGGGACTACCCGAGCAATAAGGCTTGGGCATTCGTCTCGGCACGGCTTACATAGTGGTGTCACAACCATTGGATAAAGGGTTGTCCCTTAATCCAACGACAACTAGAGGTTGAGAGCAGTCGATATAGGGCGTCGAGCGCGTGGAGGAGTGCATGGCGTAGTCAACCGTGGCACACAATGGAGGTGGAGTCGATCGTGAGCGGATGCTGACCACATGGAGGCAAATCCGTGTGAAGCGTGATGGATAGGTGGCCGAGCTCTAAAGGGGAGATGGCGAGGCGTTGGGGTGGGAGTGGAGGTGGAGCATGCTTGTGAAAGAGATGCAACAAGCAGAGCTCTGACCCTTGCAAGGTCAGTGCAGATAGGGCAGAGAAGTGGTAGACAGTGATTGGGTGCGATGGGAACGGGAGGAGCAGAGGGAAGAAGAATCATGGAAGAATACCTGAAGGATGGTGCCTAGGAAGGTGGAGCTCAACAGAACTCTTCATTGACTTGATCTGATCGGTGGCGGATCAAAGAAGCTTGACCAGTGCATGTGAGGCAACTATAAGCACGGAGGTCACTCTGTGGATCTCGTTGGAGGTGAATAAGAGATGGAGGTTGTCACCCTCCTGTGCCCAGTTCTATCTCTCACTCTCTCTCCTCTACCAGAGAAGATGACTATGACGGATGGATAGAATGGGGGTTGAGAAGGTCTCTTTTTTAGGGGAAGGAGGAGGGTGCCGGTTACGTGAGGTGGCACGTAGCATTAGTGGAAGTGGAGAGCGGTGGAGATGGTCGTTACGTGCGAGGCATAGGCAACGGTTACAGGGGTGTGGAGGAGGAGGAGGAAGAAGGGAGGAAGTGGAGGGGTGGATCATGTGCCTCGCACGTGACCTAAGGAGATGTTGAGGTCATGTGCAGTCCACATGACCTAGGTTTTATAGAGAGGGAAGTGAGGGGAGAGAGAGAGGAGGAGAGAGGAAATGAAGTAAGAGAGAGAGAAGAAGAAGAAGAAGAAAGAGGGAGAAAGAAATAAAAATAAAATGTAAATAAAATTTAAATTGAATAAAAAATTAAATTAAATTAAATAAAAATAAGGGGTGGATAAAAAATTAATTAAAATAAAGATAAATAAAATAAAATCAAATCAAATCAAAAGAAAAAATAAATAAAAAATAGCTAATAAAGTCAAATCAAAAAGTGGTCAACACGAAAGTTGCTTGACTTGACGAAATCTACAACTTTCGTGAAGGATATAAAAGCAAAGATATCAACTGCGCAAAAGGTATTTTTGGTGGTACTCTATAGATAATAATATATCGCATTTTTTGATTTTGTGATTTTTTGTATTTTTAATTTGATGTTAATTAATGGATTAATTTATATATAATGTGTACATACTTAATATGTTTTTTATGATTTTTAATAGGTCATTAAATGATTAAAAATTAGTAAAGACAAAATATACACAAATAATCCAAAGTCAGACTTTTGTGTTTTATCTTGATTTTCTGATTTTTTTTAATTTTAATTCTTAATGTTATTTAATTAATTAATCAAATAATAAATTATAAAAAGATATAGATTAAAATGATTATTATTTACACAAAAAATAATAATCTCAATTCAGGTTAACAATAAGGTTATTTATTTACATATTTTAATCCTCAATTCGAGCACAATTAGTGAATGTAACTATTTGATTTTAAGGGATTTATTTGGTGATTTATGAAGAAGTTTTTGCTAAAACATTCATATAGAGTAGATGAATCATGGATTCATCACACCCCTATACTTAGTTCTTTGCTTGTCCCCAAGCAATTTTTAGTGAATTAGAATGTTAAATCCTTGTATGTGCATGTGCGAATGTCAAGATTTGTCTCATTAAGAATCTTTGGTTTTAGTGGTCCTAAAATTCTAAGTTCAATCCAGGCTCTAGTCAAAGAGAATCTAACTTCTCTAATTATCATACTCTCTGCTTGTACATATAGTATAAAGGATATGACGATTGAGGTGTACTACATTTCATGCGAGTCGAATCAAAACATCACTCAAAGTCCTGATAGAGACTCTCCTCGAGAATTTATCCTCAACACTAGAGTATAAATCAGTTCTTGCGATCACTCTACTGTCTTAGTAGTTCGTTAGACTTAAAAGTGTAGATGGCAGGCCAGATGACGAAGGATATAGGTTTTGGTATTTTCTTCTCTCCTTCACATTGGAACAAGGATCCTCTCCAGTGCCTTATTACTCAACACCTGTGTTTTAGGATGTTGACCAGTGCATCCGTTAAGAGAGATTGAGTTGTATGTACTTGTTTTCTTGGGAGTACACTGGGGTGTGTCTTCTTTAAGTATCTAATATACTTACACCCAGACTTGTATCACTTATGATGTAGAGCTCTTTTTGAGGTACTAGCCAAATCATTGGTCCTAATTAGTTTTGGTCCAAGTGGACACTTTGAAAATGGTTAGAAGCACTTACCTTTGATTGAAGCTCTTTGCAATTTGACTTTGTGTTTGAGAGATCTTTTCTCTCAATATTTCTTTCTTTTCTTTTTGACTACGCTTTACCAAGAGTTGGCATATACTGATAAAAAATTATTTAGTTTCATCACATCGTAGCACATAGGTCAATATCAAGAGATATCATGTGAACTTGTTTACATACTGGCTAGGGTTTTCCGACACTCAGGTTTCTTGAAGCTTTCATCGATTTTATCCCATCCTCGAGTATCATAAAATCAGGTCTAGTCTCAAATCCCTAGTCCCAGTCCCTCAAGTGAAATCTCAACTCATTTCATCATTCATGTAGTTGTGCAAGTGATGTGGTGATCATATTCTTAAAGGTAGAGATTAAGCATGCAATATGACACCTACATCTTTCAAACTAGAGAAATGTTGATTATTAAGTATCAAATCCTAAAGACTAAGTCCAATTAACTCTGAATCAAAGGACCTTAAAACCCGGCTTTCTTTCATTTCTCAAGTCTTGAGTGATAATGAAGATTATAGTTATAAAAAATTAATTTGTTTTTGTTTTATTTTGTTCTTTTGTTTTTTTATTCTTTTATTTTCCCCTATTTTTGAAAACAAGTATTATTTACACAAGAAATTTAGTATAGTATACATCATATACACAACTTGTACCCATACCCGATTTTCATTGAAAATAATTAAAGAACGAGCTATGGATAAAGTACACAGATTATATACAAACACACCCTCTATATTTATCTTGTGCTATGTCCTCATGGCACAAAGTGAAATGTCGACATAGATCATACTAAGTATAGTAGAAAAAAGAAGTCGACTTGCCCCCTATACTTAGACTTTTGAGGGACTAAGCATAGCATGAAATGAGGCAATCAAGGGTGAGAAGAAGAGAAAAGAAGTGATGTATACACAATGATACTAACCCCCTATACTTAGGCTTATGTTAGCCTAAGTATGATCAAGTGACTACAAGTGGGGAACCGAGTAGATAAATGGATTGTTGGATATACAAAAGAGTGACAAAATTTTTATGGAAGAGGTGGTTCATCCGGGCTATCCTAATCTCTCAACGAGCATAGTTTCCTGTGTGAAGTAGATCTACTCAACTAGCACAAGCCGCTCACTTGATCCAAGAAAATGTTTAAGCAGTTGATGGTTGACTATAGAAATTTATGTGTTGTCTATGGTCTCTGAGATCTCAACACTTCCGTTATTGCGAACCTCTCTCACTATGAAGGGTCTTGTTCATTTGTATTTTATTTTGCCTTGGAAAATTTTCAATCTTTCATTAAACAACCACACTTTCTATCTTGGGACAAAGCTCTTTGTTCGGTTGGGCCTATCATGCCATTTATTTACTTTATCCTTATAAATGGTGTTGTTCTCATATGCATGATTTCTAATCTCTGATAGTTCATTTAAATCCATATCTCTGTTCTTCTTTCATTGGTGATAGTCGCAATTGATCTTTTTAGTTATCCATTTTAATTTATGCACTAGTTCTACGGGCAAATGACACAGCTTTCAATATATCATTCGAAACGAGGAGGTGCCCAATGGGGTCTTGCAAGATGTCTGGTAAGCCCATAGAACTTGGTCCAGGAGTTGGGACTAGTTCTTCCTATCAGGGCGAACAAGCTTCTATAAAATTCCCTTAACCTCCATGTTTGACACCTTGGTTATGCCATTGGATTGTGGAAGGTAAGGACTAGTGACACCATGCTCAATGTCGTAATCCTTAGTCAACTTCTTCATCTCCCGATTGATAAAGTGGCTACCCACATCAAATATTAATACCTTAGGGATCCCAAACCTTGAAACAACGTGATCTTTCAAAAACTTACAGACGGTCTTGTTGTCTGCAGCTCGAGTAGAAATAGCCTCCACCCACTTAGATAAATAATCTGCCATGAGAAGAATGTATTCAAATCCTTGACTGTTAGGGAATGAGACCATAAATTCAATGCCCCATGCATCGAATACATCACAAATGATCATCGGTTGCATAGGCATGGCATCTTTGGGACCAATGGTCCCTCCCATTCTGTAACAGATCGGCACGACCTGACAAAATTGTAGGCATCCTTAAACAAGCTTGTCCAATAAAATAGACATTGTAGTATCTTCTCAATGATCCTCTTCCCAGAGTGGTGTCCTCCTGCCTCCAAGATATGGCATAGAGTGAGGACACTTTGGCATTCCTCCTGAGGACTACATTTCCTCCATAAACATCTGATCCTTCAAATAAAAGGAATGGATCCTCCTAATGGTAGTGTTTGGCTTCCGAATTGAGTCGGTCGATTGTGTTCTTGGGCCAACCCTGGGGAACTTTCTTGGAGATAAGATAGTTAACCATGTTGGCATAGCATGGGAGAGAGTCAATAGCAGAAATTGACTCGTCTGAGAAGGTTTCACAGATAGATTCTGAATCTAGGAATTTATCTTTTTCGATCCGTGTTAAATGATTATCCACCACATTCTTTGCTCCAGGTTTACCTTTAATCACCAAATCAAATTTCTAAAGCAAGAGTATCCATTTAAGGAGACATGCCTTTGCATTTTTTTGCCATTAAGTATTGGATGGCTAAGTGGTTTGTGCATATTGTCACCTTGGATTCTATAAGCAGTGATCTAAATTTCTTAAGGAAAAAGACTACTAAAAGCATTTACTTTTTCTATCAATATATAAATTTTCTAATCTAGATCTAAAAATTTTCTTGTGTAATGAATAACATATGGGATTCCCTCTTTCCTTTGTCCTAACGCAACCCTTACTACAAAGTCTGAAGCGCTTGTCATGATCTCGAAGGGAAGAGACCAGTCGGGGGCTGGTAGGATGGGAGTCTCAATGATCTTTTTTTTGAGCAGCTCGAAGGCCTCAAGACACTTATGAACAACAAAAAAGTCGATGTCTTTCCCTAAGAGCTCAGTTAGCAGTTGAGCAATTTTTAAAAAGTCCTTAATAAATCTTCTATAGAATCTGACATGCTCTAAAAAGACCGCACTTGTTTTACATTGGTAGGTGGCTCAAGTTTCTTGATCACATCCACTTTGGTAGGGTCAACATCCATTCCCTTCTTGGAGATGATGTGCCCCAACACGATGCCCTCTTTTACCATAAAGTGTCTTTTATCTCAAGAGGGCACTAGATTCACTTCTCTACACCTCTCGACGAATCCATCTAGGTGTGCTAGGCAATCATCGAATGAATCACCATGAACCGAGAAGTCATCTATAAAGATTTACAGGAAATCTCCCACTATTTCGCTAAAAACTACAATTATGCACCGTTGAAAGGTACCTGGGGCATTAAGAACCTAAAAGGCATGCACTTAAATGCATAAGTACTAAAAGGACATGTAAAAGTAGTCTTTTTCTGGTCCTCTGGGGTGATGGACCTAGTTGTAGACCGAGTACCTATCTAAAAAGAAAAAGTAATCTCTTCCTACCAATCTCTCCAAAATTTTATCAATAAAAAGCAGCGGGAAGTGATCCTTCTTTGTTGCGGCATTCAAGTATCTATAATCCATACAGACGTGCCACGACATAGGTATCCATGTCTGATCTCCTCTCCCTCCTCATTGGTGATAATATGAAGTCCCTACTTTTTTTGGATGACATGCAAAGGTGAAACCCACTTAGAGTCTGAGATGGGATAAATGAACTCTGCCCCACACCATTTTCGATCTTAGTCTTAACCACTTCCTATAAATTTGGATTCAACTTATGTGGGAATTCACGAGCGGGTTTAGCATTATCCTCAAGGTAAACATTGTGTGAACAAAAGGTTGGGTTAATCCCTTGAAGATCCAACAATATTCATCGTATCACCTTGTGGTTTTCTCTAAAAAAATTAAGCAGACGGGTCTCCTACTCTTCATTCAGATGTGAGCTGACAATGACAGGAATCTGACCTTATTTCCCACAACGAAGGCATACTTAAGAGTAGGGGGCAATGGTTTGAGCTCGGGTAAATCTGTATCATTCAACAAATCTGGCTCTATCATTGTTGATTCTGATTGTGCTATGGATGGGGTGTGTTCAACATTATCGGCCACTGACTGAATTGTTTCAGGGATCCGATCACCAAAGGTATAATGTGGTTTGACAAATGCATGTCTGATTTGTCTAACTTACTCCGAGATTGTCTAGAAAGAGAATGGACTGACAGGTCCAGATGGACCTCTAAGTATCCCGGAGTGTCGGTTGATGAATGAATGAGCTGGCAGATTAATTCATCACCAATGTCCTCCCCATATGAGAGTGATTCTATCACTGCAGATGGGTTCTGTTTCCATGGCTCAATTGTTGCTTATGTATTTTCTTCTCCTCAGGACATGAATTTTTAGACTCGGTGCTAAATTCAATATCAGGCCTTTGAACCTTGGTTTTATTCATTTCTAACTTAACTTCTCCAAAATGCATTCTTTCGGATGTGTAATCAAATAAGGCTCCAACAATCCTGAGAAAGGACCGCTCTAATATCATATGAGACTTTCTAGTTTTTAGGGACATTCATGTTAAGGATTGTGAAATCTATTGGATAGTTATGTCCCTCTATGTTGATAACAATATTTCTGATCTCACCCCTAGGCCTCTTAGTTAAAGACTTAGCAAATTGAAGTATAACTCTGGAGTTCTTAAGAGGGCCTAGTTTTAGATGTTCATAAAGAGTAGCGAGTATGAGATTGATGGACGAGCTATTTTCTAACAAGGTTCGGGCAAACTTAATCTCATTGATCTGGCTTGTCACAAAGTGAGCACCCATGTCTCTTTTCTTCTTTGGTAGCTCATTTTTTATCCGACAAGATGTGGTAATAGAGAGTATGTGCTTCTTTGTTTGTCTATGGTTCTTTTTGTTGGTCCTTTTTGGTGTGCATCTCACCTTAAGGTACATAAGAAAAGTTCAGTCTCTTTCAATCATCTCATATAATGAAAAAGTAACTCTGATATTTTCTTTGCATATGCAGGCCATCTCATCATAATTTTTAATTTTTTTACGTTTTGTTCTTTCTTATCGTAAGAGTACGAGGAAAGGAATTGGTTGATCGTGATTGAAAACATCACTTTTATTGATAGAAAAAGTATCTACATAACTTGGACTAACTTGACTTAAAATAGGGAAATTGGCAGACGATTGTTCGTGCTGCAGTTGTTGTTTTGGTGATGCTTCTCCTTCAGACTCTGACCCTGACTCTCCTGAGTCCTTAGTGGTATAGTGCTCAATGGGTGGTGTAGGTGGGACTTCTTCTTTCTCCTCCACATGTATTTCTTCCTCTTCTTCCCTAAGATTGTGTGAATTTGAAGACACTAGGGCTATGTCACCGTGTTCTTTTGATCGATCAGGCGTGGTTACAATCTTTCCACTCCTAAGAGAAATAAGATATGTGCCATTATGTGAAATGATCTCGTATTTGGGTAAAGAACATTCAGAGACTCATACCTGATTCTGTACGAGGCAATTTGGATTAGCCTGAACTTGAGCTGGAATCACGATTTGGAGTGCAGTAAACTCATCTCTCCATCGAGAGAGTCAATTGATGTCAACTCTCACATCATGAAGTTCACCCAGCACTCGCTAGAGTTTGGGAGAGATAGAAGAAGAGGAAGACACCTGAACTTGCTTGGTCTGAGGCTCTCGGTGTTGTCTGAATTAGCCTTGTTGGCCCTGTCCCTGATATTGTTGTTGTAGAGGCTATAGGATTTGATAACCCGGACAATACTACTTGAAGGATATGGTTAGATCCTCAAGCACATCACGGAAGCGTGAGCGTCGTATCGAATACGACGAAGAGCGACTAGTCTCACTAGTTGCTTGATGCAGCGGAATTTAAAAAATTTTATACGACGAAACCACATGATCCAAGAACACTTCTTGGATCGTTTCGTCTAAACCACAAACAAGTAATTAGGATTACCTCTTGAAGCGTGGTTGCGATCAAGTCTCTAAATGAAGAGACCTCCTGTCTCAAGTCCGATCCGACGGAGGAGACGCTTGCGAGCGCGGGGATGAACCGCGTGCTTCTCGCAATCCATGTTGATGATCCAAGCGGCGGATCTCCTGATCTCGACACACGAGATCCGACGTCTTCTTCACGAGCGGGGCGCACCGAAGGAGACGGAGATCCACGAGCAGAAGAACGTGCAGCATAACGACGATGCCGCGGCGATGGAGAACCTCTCCATGGCATCCATGGTGGACGACCATGAGAGGGAGAGAGAGGGCTGACCTCTAGAGAGAAAGAGAGAGAGAGAGATGCTTCTCAAGCATTGTGTGTTTGTAAAGAGAGAGCATGGGTATGCCTCTCTATTTATAGGGTTTTGGGATCCATGGATCTCAATCCATGTGTCATATAAAATCAATGGTTGAGATTGATTTATGACAATCCAATGGTCAAGGTTGTTGTTGGTAAAAGCCAACAACTTGTGATTTAATATTGAATAAATATATTTGATAAATCAAATATATATTAATACCAAATTAAACCAACTAAATAAGGAGTGAAAAAACAAATGAGAGCCTCCTTCCCTATTGGGAGGAGTGGACGGCCACCAATTCCATAAAGGAATTGGTGCCGCCCCCCTCTTCCCATATGGGGAGGGCAATCCCATGGATTCCCATGGGATTGCATATCTCCTTGTTTTTCTCTCAACTTATTTTCCAACAATTATTCACCAAAAAATAATTCTCAATTAATTTTGGGAATATTGCAATCTTGACATTGGAATATTGTGAATCACATTCACAACCCAAAACAAAATGTAATTTACATTTTCAATTAATTAAACAATGTGTATCCAATACACATTAATAATTAATCTACTAATATAAATTATATTTAACTCTCTCTAATACATTATAAATCACATTTATAATATATTATGAATAATTGGATATTACTATCCACATTATTCTTATCCTTGATAATTAAATCATATTTAATCATCTTGGATCTCTTTATCTCATATGTTCAAATAATATGAATCACATTCACATTATTTACATCTTTGATAATTAAATCACATTTAATTATCTAAGATAACTCTCCTTATAATATGAATCCAATTCATATTATTCATGATAATTAAATCACATTTAATTATCCATTTTCTCAATGCTCGGATACATATATCAACAATAGAATTATCCATGAACTCTTTCAAGGACAATGCGCTTTCTCCGCGAATACTTGGAGATAAGGACAGTGCGATTGTATTGTTCCACGTATAGTGACATGGATATTGAGATCACATCTCAAATCCAGATCTTCGGGCCTCCCATAGATGCTTGATTAAATCAAGACCGCAAATCTAATCTTCTCATTGAATCTGAATCACATTCAGATCAATGTCCAACATTTGGACTAAGATCAGATTACTTCTCTACTGAGAGGAGTCACTAAAATCCAGACCCGTTTCATCACTCCCTAGGAATGGAAGCGTCATGGTTATACAATTGTTTATGATCACATCACCCTCAGGTATTCCTAATACCTGTACATCCTGCATACTTGAAGACTCAGATTAAACCCGAAGCATTAGATCAACTTTATACTGTCTACTTCATGGTTTTTATCAGTAAGTTTCTGATTCGATCATTGGGAGTCGGTATTGATCATATACTTTCCAAAAGCATATATCATACCTAGGTCTTGACCATATACTTTCCAAAAGTATATATCAAACCGACAAATTCAGTCAAGCTTCCAAAGCGAGACGACCGTGCGCACGGAATTTGATTCTTCCCAATATCTCATGAGTAAGCTCATGTCTTCCGGTTCAGTAGTGAACCTGTATGATCCCTTTGAGAGATCGTATTACTCATATGCCCTTATATGCACACCAACGCGCCGATGTATAGACCTTGATTAGGCCATCAACCTATTGGTCTGCCAAATGTACATACTCAGACATATAGTAACACATCTGTCTCCGATCAGAGGATGTGTGCCTATATCATGACAGCATATGATATAGGACTTTGGTTATCTCGATCTCGTTAAGTCAACTCTTTGACCTAACTCATCTGATACCTCCGAATCTCTATTCCTCTGCAGAGGACCTGCATCAAGAGGTCGGTCAGATATCAACCTAAATGAGATAGGATTGCCATCTCCTACTCAGGCTGGAGATCATCTCTTAATAATCATTTGACGGTGCTTGATGAGTCCTCAATCTAACTCATTAGATATTCATCTAAGCACCAGCCTCTATGATTCAATAATTGAATCAACAGCTGTATGATCATTAAGATGGCCATGGTACATAACCCTAATTGCACTAAGGGACCTATTATGCAAATTATGTACTCTTTATTTCAGATTAAGGAGTGAATTGCAATAACATTTATTGCGTAATGGCTCGCCGTGGGCTCGCATGTCCAACAATCTCCCACTAGCCCAAAGAGCCATTAATGGGCTAAACATTTAAACCCACACTCATGTGACAATCATAGGCTATTTAGAAAATAGCTAGGTAAGCTGATCAGTCACTCCGTTCTCAAGAGACTACGCCAAGTCCTTTTACGGCACTTGCATATCTCCTAGTAACAGTGCTCGCATCCAATGCGAATGTTGCATCCTATGCAACCAATACTCAATTTTGTCGGTTATAGTGTCATTGACACTACATCTTATTAATTATCATAACCAGTATTCCCATAATCCTTATTAGAATACCTTCATTCCTGGAGATCTCTATCTCCTAAGGTAACTGCAGTCAAGACCCTTATAGATCACTATCTACAAGATCTTAAACTTTTGAAGATAAGACTTTGAGATCACTATCTCTAAGTTTTATCATCTTTGAAGATATTGTTATTACTGCAATCAAGTGTTTTATCTACATAGCAGGATTAGTAACAGTTTACTACTCCCACTGCATGGTAGACATCTGGTTCTTGTACACATCTAGCATACATTCAGCTTCTCATAACTGATGCACAAGTGCAAGCAGTTCTAGCATTCACTTCCTCAACTCTTTGAGGTGCTATCCCTCTAGACAGGTCACTACCACATCTTAAGGGAAGGAAGCTTTTCTTGGAATTATCCAGAAAATGGAATAAGTCCAAGGTGTACTACTAATGCGACAGTCCCAATACCCTCTTCTCTTTGCTTCTGAACGACTTCAGAATTAAGATCTAAGAGGTATCCTTGAAATCGTATCTCAAGGTATGAAACAACCAAATTATAAAACACTTATTATTATTCTTATATCATTCTAAATGATTAGAATAATATCTACATTTAGCACGATGAACACAATGGCACTCCCACTAAGCTTCACATGGTTCATCAAGATTCTATCTGAAATCATAACATTTATAATTTCATCAAATCTTATGTTCCAACTACAGGAAGCTTATTGGAGTCCAAAGATGGAGTTCTTCAGCTAGCACACCTTGCTTTCCTCAACCATGAAGCCCAGAGACGAAGCCAGAAATATCTATTCGGGGGGGCTGAGATATTATTTATGTAGTTCTTTCGTTGGATTATAAAGATTGTATAACATGTCAGAAAGAATGGCAAATATTATAGTACAAAGACTTTTTAAAGGAATTTTTCATTAAAACACTTATAAAATTGAGATTTTACACCACTGTTCTTGAAAAAATATATTAAAAATAATATCTCTATAAAATTATTCATTTTATACGAATGCCCTACATATAGTATGTCGTTAAGTAACACCATCTTATCTAACTTTTTTACATTGGATATGAATATGAATATTACATTGATATCACAAATATAAATATAGATATCAGTATATCTGTTTTCATATGTAAATGTAGTTGTAATATTTTTTAATCACGTATAACATCATTTCGTACCTTCTGTCATTATATTTGGTATCATTTTAATGATTTTAGTGCATTTTTTATATTCATACAACGTGTACTCCATTCAGTACATCCTATATTTAAGCTAATGGATGGAGTGTTTCTAATCTTACTCATATGCGAATTATCCATTTATATCTGTTTTGTAAGTTAAGGATATGGAAATAGGGGAAAATGGGACCACCCTTGATGGGAGCTAACTTGGCTCCCCCACCCTATTTTCCTATTTTTTTGAAAAATAGATACGTAGATATTCATCACTATATCTCAATATTATGTCATTAAAGTTTCGTGCAAAACAATGACCCTACGACCTCCATCTAGGAAGTCATTTTTTAACGGGTCACATAATAATTGAATCGACACCTTCTGGATGGAGGTCGTATGAATTTCTGTTTCGCATGAAATTTGAATGACATAATATGTTGATATAGTTATGAAAATCTATGGAAGCATTTTTCAACAAAAAATAAAAAATGGGAAAAATAGGGCAGGGGGCCAAGTTAGCTTCCCTCAGGGGCAATCCTTTTTACCCATGGAGATATAGTTTTATTATTTGTCAATATCCATCTCCTCATCCATATTCATATTTAAAAACGGATAAGGATATTGTAACACTTGTATTTGTATCTGTCCGTTTACATCCCTATTTTGAACCATTTGAATGCATTATTTGTGGAGTGCAATTACTCTCTATATAATATATTGTATTTATTATTTTAATAATCTTACTTTATAGATATATGTTGAAATTAATTGTATTTTAAAAATCAATAAGATCTATTATATACAATATTTTAATGGATACATTTTTTCAATAAAACACATATATAATAAAACATTTATTTGAGACTTGGGGGGGCTAAGCACCGACCCGCCCCCCTTGTCTCCGTCACTGATGAAGCCATAGGGCTACTTCATATGAATATCCTCAGGGAGGTATTCATAGAGGAATGCAATCTTGACTCACATCATGAAGATGTCAAAGACAAGTTGTGTAGCTATAGTTAGCAATATTCTGATGGGTTAAAGCAAGGTCATTGGAGAGCAAGTCTTATCGCAAGCGATGCCTTCTCTTCGATGTGTAGCTCATGGCTACGAACCGTGCTTTGAAGGTCTCTACCTTCTCATCAGGTTCCCTCTTTCTCTTGAAGATCCATTTACACCTTAATGGGTCTGACCCATAAAGGTGGATCCTCGAGGGTCCATATACGACACTTGTATATGAAGTCTACTTTAGACTTTTATTGCTAACATCCATCTTTCCATGTCATGATCCTTAGGAGCTTCATCACATGAAATCCGATCATCGTCATATTTAACTGACACATGGAATCCATCCTCAAACTTATTTGAAGAGGTATTAGTGTTTCATCTTTAATTGTCCTTTCAGTTTCCAATATCAGGAGCCTCATTATCTTTTCAAGATTAAATGAGTTCCTTCACTTCATTTTCATCTTGATTCTCAAGAGAGTCATCCTATAAGAATCATATTCTCAAAGATTAGATCTTTTAAGAATCTCAAGGTCATAAAGTAGGTATCCAATACCATCTTTTATTTTCCTAATGAAGTAACACTCTCTAGTGCCAGATTCCAGCTCAATCACATGGAACCTTATTAAGGATATATAATGCAGTCTCTACCACATATATATACCTGGAAACTAAGAGATAATTATGCTATGATTAATCATTGATCAAATCATGTCACACATGATCAATTGTATCTCCCTACAACTCTATTGAGTTAAGGTTCATTAGGAGGATTGAGATAGGAATGATATTCATATCTCCATAAGGGATTTCTTGAATTCATCTAATAGGTACATGCTACCTTGGTTAGATCAAATTCATTTCATCTTCCCTCAAACTTTGGTTCTAAACCAAAATTACGAAATCTTTGAACATTTCAAAAGTTTCTTAGGTGAAGAGAAGAAATCTCATATCAAATAATCACTAATAGATATCACATATCCATAATGTTTATTCTGATATAGATGATTCACATACATTAATATGTATGAGATCTTGAATACCTTAATCTTACACCTTTCCCAAGGAAGGGTATATTGGACATTTTACTTTGAATACAATATTCACAAGTATGTGAGATTTGAATCTTTAGACAATCTAAAGTTTCATGTCTTACCAGTCCATTGATTTCATCAACAGAAATATGTCCAAAATTTGATGTCAGATCATTGTCAAATGGTCTTTATCCTCCTATTGATCTTTTAAAGGTTTAATTTTCAGTATTAGAAATCTTAATGAACCATTCAATAATTTTCTAATTTAATAGAGTCCACTAGATTTTAGATTACTATCTGAAATATTTCCATCATAACTCTTTATGATAGATTTATTACAGAATTCATGTTTATATCCAACAATTAGAAATAAACAATGAGTGTATTCTAATATCTAGGTTATAGAGACATTCTCTAAGACTAAGGGCTCCCACTGAAAATATGAAGTCTATTGATCTCATGGAAATTGTTGCAACACTTGCATCACTTTCAACATGGATGACCAATAAACCTTAAGATCAAATTTCTAATACATATGCAACCAATTGCAAGTGTCATTAGAAAATTTGAGATACAATTATTAGACTTTATCTTATCAAATAAGTAAGTCAATATCAATGATTATATGTAGATTATACTGATGCTCCATCCGAGTCCTTTTCTCAGGATTCTAGACAGACTTGATAGTCATACTATCAACACATCAACTTATTGCAGTATTGGCATTTATCCAACTCTTTGGATGTCATATGGAAGTCACAGAAGTACAGTCAACTCTTTGACTATACCTCTTACTTGGGTCCAACCCATGCTTCCAATGCGCTCCCTTTGTCTATAAGCAACCTTTGCTCAAGACTAAGGATCGCTTATGTTAAAATAAAAAATTTCAATATAAGAGTATTTCAACATTTATACAAGCTTCATTTAAGTTCATATAATATGAATATTATGAAGCTTCATGAATGACTAGAGTGTGATGACACTCATCATCTACATCCATCTAAACTCTTTGAAATATAGGTTCAGTTAGGTATTCAAACAATTTGAATACATTATCTCTAATAGAACTACCATTCTACATGATGTAGAGAACCATGTCATTCATGATTAAATGTCAAGAGCACATATATATGCTAGAATATCTTTATTGATTTTATAAGGATTAATTTGATAATTACGATCATCATCGACATGTCACTTCAAAAGTACATTCGATAAGATCAAGACTTGTAGAGACATACAAACCCTAGGGTTTTAGTCCTATTGTCTTATTTAATTATCACTTCTCATTGTTATGAGGAAACTTGCACATTGCAACCACATACATTATGTGTCCAATCGCAAGTACAATATCTGGATCAAGGGTCCAATCCATGATATTCTGCTGGTTATTAATGAGTATAACATTGAGTGGGTTTAATGAAGGATTATCTGAAATAAGTAATTTGCATAAGGGTATATATTTATATATATACACATATTATACTTTGATTTAGGAGTTTTTATATCAAAGCTGTCTTGCCTTGTCAAAGACACTGAAAGTTCATTCCCTTAATCACTTTCAATGTAAGAGATATACTTACCATTATATCTCAGCAAGATCTGGGATCTCCTCTTTATCTTTGTTACATCCCAATAATATGAGAAACTGCAACTCTAATAAAGAGAAGCGGGAACACATTCCGCCTTGAAAGTCCAACTTGCATTTCCCAATTCGGTCTTTAACACCCGGGCCCACCACCCCTAAGGTGATGTTGACCCGTCATTAATTGAACCAACCGTCAACAGGAATACAACTCGCTATGCGCAATCCAATATCGCCCCAATAATATGAGGACCCGATATTGGGGTCACTACGCATACGTCCTTACTCTTTCGAGAAGCGACGAGCCCGATCCAAATGGATCATATGCAGGAGCTGTCACTTCGGACAGGCGTCTCCTACATATAATATCTGGCGACGAAACTCTTCGCCTTGACGGGAGACCATGGATGTCACTTATGTGATCCTCCATATCTTATTCAAATTAAATTAATTTCTATGAATCACATTCATATAATTAATTCTTCCAAGGGAATTATTAACTCTAATCATATTAGAGTATTCTTAATTGGATATAATTAACTTAATCATATTAAATTAATTATCAATCCAATTTAATCAATCAAACTTAATTTTATGCTTAAATATATATATGATATTATTCTCAAAGTACGTATTAATTCGTATTTAATAATTAGAAAAAATACATCATAATCCCTCGGACATTATCCCGGCCCTACCCGCTGTCATGGCCAGTACCGACGGGAGTGGGGCGGACCACATACGTTGCACCCCGCTGACCCAGCGATCACCGACTAGACACCATATCCGCCTCGGGAAAGGATAATGCCAAATTGATTATTTTGTACTTGAGATGATCATCGGTTCTTCAACCGAAATTATACCATATAGTAATCAAAACAATTTTGATTTTAAGGAAATTTGCTAGGCAAATTCCCAAGTCCTATTCAAGCAAGAAGTTTGATGATTGTAATTCCAATTAAGGTTTAGATCAAATCTAATCAACTAATTGGTTGGGGCCAAGTCAATTAGGCAAATAATCATGTTTCAATATTTCACAAATATTTTTCAAGATTATTTCACGAAATTAACAATTAATTTCACTAATTTACAATCACTTGGTTCTAGATTAGGAAAGCAATTTCAGCAGTGACCCCTACTTACTAAAATTGGCATATCTCAATCATATTAAATCCAAATTGAGCAAAGTCAATTTCTAAAGTTTGCTAATTTGATTCTGGACAGAACTTAAGTGATGTTTCACACATTTCGAGGCAAGTCTAAACAGTAATTAACACTTTGATCACGTTCAGATTCACAGTTCCCGCAACAGTGCATACATGTTCATTAAAATTACCATATCTAGAGCATACGAAATCCGATTTACGCAAACTCAGATCCTATGGTTTCCTTATTTAATGGGGAACAAAATTCAAGTGCTATTTTCGTGTTTAAACAATTTAAACATGACCGAAAAATTACACAAAACAGATCTGCGAAATCAAATGCAATAAAAACTTTCGCGACCTTAACGAACCCAAGTCGTCCTCGGTTAGCGAATCATATTCGAAACCATCGACCTAAGGCTCTGATACCACTTGAAGGATATGGTTAGATCCTCAAGCGCATCACAGAAGCGTGAGCGTCGTATCGAATACGACGAAGAGCGACTAGTCGCACTAGTTGCTCGATGCAGCGGAATTTAAAAAATTTTATACGACGAAACCACATGATCCAAGAACACTTCTCGGATCGTTTCGTCTAAACCACAAACAAGTAATTAGGATTACCTCTTGAAGCGTGGTTGCGATCAAGTCTCTAAACGAAGAGACCTCCTGTCCCAAGTCCGATCCGACGGAGGAGACGCTTGCGAGCGTGGGGATGAACCACGTGCTTCTCGCAATCCATGTTGATGATCCAAGCGGCGGATCTCCTGATCTCGACACACGAGATCCGACGTCTTCTTCACGAGCGGGGCGCACCGAAGGAGATGGAGATCCACGAGCAGAAGAACGTGCAGCATAACGACGATGCCGCGGCGATGGAGAACCTCTCCATGGCATCCATGGTGGACGACCATGAGAGGGAGAGAGAGGGCTGACCTCTAGAGAGAAAGAGAGAGATGCTTCTCAAGCATTGTGTGTGTGTAAAGAGAGAGCATGGGTATGCCTCTCTATTTATAGGGTTTTGGGATCCATGGATCTCAATCCATGTGTCATATAAAATCAATGGTTGAGATTGATTTATGACAATCCTATGGTCAAGGTTGTTGTTAGTAAAAGCCAACAACTTGTGATTTAATTTTGATTAAATATATTTGATAAATCAAATATATATTAATACCAAATTAAACCAACTAAATAAGGAGTGAAAAAACAAATGAGAGCCTCCTTCCCTATTGGGAGGAGTGGACGGCCACCAATTCCATAAAGGAATTGGTGCCGCCCCCCTCTTCCCATATGGGGAGGGCAATCCCATGGATTCCCATGGGATTGCATATCTCCTTGTTTTTCTCTCAACTTATTTTCCAACAATTATTCACCAAAAAATAATTCTCAATTAATTTTGGGAATATTGCAATCTTGACATTGGAATATTGTGAATCGCATTCACAACCCAAAACAAAATGTAATTTACATTTTCAATTAATTAAACAATGTGTATCCAATACACATTAATAATCAATCTACTAATATAAATTATATTTAACTCTCTCTAATACATTATAAATCACATTTATAATATATTATGAATAATTGGATATTACTATCCACATTATTCTTATCCTTGATAATTAAATCATATTTAATCATCTTGGATCTCTTTATCTCATATGTTCAAATAATATGAATCACATTCACATTATTTACATCTTTGATAATTAAATCACATTTAATTATCTAAGATAACTCTCCTTATAATATGAATCCAATTCATATTATTCATGATAATTAAATCACATTTAATTATCCATTTTCTCAATGCTCGGATACATATATCAACAATAGAATTATCCATGAACTCTTTCAAGGACAATGCGCTTTCTCCGCGAATACTTGGAGATAAGGACAGGGCGATTGTATTGTTCCACGTATAGTGACATGGATATTGAGATCACATCTCAAATCCAGATCTTCGGGCCTCCCATAGATGCTTGATTAAATCAAGACCGCAAATCTAATCTTCTCATTGAATCTGAATCACATTCAGATCAATGTCCAACATTTGGACTAAGATCAGATTACTTCTCTACTGAGAGGAGTCACTAAAATCCAGACCCGTTTCATCACTCCCTAGGAATGGAAGCGTCATGGTTATACAATCGTTTATGATCACATCACCCTCAGGTATTCCTAATACCTGTACATCCTGCATACTTGAAGACTCAGATTAAACCCGAAGCATTAGATCAACTTTATACTGTCTACTTCATGGTTTTTATCAGTAATTTTCTCATTCGATCATTGGGAGTCGGTATTGATCATATACTTTCCAAAAGCATATATCATACCTAGGTCTTGATCATATACTTTCCAAAAGTATATATCAAACCAACAAATTCAGTCAAGCTTCCAAAGCGAGACGACCGTGTGCACGGAATTTGATTCTTCCCAATATCTCATGAGTGAGCTCATGTCTTCCGGTTCAGTAGTGAACATGTATGATCCCTTTGAGAGATCGTATTACTCATATGCCCTTATATGCACACCAGCGCGCCGGTGTATAGACCTTGATTAGGCCATCAACCTATTGGTCTGCCAAATGTACATACTCAGACATATAGTAACACATCTGTCTCCGGTCAGAGGATGTGTGCCTATATCATGACAACATATGATATAGGACTTTGGTTATCTCGATCTCGTTAAGTCAACTCTTTGACCTAACTCATCTGATACCTCCGAATCTCTATTCCTATGCAGAGGACCTGCATCAAGAGGTCGGTCAGATATCAACCTAAATGAGATAGGATTGCCATCTCATACTCAGGCTGGAGATCATCTCTTAATAATCATTTGACGGTGCTTGATGAGTCCTCAATCTAACTCATTAGATATTTATCTAAGCACCAGCCTCTATGATTCAATAATTGAATCAACAGCTGTATGATCATTAAGATGGCCATGGTACATAACCCTAATTGCACTAAGGGACCTATTATGCAAATTATGTACTCTTTATTTCAGATTAAGGAGTGAATTGCAATAACATTTATTGCGTAATGGCTCGCCGTGGGCTCGCATGTCCAACACTACTGACGTTGCTGCTGTAGTTGCTGCTAAGGCTAGTTGATGGGCCGACACTGCGGTGGAGGAGCGTTCGGAGTAGATTTTGGATCTGATCTGTTGACGGTATCAAGGCTATACTAGATTTCATATGTCTGTGACTTGTGGAGGTTCCACTTAAACAGTTTGAGTGGAGGTTTCTTCTGCTAGATGGGAAAAGACTTTTCTCCACCCTAATGGATCTGTTACCCTACCCCTTGCCCTTGAATGTAGTGAATAAAGTGAATGGGGGTAGGGGGTGAAGTCAGGGCATGTATCTGAATCTTAGATACCCTGTCAGTCACTTCCTCTATTTGCTTAGGCAGTTTAGCCAATTTCTCCATATCAGGTGACTTATGGTGTTCGTTGACATTCTTATAGACATGTTCGACCATGGTCAGCTTATCAGCTATTATTCCCATATCGACATTCTGATCGGTCGACAGATTATTAACAGTCTTCTTGGAGCCGGTTGTGTAAGCTTGACTGGTGGTTTGTGCTCTGTTGGATCCACTAGTCTCTTGCGCACCTTGTAGACGGTGTACTCGTGGCGACCCATGTAGCTTCCTCCGCATGATGCACTCACTAACCCTTGGGTCTCAGGGTTTAGCCCACTAACAAGGCTTTGGACCAACATTATTTTTCTTATCACGTGCTCTGGCATTTCTAGACTAGGTCAGTGAACCTTTCCTAGGTTTCTTGGAATGGCTCGCTCGGGTGTTGGGTAAAGTTTGTGAGCTTGATCCGTATTTGATTTATTCTACTTACTGGGTAGAATTTTTGTGAAACGTGGTTTTGAAGGTGGCCCAAGAGGTGATTACTTCCCTAAATTTTTCAACCAATAAGCCACCTTATTAGTCAAGGTGAAGGGGACAACTCAGCCTTATGTAGTCTTGACTAACCATAGGGTGGCACATTGTCGTAGACTAGCTCAAAGTCTTGAAGGAAAGCATATGGTACTTCATGATTATTCCCTCTGAGCTTAGGCAACAATACGAGGAAATGCAGTTTGTGCTCTAATGCATCCTCGGGAGGTACATGCCTCAACCAATTATAATCTTCATCTAATTTAGGGAGCTATGTATCTTCCATAGCATCTTCTCTACATTGCAGTTTTGCCACCTATGCTCTAAGTAGTACGATGTGTTGTAGATAGTGATTATTCTAACCAAAAGTGCTCGCATCGGGTCATTACCGCTCTCTTCCTCACTAGGGTTCTCTTTGAAGGCATCTTTACTTCTTCTTTACCTTTGGATACAGATAAATATGAGTTAGGATTATGCTTGAAAGATTTATGGGTTCTGCCAAAGATGAAAGTTTCTATGACAGGAGGGGAGTAGAAGAAAGGATTAGTCTGGGGTTAAACTAAACCCTGAAGTGGACTTGAGAAGAGGGTCATCCCAAGACCAAGGGATTTCAAGAAGAGGGTCATCTCGAAATCGAGGAGATGACCTACTTGAGGAGATCGGGGATTTATTTGAAAAGTCCGAATGAAGAACTCTAGAAGAATCCATCTCGAATGAATGGAGTGGTTTGGAGCACAAAGAAATACTTAGGAGAGAGAATACACTATAAGTACAAATGTACAGAAGACTCACACGAAACAAACACAAATCAAACTCATCAATTCACCCAGTCAACACTGGTGAAGTCACGTCAAGGCTCAGCCGCTTATCTTTTCGATTTTAATTTTAAATGATCATAAAGTCTTGAAGATTAAGCAGAGATGTTAGGTCCCGAAATTATTCACAAAGACTGTTCCGAGTTCATCCAACTAGTTGCATCTACTTTCAGCCAGTATAGATGTAAGTACGGAGCATAAAATAGCTACCCCATACTTAAGTATGGTGCCTCATGAAAATACAATAACTTAACAAATTACATAGTTTTGTTAATATTACATAATTAGCATGTTTTTTGTCTAAATAAAAGAATAAAGGAAAATAAAAAGAATGATGTATTTATAATAAATATAGAGTGACCAAAATCCCAAGAGAAGGTTAAGACTTGACTTGATTGCTATGTGTTATGTATATTATCTATACTTGTACATATTATCTAAATATTTATTTTTTACAAAATAAAAATAAATTATTCTTTTGACACCCTTTTATATAATCCTAGAAATAATATAAAAATAAGAAAATAAAAATAAAATCCTCAATTACATGTACAAAACAGACATGTATACATTGCATCATATATTTATTATATGCCTTTAATTAATTCATAAAAATAAAAAATTATTTTATACTCTTAAAATCATGTTATAAATAAATAAAATACAAAATAAGGGTATCTGTATAAAAAATAAAATAGAAATACTTATATATAATACATAGGTATAATATACTTGTATATAATACTATAGATTATTTTATTTTTCATAAAAATAATTAAAAATCACATGAAAAATACTTTGAAAAATAATAAACATTTTTTATTTTATACACTTTTTATTTTTTATTCATTTACTATTTTTTATTGAATTTTCAAGCATTTTGTATATTCTGATCTTCCTATTGGTCCACATAAGGCTGTTGACCTCAGTCAATGGTCTCTTCCATTCGGGTCGGGTCACGCGACCTCTTGTTGGAGCGTCTTCTCCGCTTTTTTGCACCCGACTCTGGCCATCCCTTGCCGTGATACTTCGCGCGAGCCTCCGCCTAGGATCCGTAACCCTCACAGATCCCTAGGAAGGCACGGATCTTCCTAGGGTTGTGCGCGCTCGCTCGATCTTCATCCCCTAGAGGTTCCTATAAAGCCCCTCGTCACCACCTTCATCTCGTTCCTCACCACCTTTTCGACCCCTAGCCACCTCCACCTTAGTGATAGATGCCTAGAGCGACCTTCAGAGGGCTCAGATTGGTGTTGATTTGATGCAGCTCAAGCTTCGTGGTCGGACGTCCACTGCAAGTAGCCTCCCCACTCACCGTAGCATGGTTGAGGCCATCACCTCGACGCTCACCTCCGCCTGAAGCTCAGGAGTTCATCTGAATCCTCAGGTAAAGCTTGCATTCACCTTAGTCCCCTGTTCGATTCAGTTTATCCCATTTCGCTCCTCCACTATTAGTTTGCTCCAGCCTGCTGGTCGGAGCCCCACTACCCACTCCTCTCCATTCCGATCGATGCTACGTCTCGCCCTCCAACTTCCCATGCAACCTGATCAACCTGAGTCTTGATCACTAGAGCAAGATTAGGCCCGGTCTCCTTCTGCCCCGTACATCAGAGATCAACCACCCCCTCCCTTATCGCTTCTCATATATCCTTATGCAATAAACCCAATCAGAGCTACATCCGTGAATTGCCTCTCATTTTGCAGGTGTTTTCGCACGTGGAAGACCCCGTATCGTACCTCTACTACTCCGAAGGAGCAGCTCCAGGTTGCGTCGCACCTCCATGACCATCTGACCATCGTCGACCTCATCGGAGCCTGCCACCGGATGTGGCACCCTCTCAAGACACCGCTGGAGCCCTTGGATGCTTCATTGGACCAACATACCTCTTCCCTTGGCCAATTGAATTTCATCCAGGAGGTGTTCTTGTAGACTTGCTCGCCATCGTTGGATGAATCCCCTCTGCTAGATTCCATCGTAGTCGTCGACCATAATAGCTTTCCAGACCATTGGATCAGAGCCGACACATCAGATCTGATCGTACGTCCTCGACATTCTCTGGACTGTCAGAACACTTTGTAGAGGGCGATCAGAACCATCAAAGCCACCACACGCCCTGCGCACGCCTGCAAGGGTATATTTTCCTTTTACCCTCGTGTGTTTATGTTTTCCAGTTTAGTCCATTAAATAAATATTGTAGTATAGACACTTTGCAGTATGGACCTCTAGTTTTAACTATTTGCATTTTAGTCTCGCTTAGTTTGTAGCACATGTATGTCCACGTGACTTTTGGGGTTATTTATACTATATGCCCAACGTTTTTTATATATTATGAATAGAATGGCATGGTTTTAGTATTTTCATAAATAGCCTGGATAACGTGTGACACATGTGGTTGAGTGAGATGTTTACAGTATTGTCCATGGACTTTTACACCATGTTATTCTTTGGTCTCTAAACTTATTTTATTTGCACATTGGTCCTTGTAAAATGTACCCAATTACAAGTTGTATTTTATTTTGGACTTAATAAATAGCAAACTAATCCGAAAAAATATCATAACTCTTGTTAGTGTGTAATATTTATTGTGATTTTCTTGGATTTCTTTACATTTAGTATTTTTGAAAAATAAAAAAACCTTAAAATATCCATATTTATCTTAGAAAAGTTATAAAACTTCGAAAAATGTTTTAAAATTCCAAAAAAATTAAAGTTAGTGTTTTTTTGTGTGTGATAGTATTAATTTGTTTTGAAATTCCACTCTAAAAACCTTAAAAATTAAAAACATTTAAAATATTATAAAAATTGTATAAAATCACTGAAAAATCCAAAAAAACTATTTTTAGTTCTTGTTTATAGGTTTTTATTCATATTTTATCATAAAATTGCTATCCAAGACATTAGGGCATTTTAAATATATATATAACTTGTAATTTAGTCTTGGTTGCGCACTGTTTGCCTTTTTTAGCATTGTTTGATTTTTATAAAATCACAAAAAATTAGAAAAACCTATAAAAATTACCAAAAACATTCCAAAACATATAAATTCCATTAATAATTTCTCTGTAATTTTCTGAGTATTTTTGAATATTTTGAAAAATATAAAAAGATTATTGTGTGTACATTTTTGCCTGATTTGCTTGTTTGCCTTCATTAAAAAATTAGCAAAGCTAAAAACCACTAAAAATAATTTATTCCTGAATTTTGACTACTTCGTATCACTTCAGTGCTCCTTGTGTTCAACCCTGCTTGCTATACTAGGTAAATAAAATAGCGAACTGCTTACACATGTGCTGATTGTTTTTTATCTTTCTTTGAGGGGTTTATTCTTCTTTTTGACCGCACTTGGTGATTCAGGTCACAATGACCTTGATTATTTGTTTACCTAACCCGAGTTACCCGGATCGTCATCAGAATGGTGCCGTTGTCGGGGAGCACGACTTAGTAGTCATTTTTCATATTTTTATCCATTTGTTATAACTGCTTTCTGACACATTTCTATTTCACTTTTTGTGCGAGGAACCGCCAAGGACGCTTCAGTTATCTCTTAGAGGAGACCGCACCTGAGGAAAAGCAGATGTGAGAAGAGAGTAGTTACAGCTTATAGATTATTTTCATTTTCTGCAGAATTATTATTGTTATAATAATTGTAGACCTTGGAATCTCTTTGGACACTTAGACATCTCAGGGTTTGTTTCATCGAGTGCAGGTGCACTCGGGGGACCTCACCGTGTTTTTGTCATGGTTTTATTTTGTCAGGGGATTTAGCCTTTAGACTTAGGATTTTTGTTGATTGTGACGTAATTAGATAAGGCCCAACACCTAATTGCTTATCTGTTCCTATAGATTGTAATTGGACCTAGCTAAAAATAAATAAAAAAAAGTTAGCCTAATTGGATATTAGATCATGTGTCGTGAGTAGTCACATACAACAATAGCATGACCCGTTGTGGCGAGCATCGAGTGACTCCTAAGATCGGACTTCAGACTCTATTTGGTTAGCTAGCCATTGTTCTTCACGATCAATATAAATTGCTCGGCTAAGGTCTATTTCCTCTTGCATCATATAGTTAGTATGTTTTCTGTCTTTAGATTATGCACAGATCACCCTGCATGTAGAGTGCTGGAGTCAGGTACGCATTTCTATCTCTGCATGCATCATTGTGTCTAATCGTGCATAGGCTTTTTCGACTTCCTCAACCCATTTTATTGGACTCAAAATAACTAAGGAAATCAAAAATTTTGTTAGGCGTTGTTTTTATCTTAAAAATACATATAAAAAGTGAAAACAAAATAAAATTAGGACTACTGATGCAAACTTGACCCTAAAATACACTTCATCTAAAAATTTCTATTTTGGGGAGAGTTACCCCCTCATTGGTTGATTTATTTGCAGCGAGAGAGTAACCCGCACACTAGGTAGAGACATACCTTAGCTCCTTTCATAACTGGTCTGTGGTTGGTTGTTCCCCAATGAGGACTTCACTGGGTAGCCAATAATCAGTATGAGACTTCCTTAGGAGAGTGGATAGATCGGGTAGCCGGTAAACGATCCGCAATTCATACTGGATGGGAAAAACTAACTGTGGGATTGGGCCCATTTCTTGGGAGCATTGGGTTCCCAATAGCTCGCTTAATCGCTCTGATATATTGGTTGATCACCTAATTAAAATTGACAAGATTAATGATCGATCTCTTACGGTCATCAGCTCGGGTGTTGAGTAGGTGGTATTGGGGGTTGGATTCTGATCTTATTTGCATTCCAGATCTCATCGTCATAAATCCCTATATCATGATGATGGGAAGGAGGTCCCTTAGGCTGCCTTTGGCAACATCGCTTTCTAGCACTCCTCTTCATTCATCTAGGGTGTCTTCGGAGAGCCCAGACCTGCTCTTTGAACCCGAGTTCACTACCACCCTATTCCCCCTCGACCACCCTTCTACCAGTCCTAAGGAGACAGAGCAGAGGCCATCATAGATTTATGTACATTTGACAACACCTGAATTGGGGGTCTTTTGCCTTTGCAAAGATCCAAGAGATGGCCATCAGTGAGGGACACACCGATGACCAGCCCCAGGGATCCATGTATGTACTTGACCAGGGTGCCATCAACAACACACTCTTATCCTCCCTGAAGACCATGCAACGCCAGATCAAAGGCCAGGGAGCATTTATGGATGATGTATGACAAGAGCTAGCACAGATGCGAGCCGACTGGGTAGAGCCACAGAGACCAGCCAGTGGAGAGATACCTGCAACTGGAGGAGGAGACAGGCGACCCCAAGGATTGGCAGGAGGCAACGAGACCACCACGTACGATGAGGAAGCTGCACAATCTTGGTGCAACCCTCACCCACCACTGGATCCAATTACAAGAGATTATGGGCGAGTTCGAGCTTCGGCCCCAGACTATCTATTTACTGCCCAAGTTCCATCGGCTAGCCACCGAGGAGCCGCATCTACATCTCCAGGAGTTCGAGATGATCTGTAGCACGGTCCACGATAGATTCGTGGATGAGTACATGATCAAGATGATGGCCTTCCAGTTCTTCTTATTTGATAGAGCGGTCTATTAGCTGAAGCATTTAGGGAGGTACATCACCACTTGGGAGCAGCTCCGAACCAGGTACTTGAACAAGTACTATCCACTCGGTCGGATCAATGCAGTACGAGCATTGATCAACAATTTCACCATGATTTCAAACGAGCATTTCCACGAGGCTTGGGATCGATTTAGAGAGTTAATCGACCAGTGTCCACATCATGAAATATCCAAGTCCAACCTAATTCAAAGCTTCTTTTCTGGGTTGACACCGGAGCTGTAGGGGTTAGTTAATGCCTCGTATGGAGGGTCCTATTTTGCCAAGGATGAGGACCAAGTCTAGGCCATCTACGAGGAGATGGCAGAGAACTACACGGTGATGTTGATACTAGGGTCTACATTCAGGGGAAGCCCCTCCCACAGGTTGTGTCCTATCAGAGGATAACACATGTCGATGCAGGTCCATCTACTTCGTCAGTAGGAACAACACAGGCAGAATCCTCAGCAGTTAACATGGGGATCATTAGTGAGAAGCTGGAATGCATCGAGATAATTGAGAAGAAGTAGTGCCAGGGACTTACCCAGATGGATTAGTTGGCATAGGCACTGAGTGACCTGAAGACTCAGATCATTGAAAACTCGTGTTTTGCGAGGGTCAAAATAGTCCACACAAGGCAGGACCACAGTGTCGCTGAGCGACCGCTCACGAAACCCAAATTAATCAACAATTAACCCACAACAAGTAAATCAAGCAATGAAAGTAAATGTGCGGAGTTAAAATTTATTATAACTCTACAACAAGATGTGTATAGGTGCAAGTATGTGTAGAGGTCGAACACAGGGAGCAGACAGGTAGAACGGGGCAAAAATGCTCAAAAATGTGTGTGAAAGTGATCAAAGTGTCTATCTATGCTATTTTTTGTGGGTTTTTAATTTTTTTTATATTTTTTTATTTAATTTTTAATTTTATATTTTTGTATTTTGATTTTTAATTTACTGATTTTATATTTTCTTTTTATATTTTATATTTTTATATTTTCTTTTTCAATATTGGAAATTAAAGACAATGTAATAAAAGAGACAAAGAGATATTTATAAAAATAGAGAAAAATATCCAAAAATTAGGAAATAAAGTCTTTTTAGTCTTTTTATGCTTTTTTACTGTTTTTGTGATTTTTGGGTAATTTTTAGAATGTTTTTGGTATTTTTAATTGGCTAAATAAAGCAAACAGTGAATAAAATGCAAGGCTGAAACTTAAAATGGAGAAATAAAATAGCAATCAGTAACAGAAAATTCTCCAAATTAATTTTCACTTAAAGATAATAAAACAAAGAAAATTCAGGAAAAGAAAACACTATTTTTGGATTTTTTATGAATTTTATAGATTTTTATGAAGGTTTTTAGAGTTCTGCAATTTTTAGGAGTTTGGTTTTATAGTTTTTAATGCTTTTTGGCTGGGAGTTAAAACAAACTAAAAGACACAATATATATTTTTTTGAGATTTTTCTGGAACGTTTTTATATTTTTTAGTGATTTTCTAATGCAACCAGTGCTGAAAAAGGCTATTTTTGATTTTTAATAAATAATAAAATGCATCAATGTGGAAAATAAAAATATGATGATAAAGTACTATGCAACAGGAGCTTAATGCAATTTTTGTGGGATTTTTGGGGTTTTGTAGATGCATGCATAAAATACAAACAACAAAAAGAAAATTCACATTTGCAGGGGCATTTATGTAATTAGACAGGAATTCAGGGGCTTGCAGGCAAATTAACCAAAAAGTTATAACTAATACATCGACTCCTTAGACTAATCACCAATAGCAGAATTTGCGAGGTCCCACCCACAAAATTCCCAAGGCCACGTGATAGCTCACGCGCGCCTGGGAGAGATCAGTAGCAAATTTCGAGAACCTCAGGGTGAAGATGCAAATGTTACAAAAAATGTAAACTGCACTTTAATGTTTTCGGACTACAAGCAAATAAGCTAAGGCCTCGGGGGCCACCTGCAAAATCGCCACGGCCACGTGCTATGCACGCGCCTGGCGGGGGCCTCTGTGCAATATAACAAACGCTAGGGGGGAATGACGCAAATATTACCAAAAATAAAACACAGCAGAGGAAAGGTTAGGGCGTTCTGAGCATTACACAAAAACGTGGGGGGTTGGATGCAAAACCCCCCACTAATCCACGTGGCAGCCCTGGATGGACAGGAGGGAGGATGGATCGACGGTGGAGCTTCCTTGGGCTTGAACGGTTGTGATCAAAGGGGAGGGGGCGGATGAACGGCAGCTGTGCGTGCCCCCCTCCCCCTCATTTTTGTTCCTGGCGCGCGCAGGTGGGGTGGCGCGCGGACGTGGCGGCGTCGGCGTGCTCCTCCGGCGAGCTCGAAGCTCTCTCCAGATGGGTCAGCGGCGGCGTGGGTACCTGCAAAGACAAAAAGAAAGACGACAGTAGCGGGATCTCAGGGGGAACGATGGGTGAATGGTGGTGTATGGTGAAGGGTTGCCGGAGTTCGAAGAACCCCGGCAAGGTGTTCGATATGGAGATCTATGCTAATACTCGCTTTAAACAGCAAACTAAAGAGACGAAATCCGATCCTAAACTATCAGCTAGCTAATTACGAAGAAAAAAAAATGAGAAAAACACAACCTCGAGGGTAAAAATACCCGAGATCTTGGACCTCGACGGCGGCTTCGCCGGAGGTGGTTGGAGCGCCTCCACGGCCCTCGCCTGAGCCCCGCGCGCGGCCTGGAGGAAGGCTGTCACCCCTCCGGTCCTGAGGACGACGACTTTGGCTTCAAGTTTGGGTAGAAGAGGGTTCAAAGCGAAATGGAACTCTTTGGGTCGTTTTTGAAAGTTGGACGAGGGGCGACTTTCAAGGATGAATCACGGGCGCGCCTTCGATTCAAACGCCCAACCAATGGCTGGGCGTGAATGTCCTATAATAGTACTACAACTTTTGTGAAGAACGCGACCCCAAACGGTGAAAGATGAGGCCGGGAAAAATCCACGAAGATGGGACAAAACCCATTCTGACAACAGCAGAGAGGGGGTCAGACAGTTGACCGGAGTCAACTGTCCAAGCCCTCTGGTTGGTCCACGTGGACCAACCAGAAAAACCCTCTGGAAAAAGATTTAGAAATTAATTAAAAAATAGTAAATGATTTTATTAATTTATGATTATAAAATAAAAAATGTTTGTTATTTAATAAATTATTTTATGGTGATTTTTATTTATTTTTATGAGACATATTTTTACAAGTTTGCATTTATGCCCTTCATAGTATATATATCTATATATTTAAGTATTCTATTTTTATTTGTGTCTCTTTAATTTATTTATTTTCAATTATTATTTTATAAAATTATAAAATACTTTTATATACATAAATATAATTTTATTTTAATTTTCTGATATATTTTATACACTTAATAAAATGAAAGTGTTATTTGTATAGGTATAGCTACATGTATTATACCTGTGTATTATAATATATACAACTATTTATTTTGTATTTTATTTATGTTTTTATTCTGATTTAAATGTACATAATTATTATAAGTATTATTTACAACATTATAAAAATATAAAAATATAAAAATAATAAATTGAATATTTTAATATGTACAAGTATACAATGAGGGTCCAAAAGTCAACTTTCAAACCGTAGCTCCGCAAAATGCGAAACCACCGCCATTAATTAGATTATTTTCTTCTATATACAATTAAAGGTGAGTACGCTGCATTTGGAGTTTTTATTTGTGAGATACGGGTCTGGGAAGTTGGCATTCTGGATTTTTATTCAGATCATAACTTTTTATCTGTGCATTATTTTTCAGTGAAATCAATTTTGTATTTTTCTTTACTAATTTATTATCTACAACTTTCATGTACAAAGTTTCTTTATTTGAAGTGTAAAAAGTGGAACCAAAAATAGGTTCCAAAATGAGTAAAGAATGAATAAAATAGATAGGTATTTTTCTGTGTTTCTGACCTTATCTCCCCCTACTTTATTCCTTGTCGACCTATTCATCAAGATGCCTAGGTCTCGGGGTTTCGGGTCATAAAATATTTACAATATTTTATTCTTTTTCTTTTCTTTTCTTTATTCTATATTTTTGGCTTTAAAAACCGCATTTTATACAATATTTACACACCTATGCATGAATGCTAAAATGTATGAATTAATGCTATTTACACGCATTTACTAGGGTTTTTAAGGCCAAAATGATAGAATAAAGATGATGAAACGTAGATTCATCATCCCCCTATACTTGCCTTTGCTAGTCCCTAGCAAACACTTATGCAATAAGTGCAGAAAAGAAAAACAAAGAAAAGAAAAAGAAGAAAGATGGACTAAATTTAATTGTCAAACTTGTCTTCACAAAATCAAAGTTTGGAGCTTAAGTCGGTCCTTTGGAATTTTAGTGCGGGCGGAACCTTATTGAGAACCGAATTTGAAATCCAACAGTCTTCGAGAATCCCAAAACTCTGTCCAAGTCTCCTCAATAGCCAGGTCAGAAATACTTCAACTCATACGCAAACTCTTATGACTATGAATCTGACTCGTACAGTGTAAGTGATTGTGGCTCTCCCCAACTAGAATGACAAAGAAACTGACTTCTCCAGTACGACAACCCAATGATTCCCCAATCCAGCAACTCCATCCTCGAGGAGCGGGGTATTCCCTTCTAAGTTCAAGTGGCAACCATCTCAAGAGGAGGGGGTGAAGAGAAGAATGGACGGTAGCCAGTGTAGCTACCTATCCTTGGATGCAAGACCAGTGTAGTCAATCATCCTGTTGCAGGCTCACATATTTGACTTTGGAGCTCAAGCTTGCTTATTGACTTTGCAACATATGTACATACTTTGCAGGCTTTTTATTTTTGTACATGCCTGAACTTCTTTTTTTTTTTTGAAATACTATTCACAGCAGCATTTACATAAGGAGTTTTTCCTCTTAAGCCAGTAGACTATCCCTCTTTTGAAGCTTTATTGCAACCCACAGCCTCCTGTCTTTAGACTTCCTAATCACTGGACGGGTCGGGGTGCACTTCCCTCCCTAGAGGAGGACAAATGTTTCCACTTGTGTGCGTCTCATACCGGAAAATCCAATCCCCTCACCACTCCAACTGAGTTGAGCCATGTGAAAGGTGCAGGTGTCCAAGTTAGGTCATTATCAACAAGAGTCGTGCGTGTGCTCCGAAATACTCTACTTAGGCAATCAAGAATCCATTGAACTAAGTCCCGTGATCCTCAAAGAATTAAGTCAACTAGACCTGAAGTACCTCAAACCCAGTTCCTATAAGGTTCCTGTTATTAGGTAGATTTTAAGGTCCAATCAAGCTCCAATCTCCGGATTTTTCTTAGACTTGTTCAACTATCAAACTCATTTTGAAAAATGCGAATGCTATGTAATGCAGAAAATATTTTTGTGATGCAGTTTTCAAGATTTTGAACTTTTTATGGATTTTTGAAAAGATGAATGATGATGATGCATGCATGTGCAGATGCAATTTTTTTGTATTTTTCGAAAAGATTTTTTCAAATGTTTTTGGATTTTAATTTTGCAAACGTTTTTGGGATTTTTGATAACAAAAAGATTTTGGCTAAAAACAAGGTGAAAACTATGTACACGGGAGTGCTTCTTCTTATACAAGAAGTGGATTTTACGGATTTACAAGGGTAAGTGGTCAATTTTATACATATATATATATAGTGGATTTTAGTGTGATGTAAATATTCCTCAAACTTATTTGACACAAGCTTTTCACACAATTTTTGAAAACTATAGTCCAAAATAGTTTTTACAAACATTTTACACACATTTGAAAATTATTTTGCAAAGGCTTTCAAAACAGTATATATAGGTTTTTCAAATCATTTTTGCAACCATTTTTCAAACCATTTGCAAATCATTTTTCAAACATTTTATTTCACACAAAGAAAAGAAATTTTACAAACCACACATTTTTACACAGGTTGAAAACACGAAACAAAATATTTTCAAAATAGTTTTCAATAGATGTTCACAAAGATTTTCAAACTATTTTTCAAACATTTTGCAAAAAACATTTTCACCTGATTTATTAATCAGTAAATACAAAAAGAATTTGAGGAATACCCACATCTTTTTATTAAGGAATTTTAATGAATTTTAAAGAATTTTTAGCCATATTTTTAGGAAAATACGAAAGTACGAGTTATGGCTAAAGTATATACGTAGTATATACGACCCCCCTATACTTAGCTTGAGTTATGTCCTCATAGATCGGAGAGAAAAGAGAAGACATAACTCGTACTAAGTATAGGCAAGTCTAAAGAATAAAGGAATAATAGATGAATAAATGAATGAGAAGTTGACCGTCCCCCCTATACTTAGGATCAAATAATCCTAAGTATAGCAGATTGTACACAACGCAGGGAGGGTCAAGGGTGGGAATGAACAGATCGTACTCAAACTGTCTCCCCCTATACTTAGGGTAAGATATCCCTAAGTATAGACAAGAAGAGGAGACAATGGAGAGGATCGAACGGAATAGAAGAAACTCGGGGTGCCAACCCCCCTATACTTAGGACAAAGTACGTCCTAAGTATGGAAAACTGTCAACAAGGGCGACACCTTTTTGATAGAAAAAGAAGATAGAAAAGGAAAAGAAGAAAAGAAGAAAAGAAATGAAGATGGAAGAAGAGATCATGAGGATATACACATCACTCCCCCTATACTTAGGGTAAAAGAAGCCCTAAGTATAGGCAACAACAGGAGTGATAATACGGACGAAGAAAGAGCACTCGGCTCGTCCACCCCCCTATACTTAGGACAAAGTACGTCCTAAATAAGGCAGACACGAGAATGGGTGGACGAGTAAAAATGGGAGATAGGAAGATATACCAGAAAGGATATACAACAGAGACGGATGTACAGATGATCAAGAAGGTAGAAAGCGAACCTTCTTGCGGGACCGCGGAGGAATAGATCTAGTGTGGTGCAGGTCGACATCGGGGTCCATAGCGGACGGAATCCGATCAGGGTCGACGGGGTGTAAATCCTCAGTGGCCCTAGGGTGTGGAGGCACAGACGGGGTAGTGGAAGAAGTGTGACTAGGTCCGGCCTTAGGAGTCTCGCTGATATCAAAGTGAAATGGGACGAACTCATCATCATCGGAAGTAGTGTACTCAGTATCGTCCTGCGAGGTCTCGTCCAAGTCAAAATCAAAAGGCACGAACTCATCGGTGGAAGTAGTCGAACTCTGTTCGTCCTCTATAATCTCAACTGGATCATCTTTCTCATCAAAAGGCCCGAATCTCTGAAGAAAAGCAACAAAATCAAATTCGGCCTTTGGCTCATCAGCATCTATGTGGACAGGAGCGGACTCATCAGTGGACGTAGTCAAAGCATGTCCGTCCTGTATAGTCTCTAAATCTGCCCTCCGCTCAATGGTGTCAATCGTGTAAATCCCGCGGATGTCATCGACACATCGCCAATCACAGGAAACGGAAACACCAAGGTCTATGCTTTCCGAGCTTTCCTCCTTGGAGAGGAATTCTCGGGTCTCATCATCGGTCATAAAGAAAGTCTCTCTGATATCCTCATATAAATCATAGTCCTCGGGGTCAGCCAAGATAGGTGAAGTCACATCAGGTGCGGGTCTCTGGTCAGCAGTGGGTGCGGTGATCACTGCTTCGCCCTCGTCAGCAGGACGGAAGCGAATCTCTCCTGATCCGTAATCAATAACGACTCTCGCAGAGGAGAGGAATGGTCGTCCCAGGATGATTGGAGATGGCTCCCCTGTGGAGTTCTCCATGGGCAATACGACAAAATCAACGTGATAGCTCATGCCCCGAATCGAGATGACGGCGTTTTCAAGGATACCCTTCGGCCTCTTTATTGATCCATCAGCAAACTGTACGATCATCCTGGTCTTCTTGAGAGGCCCTAGGTGAAGAGACTGTACCAGCGAGAAGGGTATGATGCTAATAGAAGCACCGCCGTCTAGGAGAGTGCGATCACATGTGTGGTCAGAGATGGTGCAGCTAATGAAAGGTGTGGCAGTGTTCCTCTTCTTAGGAATGGGACGGTGTGTGATGGCGTGGGCAGTGGCCATGGTCAAGATATGACGCTCAGATCTGCTCCTCCACTTTCTCTTCTTGGGAAGAGGAGCAGATAAATCGGTCATGGCCTGCTGAAGTGGGGCACGGATAATCTCATGTATGGTGGCCACCACTTCGGGTTCAATCAGCATTTTTTTGAATTTTTGGACCTCCTCCATACAAGGGAGGAAGTCGGAATCAGCATATACACGAGGCATGCCAAGAGCAGTCTGTACAGCGGCATCCTCAGGGTCAAAGGTGGGACCGGGTGTGAATGCATGTGTGGTCAAAAAGTCTGGCAAGTGGGCGCTCTCCTCACAGTCCGACTCGATCGTGTGTCTCCCGAAATCTTTTTGTGTTTTTAAAATTTTCTCATTTTTTTGTGATTTTGGTGATTGCAAGCTCTCATGGAAATCCTCGAGTGAACCCATATCATCAAATGGTGGAACATCATGGTCTCTCTTATTGGTACTAGTGAGGTGGTCAATCCTCTGTCTCATATGATCCATCATCTGAGTCAAGTGCTCAAGGGTGGACTCCATGAAAGGTGACTCCATCAGCTCAGTCTCAGGTGGATGTGAAAGCGGAGGCGGATAATACACAGATGGATATAGAGGTGGGTGTGGGTAGAAATCCGAGTCCTGATACTGTGGCTGAGGCGGATATGTACAAAAGTCAGGAGCAAAGTCCTCCTGGAAAAAAGGAGGTGGACCGGCTGGAGTGAACGAGTGATCCGCAAGGTCCGGATAGAATACGCTCCAGTCGGCCATCTCGAAACAAAAGAAAATGATCGGGAGAGCACGATGGTCAAGTCAAGAGAAGTGAGAAGACAGGCGCAAGTGCGCAGGGATGATCTAGGATACACAAAAAAACAATCACAAGCAAAAATGAAAAGAATACAAACCCTCAATTCACCTACTCAACTCGGTAGAGACCGCAAAGAGCAGTCTTTTTATCTTGTCGGTTTTAGAGTTAGGTGAGAAGTCAAAGAATTGCACACACACTTAGGGGCTTGATGGGATTTGGGCACTAATACTTAGCGTGTGCGCGAGCAATGTAAAACGAAGACAATGAGGGGATTACTCGCCCCAATACAAGATTTTTCTTTTTGGTGAATTTTAGGGTCAAGTAATGTTAGCAGTCCTAATTTTATTTGGTTATCACTTTTTTTTGGATTTTTAATAAAAAAAATGCACGAGCCTATCGGGGATTCAATTCCTTTAAGATCCTAGGTTGGCAAAATCAGAGGTAGAGTCGGAAAAGCAATGCAAGCGGCAAATAATGATGGATGCTAAAGCGTAAATGCTCACCTTGCCTCCAGCACTCTACATGCAAGGATGCTCAACAGAATTGAAACCTATCTATATGCAAATGCAAAGCCGATGAAATCGCCCTAAGTTCAAAAATTGCTATTAGCGGGAAGAACCACAAGTTGACCGTCAATCCTCAACCCTAGAGTCCGGTCTAGGCTCACCCCTCCTCTGCTCAACAAATTGAGGGTAGGAGAAAGCGCTTTGCGGGGAGAGCTCGCGGCGCGATGGATTGAAGGTGATGATCAACTGTTTAAAATTTGACTAAGTCCAAACGAGACTATAGGTGCATGCAAAATATTAGGTGTTTGGCCTTAGTCTATCGCAAACAATCCTAGAACTAGGGGCTCAATCACACAAAATAAAGAAAATCGAAAATCGAAAAACAAAGTAAAAAAAATGCGATGAAAACCGTCAAAACTGCGGTGAGCCCCCAAGTGAACAATCACTTGGAAATTAGGCTCAAAAGTCCAAGTTCGGGGGTACCTGTATTATTACAAATAATAGTCTCTCTCTCACTACAAATTACAAAAATAAAGGCGAGGAAATAAATGAAACAACTAAGGTAGAGCTAGGTCTACAAAAATCTCTCCTTGTCTCCTCGATGCTAAGCGGGCAGATGCCGGCTTCACGTGGGTGCGTAGGCGCCTAGGGTGGAGCGCCTCCCTCGATCCGCGGTTCCTCGCACGGAGTCAACAAAAGAGAAGGTTAGACAGCTCAATAGATATATTAAAAATACAGAAAATAAAATAGCAAAAATGAAAGCCGCGAAATAGACAATAAATCACAATCACAAACAAGACCCGAACTACGCGCTGTTGCTCCCCGGCAACGGCGCCATTTGAAAACTCGTGTTTTGCGAGGGTCAAAATAGTCCACACAAGGCGGGACCACAGTGTCGCTGAGCGACCGCTCACGAAACCCGAATTAATCAACAATTAACCCACAACAAGTAAATCAAGCAATGAAAGTAAATGTGCGGAGTTAAAATTTATTATAACTCTACAACAAGATGTGTATAGGTGCAAGTATGTGTAGAGGTCGAACACAGGGAGCAGACAGGTAGAACGAGGCAAAAATGCTCAAAAATGTGTGTGAAAGTGATCAAAGTGTCTATCTATGCTATTTTTTTGTGGGTTTTCAATTTTTTTATATTTTTTTTTAATTTTTAATTTTATATTTTTGTATTTTGATTTTTAATTTACTGATTTTATATTTTCTTTTTATATTTTATATTTTTATATTTTCTTTTTCAATATTGGAAATTAAAGACAATGTAATAAAAGAGACAAAGAGGTATTTATAAAAATAGAGAAAAATATCCAAAAATTAGGAAATAAAGTCTTTTTAGTCTTTTTATGCTTTTTTACTGTTTTTGTGATTTTTGGGTAATTTTTAGAATGTTTTTGGTATTTTTAATTGGCTAAATAAAGCAAACAGTGAATAAAATGCAAGGCTGAAACTTAAAATGGAGAAATAAAATAGCAATCAGTAACAGAAAATTCTCCAAATTAATTTTCACTTAAAGATAATAAAACAAAGAAAATTCAGGAAAAGAAAACACTATTTTTGGATTTTTTATGAATTTTATAGATTTTTATGAAGGTTTTTAGAGTTCTGCAATTTTTAGGAGTTTGGTTTTATAGTTTTTAATGCTTTTTGGCTGGGAGTTAAAACAAACTAAAAGACACAATATATATTTTTTTGAGATTTTTCTGGAACGTTTTTATATTTTTTAGTGATTTTCTAATGCAACCAGTGCTGAAAAAGGCTATTTTTGATTTTTAATAAATAATAAAATGCATCAATGTGGAAAATAAAAATATGATGATAAAGTACTATGCAACAGGAGCTTAATGCAATTTTTGTGGGATTTTTGGGGTTTTGTAGATGCATGCATAAAATACAAACAACAAAAAGAAAATTCACATTTGCAGGGGCATTTATGTAATTAGACAGGAATTCAGGGGCTTGCAGGCAAATTAACCAAAAAGTTATAACTAATACATCGACTCCTTAGACTAATCACCAATAGCAGAATTTGCGAGGTCCCACCCACAAAATTCCCAAGGCCACGTGATAGCTCACGCGCGCCTGGGAGAGATCAGTAGCAAATTTCGAGAACCTCAGGGTGAAGATGCAAATGTTACAAAAAATGTAAACTGCACTTTAATGTTTTCGGACTACAAGCAAATAAGCTAAGGCCTCGGGGGCCACCTGCAAAATCGCCACGGCCACGTGCTATGCACGCGCCTGGCGGGGGCCTCTGTGCAATATAACAAACGCTAGGGGGGAATGACGCAAATATTACCAAAAATAAAACACAGCAGAGGAAAGGTTAGGGCGTTCTGAGCATTACACAAAAACGTGGGGGGTTGGATGCAAAACCCCCCACTAATCCACGTGGCAGCCCTGGATGGACAGGAGGGAGGATGGATCGACGGTGGAGCTTCCTTGGGCTTGAACGGCTGTGATCAAAGGGGAGGGGGCGGATGAACGGCAGCTGTGCGTGCCCCCCTCCCCCTCGTTTTTGTTCCTGGCGCGCGCAGGTGGGGTGGCGCGCGGACGTGGCGGCGCCGGCGTGCTCCTCCGGCGAGCTCGAAGCTCTCTCCAGATGGGTCAGCGGCGGCCCGGGTACCTGCAAAGACAAAAAGAAAGACGACAGTAGCGGGATCTCAGGGGGAACGATGGGTGAATGGTGGTGTATGGTGAAGGGTTGCCGGAGTTCGAAGAACCCCGGCAAGGTGTTCGATATGGAGATCTATGCTAATACTCGCTTTAAACAGCAAACTAAAGAGACGAAATCCGATCCTAAACTATCAGCTAGCTAATTACGAAGAAAAAAAATGAGAAAAACACAACCTCGAGGGTAAAAATACCCGAGATCTTGGACCTCGACGGCGGCTTCGCCGGAGGTGGTTGGAGCGCCTCCACGGCCCTCGCCTGAGCCCCGCGCGCGGCCTGGAGGAAGGCTGTCACCCCTACGGTCCTGAGGACGGCGACTTTGGCTTCAAGTTTGGGTAGAAGAGGGTTCAAAGCGAAATGGAACTCTTTGGGTCATTTTTGAAAGTTGGACGAGGGGCGACTTTCAAGGATGAATCACGGGCGCGCCTTCGATTCAAACGCCCAACCAATGGCTGGGCGTGAATGTCCTATAATAGTACTACAACTTTTGTGAAGAACGCGACCCCAAACGGTGAAAGATGAGGCCGGGAAAAATCCACGAAGATGGGACAAAACCCATTCTGACAACAGCAGAGAGGGGGTCAGACAGTTGACCGGAGTCAACTGTCCAAGCCCTCTGGTTGGTCCACGTGGACCAACCAGAAAAACCCTCTGGAAAAAGATTTAGAAATTAATTAAAAAATAGTAAATGATTTTATTAATTTATGATTATAAAATAAAAAATGTTTGTTATTTAATAAATTATTTTATGGTGATTTTTATTTATTTTTATGAGACATATTTTTACAAGTTTGCATTTATGCCCTTCATAGTATATATATCTATATATTTAAGTATTCTATTTTTATTTGTGTCTCTTTAATTTATTTATTTTCAATTATTATTTTATAAAATTATAAAATACTTTTATATACATAAATATAATTTTATTTTAATTTTCTGATATATTTTATACACTTAATAAAATGAAAGTGTTATTTGTATAGGTATAGCTACATGTATTATACCTGTGTATTATAATATATACAAGTATTTTTATTTGTATTTTATTTATGTTTTTATTCTGATTTAAATGTACATAATTATTATAAGTATTATTTACAACATTATAAAAATATAAAATTATAAAAATAATAAATTGAATATTTTAATATGTACAAGTATACAATGAGGGTCCAAAAGTCAACTTTCAAACCGTAGCTCCGCCAAATGCGAAACTACCGCCATTAATTAGATTATTTTCTTCTATATACAATTAAAGGTGAATACGCTGCATTTGGAGTTTTTATTTGTGAGATACGGGTCTGGGAAGTTGGCATTCTGGATTTTTATTCAGATCATAACTTTTTATCTGTGCATTATTTTTCAGTGAAATCAATTTTGTATTTTTCTTTACTAATTTATTATCTACAACTTTCATGTACAAAGTTTCTTTATTTGAAGTGTAAAAAGTGGAACCAAAAATAGGTTCCAAAATGAGTAAAGAATGAATAAAATAGATAGGTATTTTTCTGTGTTTCTGACCTTATCTCCCCCTACTTTATTCCTTGTCGACCTATTCATCAAGATGCCTAGGTCTCGGGGTTTCGGGTCATAAAATATTTACAATATTTTATTCTTTTTCTTTTCTTTTCTTTATTCTATATTTTTGGCTTTAAAAACCGCATTTTATACAATATTTACACACCTATGCATGAATGCTAAAATGTATGAATTAATGCTATTTACACGCATTTACTAGGGTTTTTAAGGCCAAAATGATAGAATAAAGATGATGAAACGTAGATTCATCAATCATATGTCTCCAGGAGGCACATATGGCTCCACAACCCCATCTCAGGTCACGAGATGATTCGAGAAGCAGCAACTCCACCCAGCCTTCTGCCACCTACCGTCCGGTTCACCACATTCAGGTAGAGCAGGTCCATCCGTTGTAGCACTACTCCCAGCCACCACCATCTCAGGAAACTCAGATGGTGGTCTACTAACCGAATCAGCCTCTGGTAGTTCTTCCCCCTCCACCTTTCGAGCAGGAGCCATTGATGGAAGTCAACAGGATTTGGTACGACAGTTACCAGCAGTAGACAGGGATCCATCGTGATCATTCCAGATTCAGATGGTCTACCGAAGGCACCTTGACTCAGCAACAACCTCCAGCTCAGGGCAAACAGAGCATCCAGCTGCAGCAGCAGCCCCATCACTCCCAGCCATACCAACAGTAGGGTCCTCATCCCTACCATCAGGGACAACAGTGGATGCACCCATAGCAGCCTCAACAGTTCCCTCAGCCTCTCCCTCGTTATCAACAGACTCAACCTAAGGCAACTCGTCCGGTTCTCATGGACCCGTATATGAGAACCCAACCCTTTACGACCTCGCCTGCCTTCTTTCTGATCAACAAGCATTCTTTCAACGAGAGATGGAAGAGTTCTAGCAGGAGATGAGGGAGATCATCAAGGGTAAGGCCGCCATACCCGCTCAGATTGAACCAAACCTGAACAATTTGAAGAGGAAGTCTGAGCATGTACAATTTACAGAGACTACCACTCCTAGTGATTCTTTGGATGATAAATCTTCCTATGTGTTTGATGCTAATTTTGTGAGACTTAGGAGCGGTAGGATGCCAGCTGATGGTGCCTCATCTGAGCGAAGACCTCATGGAGATTCTGGAGCACCATACGAGGAGGATAGCAGTGCTGATACCACTCATGATGATGACCGTGGTGCTGAAGCCACCAAGGATGTAGATCCAGCTGATGGTACTAAGTCCGTCATGATTCCAGTTGGAGTCGGTGGTATTGATGCCACCAATTCTCCAGTTGCTGAGCCAAAGCACGGTACTGATGCTGCAAAGACATATGCCATGGGTGGTTTTGATGCCCCCAGCTTTACTTCAGTTGTGTTACCTTCTTTTCTATCTCAGGACAGAAAAATACAAAAAATGGAAAAAGAGAAAAGACCAAAAATATGAATAAAGGAAAGGTTTCTGTATCTCCTTTGAGTCCATATGTGTTGCATGATGATATTGGTATGGATTCTAATCCTTTACATACATAGGAGACTATTCCTAACCCTCTCTCTGAGGAGGGTCCAACCATCCCCTTCCCTCATGCACTCCGCTTAGCGAAAGGGAATAAAATTGAAAATCCAAAAAATACACACCAACTAGAGTTCAACCAGAAGATGACCGATGGATTTCAGAATCAACTGACTCTATATGAGGCACTATAACACATCCATCTCTCTTAGAAGAATGTGAGAGAGAAGACCGCCATCCACATGAAGAAGAGGAATCACAATGCAGAGATCCATGTGCTTATTCATGCCACTTGCTTTGCCATCCAAAACCGATTGCCAGCCAAGAAGCCAGAAATAGGAGATCCATATATCAGATGCCATATCCTAGAGCAATGGTTCGATCATACTCTGTTAGATAGTGTCTCCTCAATTAACCTCCTTCTAGCAGCCTTACTCAACCGATTGGAGTTTGGCCCTCTTCGACAGAGTAGGACACTCCTTCAGTTTGCTGATAGATCTGTCAAGAGGTCAAAGGGGTTATTGAAAGATATGGTCGTCACAATTCAGGGCCTGAAATTCCCTATGGACTTTGTTGTATTGGACATGGAGATCCCAAGTCTGTGACAAATACTCCCATCATACTAAGATGCCAACTCTAGGCCACAACCAAAGCGGTGTCCGATCATGATAGAGGGAAGGTTTACTTTCGTGTTGAGAGTGAGAGTGTACAAATAGAGATGATCGAGGAGACCAGAGCGAGAGATTCAGCCTGCTCCGAGTAGTCGAGTGATACGGAGCAGAAGACAGATGCAGAGCGAGACATCCACCAAGAGTGCAACTTTATGATTACAGACAGTGAGGTAGTTTGGTTCGATCACAAATCACGAGCTCTTGTTGCACCTTCAGACACTATAGATTTACATATTCCAACAAATGAGAGTTCGAAGAGTACACTCCTCGTTGTGGACACATTTTAGGCTGATGATCATGGTCAGGATAGGGAGGCAGAATACATTTTATGTTTTTCTGATTTAGATCCCTCGGTTTCAGACATTAATTGGGATTATTCTGATGATTATTTTCCATGTCTAGTTCCCACAGAGCCAACAGCTAGGGCGAAGAGCGAGCCGGTACATATGACAGACAAACTAGCAGGGCCATCTTCGTCAGATTTTCACATACAGCGAGAGTTCTCCCATGCAGATCTGGTTGCCTCCACTTAGGCTTTTCAGAAGCTAGATTTGCCAGCTCCCAGCTGCCAAGAACTGAAGACCTTGTCGCAGTCAATGAAGTACAGATACCTTACAGGTGAGACAGAAATATACCTAGCCATTATCTCAATGGGTTTGACTAGAGAGCAAGAATCTCGTTTATGGTGGTTCTTTAAAGAAACTACAAGATGATTGGATGGAGTGCAGCTGATCTCCAGGGGATAAGTTCGTCCCTGTGCTCCCATCATATTTATATCAAAGAGGACGCCAAGCCATCTCATGAGTTCCAACAATGGTTGAACCCAAATCTTCGAGATGTGATCATGATAGAGATATCAAAATGACGGAGCACTGATTTTCTATACGCATCTCCGAATCCAAGTAGGCTAGTCCATTACATGTGGTACCCAAAAAAGACGGGTATCACTACAGTTGTGAGTGAGTCTGGAGAGGAGAGCGCTACCGGGTACCCACTTCTTGGAGGGTCTGTGTGAACTACAGAAGATGGAATCAGACCACCAAGAATGATCATTTTCCACTGCCATTTATTGATCAGATTATCAAGAGGCTAGCTGGGAAGAGTCACTAATGTTTTCTTGACGGGTAGTCCGGCTATAACTAGGTGGCCATAACGCTCGAAGACCAGGAGAAAATGACATTTACCTGTCCATTTGGGGCATATGCTTTCAGACGGATACCCTTTGGTTTATGTAATGCCCCGGCTACATTCTGAAGGTGCATGTTGTCAATCTTTTCGGACATGGTGGGTGACTGTTTAGAGGTCTTCATGGATGATTTCTCAGTCTATGACGACAAGTTTGATGCTTGTCTTGACTGCCTAGACCATGTACTTCAACGTTGTATTGAGGTCCAAATTGTACTATCTTGGGAAAATAGTCACTTCATGGTGACTTAGGGGACGGTGCTTAGCCATATCATCTCCAACAGGGGCATGGAGGTAGATCCGACCAAGGTGGATATCATCATGAAACACAATACATCGTCCAATTTGTGACAGTTGCCGTCTTTTCTGGGGCATGTCGGTTTTTGCCAACGATTCATTCAAGATTTCAGTCATATTCCCTGAACGCTCACTGATTTGCTGATGAAAGACACCAAGTTCATTGTAGATGATAAGCGTCTAGCATCGTTTGAGACTCTCAAGGGATTAGTTATTGAGGATCATGTCCTTCATCCACCCGATTGGTCTCTCCCATTCGAGATCATGGCGGATGCTTCTGATTTTTCCATAGGGGTTGTGATAGGATAGAGGAGGGATGGATTGCCTTATGTCATTCACTATGCTAGTCGGACTTTGGATGCTGCTCAGTAGAACTATACTGTTACAGAGAAGTAGATGCTAGCAGTAGTCTTTGCTTTTGATAAATTCAGATCTTATATTCTTGGATCTCGAGTGAAGATATTTACGGATCACACCACCATCTGATACCTCATGGCAAAGAAGGATGCCAAAGTCAGATTGACTAGATATCTCTTTCTACTCTAGGAGTTTGATATTGAAATTAAATAAAAGGCTAGAGTCAAGAATGTGATGGTGGATCACCTCTCCCAATTAGAGAACCTTGAGTATTCAAAGTAGATGACACCTATTACAGAGACCTTCCCAGACGAGGCGATCCTTGCCATCGCCTTGCTTCCATTGTATGCCGACATTGTAAACTATTTTGTCACCAAGAAAGTTCCACAAGGTTGGCCCAGACAACAACTTGAGACTTTCCTTGCAAAGGCCAAGTCATGCCATTGGGAGGATCCCATTGTTTATCATGAAGGAGGGGACAGTGTATGGCATCGGTGCATTCCTCAAGAGGAGCACCACAACATCCTCACATACTGCCACAAGATTGAGATAGGAGGACATCATTTTGAGAGGAGGACAACACAGAAAGTACTCCAATCCAGCCAATGGTGGCCTACTCTCTTCAAGGATTCTGATAAATTTGTGAAGAGGTGTACTGACTGTCAGAGGATGGGCACTTGTGGACATAGTAACACGATATCGATGCAACCCATTTACTTCTGTGAAGTTTTTGATGCATGGGGCGTTGATTTCATGGGTCGATTCCCTAAGAGTCAGGGATTTGAGTACATTTTGCTTGTTGTGGATTATGTGAGTCATTGGGTTGAGGTCATCCCCACCCGAACTGTAGATGCTAAGACCGTTTGCAGATTCTTGAGGAGAAATATCATTTCACAGTTTGGGGTACCTAGGGTGTTGATATCATAAGGGGGGCTCACTTTATCAATGACAAAGTAAGGCTCCTTGCTAACGAGTTCAACATTGACCATCGGATTGTGACTCCATATCATCCTTAGACCAATGGTCTTGCTGAATAATCGAACATGGAGATCAAGACTATATTGCAGAAGGTCATCCGCCCAGACTGAAAGGATTGGTCACAATTTTTGGACTTGGTCTTGTGAGCTTATCGGACATCCTTCAAGACACATTTGGGTACATCTCCCTTTCATCTCTTTTTTGGCAAGCCATGCCACTTGCCTGTAGAAATTAAGCACAAGTCACTATGGGCAGTCACTGAGTTATTATTGGATCCCAAGAGTATAGGAGATCAAAGGAAAGCAGAATTGGCAGCCCTGGAGGAGCTGAGAGATACAACCTTTTCGAGTACCCTACAATACAAGGAGAGAGTAAAGATATGACATGATTCTCAAATCAGCCATAAGAAGTTTGAGCCAAACCAGAGAGTATGTCTATTTGATGCTAGGCTAAGACTATTTCCAGGGAAGTTGTAAAGCAAATAGAAAGGAGCATACTTGGTCAGAAAGGTGCACGACAACGGAAGCAACGACATATATGAGTTGTCATCTGATTCCACCTTTCGGGTTAATGGTTAGTGCCTGAAGCCATATCTTGATCATGATCCGCTAATCATTGACGTTTCCCCTATTTATTTTTCATGAGATGTGGCCTTTTACTCACATCATCGGTGTCTCATGCCTGATTATCACTTCTCCTCCACACCTGTATAGATCCAGTTGTCCATATAACACATTCTTTTGTCTAACACTCCATCTTCATCTTATGATTATGCTATACTTAGGGTGTACCTTACCCTAAGTATAGGGGGTGCCAGACTTGTGATTATCTATTTGATTCTTTTTACCTCTGTTTTGTTGCCTATACTTAGGGATATTTTACCCTAAGTATAGGGGAAGTAAACCCTATACATCCTATCCCTCGGTTTTTCCCTTATATATAGACTTCTATACTTAGGATTACTAAGTATAGGGGGACCACCGATCTCTATTCATGAAATTCTTTTGTTCATCGTGGAAATATAGTGTTCTTTTCACTTCCCAATACTAAGCATGAGTTATGTATCCCTTCAGTGCTCTCTACTCACTCTGAGGACATCGTTCGAGCTAAGTATGGGGGGTGTCATATATATTGTCTATATACTTTAGCCATAACTCGTATTATATGTGAGTGTGTTAATAGATAATATGGCTAAAAATGATAAACTAAAATCACAAAAGTTTAAATTTTTTCTTGCATATAAATTCTTCCTTGTGCATACCTATTTCTAAAAATCTTTTTATACAAACTATTTTTGTACAAATATAAAAATGTTTTGATTCTAAATTGTTTGTAAATATTTTTGTATCGAAATTATGTATATAGTACAATTTTTTTGAAAAAAATGCTTGAAAATAAAAGTTTGCAAAATTTTGTTTGAAAATTTGTGCAAAACTTTCCCTTCTTCCTTGCATTCAAACATTTTTCATAAAATTTTGCATGTCTTGAAAATTGCACAAAAAGAGTTTTGTACATATTTTCTTGTATATTCTTATGAATCATAGTTGACATTGAAACTAGTTTGGAATTAAATTAAAAAATGGAGCTTGGTTAAGACCATAATCTACCTAAGTTCAGAGGAACATTATAGGATTTGGGGTTGACTTTTCAGGTCCATTAGTGATGGAATTCTTTGAGTCCACTAGGCTATGTTCACATGTCATATTGATGAGACTAAGTAGAGCACTTAACAACGCACACATGACTCTCATAGATAATGGATTTACTTGGACCATTATCTTACACATAGATCCATACGAATGAGGTGATGAGGAGGCAGAATTCTTTGGCTTGGGGTAGCATACGAGGGTAGTACTTCTAGGCGTAACCTTTCGTCTTACTGTAATGAGGGATGTGCACCTCAACTTGGTCTAGCGGTATTGAGGTCTAAAGACAGGAGTTGTGGGTTGCAATAATGCTTCAAAAGAGGGATAGTTTACTGGCTCAAGAGGAAAACTCATTATATATATGCTACACCATGTAGATATGTTGTACATATGCACATCAAAAAAATGTGCAAAATCAAGAAAAACTCCAAAAAAGTGGACTGGCCTAATTGAAAATAAAATGCCTATCGGAGGGTATATAGTCAATAAAGAAAAGCTAGTGTATTACACCTTCTCATCTCATGAAGCTTGTAGCGAGAGACTTAGCTACACTGGTTAAGCTTCCAGGGATACGTTGCTACACTGGTCACGATCCATTCTCTTCTTTCCCCCTCTTCTTGAGCTGGTCGAACTTAAACTTGGAAGGGAATACCCCCCTCCTTGAGGAAAGGGCAGCTAGATTAGGGAATTAGAGTTACATTATTGAGGGACGTTGTTGCTTTGTCATTTCTGAGGTAGGGAGCTACATATCACTTACATCGTATAAGGAAAGATGCATAGTCATTAGAGTTTGTGTATGTAGACTTGTTCTAATCTGGTTTATTGAGGAGTCTTGACCATAGAATTGTGGAACTTAGAGGTTGTTGAGTCTTAAACCTATTTCCCAATAAGGTTCCGACAAACTAATAATATAAAGGTCTGATCGAGCTCTATACTTCAATTTAATGAAGACAAGTTTAATAATCAACCTTGATTCTTTTTCTTTTCTTGTTCTTTTTCACTTGTTTTTCAAATAAATGTTTCCTAAGGGACTACCAAAGGTAAACAATAGGAGGTGATGAATCCATGATTCTCACTCTTTATTCTTTTATTTAGCTCTTTTTCTTGGAAAACATCATGTGAATACTTGTAAATACAATAACTTAACAAATTGCATGCTTTTGTTAATATTACATAATTAGCATGTTTTTGGATAAACAAAAGAATAAAGGAAAAGAAAAAGAATGATGTATTTAGAATAAATACAGAGTGACCCAAATCCCAAGAGAAGGTCAAGACTTGACTAGATCGCAAAGTAAAATAAGTAGAGAGTGATAGGATCAATTGTGTGTTATATATTACCTATACATGTACATATTATCTATATATTTATTTTTTACAAAATAAAAATGAATTATTCTTTTGACGCTCTTGTATATAATCCTAAAAATAATATAAAAAAAGGAAAAATAAAAATAAAATCCTCAAATACATGTACAAAATACACATGTGTACATTACATCCTCTACTTATTATATACCTTTAATTAATTCATACAAATTAAATAAAATTTATTTTATACTCTTAAAATCATGTTATAAATAAATAAAATACAAAAATAAGGGTATCTATGTAAAAATAATAAAATAAAAATACTTGTATACAATACATAGGTATAATATACCTGTATATAATATTATATATTGTATATAGATTATTTTTATCATAAAAATAATTAAAAATAAGAGAAAATACTTTGAACTGACGTCAATAGTCTCTTCCAGTCGAGACGGGTCGCTGATGAATCTCCATTTCATCACCTTTATTCTATCATTTTGTCCATAAAAACCCTAGCTACTGCATGTAAATATCATTAGTTTATACAAAATAGCATTCATTATTTATTACATTTACCGTGTAAATAATATTATTTTTAATGCCAAAAATATAAAATAAAGAGAAGAAAAAAAGAATAAAATATCGAAGATATTTTATGATCCTAAATCTCGGGACCTAATCAAGAATTGAGTTGGTCGATAAGGAATGAAGTACGGGGAGATAAGGGCCAAGAATACAATAAAAGTCCTATTCTTTTATTCATTATTTCTGTATTTTTTATGTCAATTTTATTCTGCATTATTTATTCATCAAATAAAGAAATTTTTTACATGAAAGTTGTAGATAATAATGTAAATAAAAATACAAGATTAAGTTTGTGCAAAACTAACATATAGTGTACCTTTTATACACAAAATAAAATCTAAAATCCCAACTTCACAGACACATGTCTTTCAAATAAAAACTTGAAACATATCAAAATAATCTCTAATTGTATATAACTTTTTATGAGCTATTTAACAGAGTTGGTTTCAACTTTTTTGGAGTTACTACGTGAAAGTTAGATTGTGGACCCTCATTATACATTATACGCAATTAAAATATTCAATTTATTCATTCATTATTATTTTTACAAATCATATTTTTATATTTTTATAATTATTATTCATTACATATGTGCATATTAAAAACAAAAGAAAACCAAAAATAAGATGTAAAATAAAATAAGTCAATGTAAAAACATAGGCAAAATACCTATGTTATTACTTGTATATAAATAAAAGTGAATCTCATTCTAATATTCATTATTCTTTTATATTTTTATAAGATTTTAAATATTATATATATTTTATTAAAAATTGAAACCCAAATTAAAACCTGAGAAAATACATTAAAATAAAATAATGTATATAAAACATAGACGAAATACCCACAAGTATACCTATATAATTTATATACATATTTATTTAAGTGTACACATTACATCATAAAAATAAAATAAAAATATATTTATACACCTAAAAATAAGTTATAAATATATACAATAAAAGAATAACATAATAAAATAAAATATACAAAAATAGAATATAAAAATATAGGTAAATATACCTATAAATAAACCATTAAAAATTAACTACCTTGAATAACATCAAAAATCTAAATAAAAATCATAATAAAATACTAGATAAAATAATAAACATTTTTATTTTATATACAAAATTAATAAAATCAAATACTATTTTTAAATAATTATTTTCCAATAAAACAACATGTTCTGTCGTTTAGCGGGCTTGCATAGACTAATCAACATCCAACTTTCGTTGACTCCGAGTCTACTCCCCCTCCGGCCCTCTAATTTGACGCAACCTGTCATATTCCTGATTTTAAGCCTTTTTCCTGAGCGTCACTTCCATCCATCGCCTTTGACTCCTTAACACGAAATGATCATTGATCATTGTACATACATGCTAGCTACTTTAATCTATTGTACATACGCTCGAATCATCGCAATCAGCCGGTCAATAAGGGTGTTCACCTTATTTTATAAATAACCACCTCCATCTTCCATGCATTCTTTGGCCACTAATCCGAGTCTAGGAGTCATGTTCTCTCATTTAGGGAACTTCCTTGTGATAGAAGGAGCTTCCCGACGATAGGAACCAGCTCCGGGAGGACGACGGTGTGCCCATGACCACCCTCGCTGGAGACCCTACTCCTTGAGCTCCCTCATGCACCAGAGCTACGCATTTACTTTATTTAGTTATTTTTTAATTCAAGATTTTCAATTATGTATTTAGATTAGTTCGCAGGCTTTAGGTTTAGCATAGTTAACTCGATTCGTAGTTTGTCGGAGCTTTGCTCCGACGAACCCTTCTCAAAAGCTCCGACGAACCCTTCTCATCGTGTTTCCCTTGTTTTCCCATGCTCAGATTGCCATAATCTTCTTCCCCAATGTTTCACCGTCACCCCAGGCAATCCATTCCCCCCAGATCCCTCGTGGATCCGGAGATCCGTGCCCCACCTCCTTCGCTCACTAGAGGCACGCCACCCCACTCCGCCAGCCATCATCTCATGTGCTAAGGGGTCGAGGCACTTTGCTCATGACCCAGGAACTTGTTTTGCGGGACTAAGAGCCTACTCTTGCACCTGGAGTCCATTTTGACTCTTGTCGGAGATACTTGGGACCTGTGAGCTTCATCGGCCTTACGGAGGAGCTCTGGCTAACGCTAGTGCATTTTGTCTCCCCCTGCACGAAGAGGACCCTCGCATGAATCTTTTGGCCCATCTTGGAGCTTCAAAGAATGCCGAAGACACGCAGGAGAGGGGATCGAAGTTAGTCTTCCCAGACCTTTTCCCTATTCTTCCTCCCTTGCTCCCCGTCATCGGATCAGGTGCAAGTGCCAGGTTGATCGCCCACCGTTGGATGAAGCCAAGCCCCTACCGTCTGATCGCCTTCAACGATCTAATCTCGAGCGTCCGCGGTGAAGCAGCATGGGCCGCTCGGATGGCGATATGTGTCAAGCGGGATCCTTACCGCCGTCCGATCCAAGCCTTTAATGGGGTAAATTGCATAACCTTGCCCCGCTTTTTTATAGTTACCATTTAGTCTTGTAAATAAAAGTTAGTGTATTAAATAAATGAGAAATTTTGCAACTAGGCCACTGTCTTTCCTGTAATTACAAATTGGTCCTTTCCAAGCAGAGTCATATGTAGTCCTACATGATGGATATTTTGCATGAAAAACCCTGGTGATTTTTGTATTTCTTCAAAAGCTCAAAAAAATTGAAAATGCAATGTATATTTAAGGGTTATTTGCATAGAGCTCCCTGTCATTTATTGCAACAATACCCCTGCTAGGACATTTATTTTATGCTTTTTTATCTATTTATGAAAAATACCTATAATGCTCCTAAAAATAACACAAAATAGGATCAAATTCTCATGCCATGTATGTTCTCATCCATATTTTCTTTGGTAATTTTGTGCATTTATCTAGTTATTAAAAATGAAATGGAGCCTATTTTTTCCCTACAAACTTAGAAAATACCAAAAAATATAAAAATGTCTCTAAAAATTCCAAAAAATTATATATAGTCTATTTCATAATACTTAAATTATGATACAAAATCACTAATAATAGAAAAAAAGTTGAAAAATCGAAAAACTCCAAAATCCTTCATAAAAATTTAAAAAATTATTTAAAAATCCAAAAACATGTTTTCCCATTTTATAATTTTTTTCATATAAATATTTATATGTTACAAGTGATTTGGATGATTTTGGGACTTATTTACTATTTTTAAAATCCAATTCAATGTCATCCCATTTTTTTAGTCCGTTATTTGGGATAATTTTGACTTTAAAAATGCATAAAAAATAGAAAGAATTCCAGAAAAATACAACAACATTAGAAAATATGAAAAATGCAAAAACAAATTTTATTCTGTATTTAATTTATATTTGTTAGTATTAATACATATATTATTCTATATGTATATATAGCCTTATCTATGATATATATATGTATGTATTAAAGAAAAAGAAATATAAAATATAAAAATATAAAAAGAAATATAAAATAAAAATTAAATTAAATATAAAAATATACAACCATGAATCAAATAAAAAAATATAGAATTAAAAACCCACAAAAAGATGTATATACATAATAAATGACTTGGTTGTACATAAATAACCATTGCCTACCATTTTGCTTTCCGTGGTTCGACCTCTACATGCTTACGTACTATGCATTTTATGGTACAGAAAAGAATAAATCTTAACCTCACATTTTTTATTATTCATGACTTATGTATATTGTGGGTTAATTGTTGATCAATCAGGGTTTTTATTTGGGGTTGCTTCAATGACTATCAGATCGCCATGAGGATTGACAAGACCTCTGCAAAAATCTTGGTTATTATTCATGCAACCTCTCATCGGAGCTTCTTCTTCGCTTTTTTGCGCCCGACTTCGGCCATCTGTTGCCCGATTCTTCAATCGAGCATTCTCCTAGGATCCATGACCCTCACGGATCCCTAGGAAGGCGCGGATCTTCCTAGGATTGCACGTACTCATTCGATCTTTCAAAGCCCTTGGAGATTTTTATAAAGCTTCCCATCCGCCTCCATTGCCCTTCAGCTCGTTCCTCACCACCGTTTCGACCCCTAGCCACCTCCAGTTGAGTGACATCTGCCTGGAGCGACCTTCAGAGATCGGATTGGTGTCGATTCGTTGCAGCTCAAGCTTCATGGCTAGACCTCCGCCGCGAGTAGCCTCCCTGCCCGCTGCATCGTGGTTGAGTAATCACCTCGACACTCGCCTCCGTCTAAAGCTCAGGAGTTCATCCGAACCCTCAAGTAAATCTTGCATCCACCTTAGTCCCCTGTTCGATTCAGTTTATCCCATTTCGCTCCGCCACCGGTAGTTTGCTCTAGCCAGCTGGTCGGAGACCCGCTACCCACTCCCCTCTATTCCGATCAATGCTACATCTCACCCTCTAAATTTCCACGCAACCTGATCAACCTGAGTCTTGATCACCAGAGCAAGATTAGGCCTAGTCTCTTTCCGCGTTGTATGTTGGAGATCAACCACTCGCCCCCTATCGCTTCTCCTATATCCTTATGCAATAAACCCAACTAGAGCTACGTCCTTGAGTCGCCTCTCCTTTTGTAGGTGTTAACACGCATGGAAGACCCCGTATCGTACCTCACCTACTCCGGCAGAGTAGCTCTAGGTAGTGTCGCACCTCCATGACCTTCTGACTATCGTCAACCACATCGGAGCCTGCCACCGGACGCAACACCCTCTCATGACACTGTGAGAGCCCTTGGATGCTTCATCGGACCAATAGATCTCTTCCCTTGGCTGGTTGAAGTTCGCCCAAGAGCCATTCTTATAGACTTTCTCCCCGCCGTTGGATGAGTCGCCTCTACCAGATTCCATCGTAGCCGCCGACCGTAGCGACTTTCCAGACCGTTGGATCACAGTCGACATGTCAGATCTCACCGCACGTCCTCGATATTCTCTGGACCGTCAGATCACTTTGTAGAGGGTGATCAGAACTGTCAAAGCCACCACGTCCCCGCATGTGCCTGCAAGGGTATATTTCCCTTTTTCCCTCACGCGTTTATGTTTTCCTATTTAGTCCATTAAATAAATATTGTAGTTGAGACACTTTACAGTTTAGACCTCTAGTTTTTAACTATTTGCATTTTAGTCCCTCTTAGTTTGTAGCACGTGTATGTCCACGTGACTTTTGGGATTATTTGCACTATATGCTCTACGTTATTATCTGTTATGAATGGAATGGCATGTTTGTGGTATTTGCCTAAACACCCTTGTGAGTCTGGATCACGTGTAATGTGTGTCCTTGAGTGGGATTTTTGCAGTATTGACACTGGACTTTTACACTATGTTATTCTTTGGTCAGTGAACTTATTTCATTTTTACATTGGTCCATGTAAATTGTGCCTAATTACTAGTTGTATTTTGGACTTAATAAGTAGCAAATTGATACGAAAATTTACCTAAAATTACCAATAACTCCTGTTGGTCTGTAATATTTATTACGATTTTATTTTATTAATTTCTTTGCATTTAATATTATTGAAAAATAAAAAAAACCCTTAAAAATATCCATGTTTGGCTTAGAAAATTTATAAAAAATAGAAAAACATTTTAAAATTTCCAAAAAAATCATGTTGGCGTCTTTTTGTGTGTTTTATCTACAATATTAATTTTTTTGGTAATTCACTCTAAAAACCCTAAAAATTACAAAACACTTAAAATCTTATAAAAATTGTATAAAATCAAAAAAAAATCCATTTTTGTTCCTATTTGTAAGTTTTTATTCATATTTTATCATAAAATTGCTACCCATAACTTTATGGAATTTTAAATATATTTAACTTGTAATTTAGTCATGGTTGTGCATTGTTTGCCTTTTTTTAGAATTGTTTGATTTTTGTAAAATCACAAACAATCAGAAAAAGCTTATACAAATTACTAAAAACATTTCAAAACATATAAAACCCTAAAATATTTTCTTTGGATTTTTTTTGAATATTTTTTACTATTTTAAATATACAAAAAAGTATTGTGCGTACATTTTTGCCTAGATTGCTTATTTGCCTTCATTAAAAAAACTTACAAAATTAAAAACCACTAAAAAATATTTTATTCCTGAATTTTGACTACTTTGTATCACTTTCATGCTCCTTATGTTCGACCCTGGTTGCTATACCAGGTAAATAAAATAGCGAACCACTTACACATGAGCTTATTGTTTTTCTTCTTTCTTTGAGTGGTTTATTCTTCTTGCTGACCGCGTTTGGTGATTTGATCACAACGACCCGTGATTATTTGTTTACTTAACCCGAGTTGGCTGGCATGTCATTAGTGCCTTATACAATGTCCTTTAAACCACCCACTATGCTAAGGAAAGTACGGACCATAGAATTACTACATGTGTTCCCTTACTGAAAGGTTGCTAGATTTTTCTAAAAATAATAGTCTATTGGAAAACTCTAGATTTGTGGCTCTACCCTAAGTGTGTGATCTTGTCCTAACAAACAATTAGTGGATTTATCTCCACCAGACACAGGGATTAATTTTATGTCAATTTTATTTACAGTCGCCATGATTGACACTTCCGATTTTAAGTTAAGGTTATCACTAATGTCTTATATGAGTACAAAAATATCACGTCTAACGAGCAGTTGATGAATACTCATTCATCACTCTTTATTCTTATATTTTAGCTACAAAAACCTTTGCAAATACATGTAGATATGTGTAAATAGGAATAATTACCAAAAGCATGCATTGTGTAAAAACCTATAATTAGCATGTTTTTGTGAAAAAATAAAAGAATAAAGATTAAAAAGAAAAAGAGGGAAATATTTAGAATAAATATTGAGCAACCTAACCCAAGGGAGGGCTCAGCATGGGCCTGACCGCATAAAAATCAAAGTAGAGGGAGATAGGGGCTCATGTGTAAATATTTATGTAAATAAATAAAAATATTTTCCTCACCAAAAATATGCTTGTAAATACTTGTACATATTTATAAATATAAAATCAAAAGAAAAAGTTAAAAATCAAAAAGAATTAAAACACCCCTTTACCTTGTACATAAACCACATCTACATATTTATTTAGCCTTGTAAATATATATAATTAACTTTTATAATTTTTGTAAATAAACTATAATATATTGTAAATAAATAAAATAAAAACAATTAAAACAAAAACAAAATAAAAATAGAAAAATTAAAAATTAAAAAATACATTGTACATATACCTTGTATATAGATGCACATATATATTTATTTTACCTATGTAAATAAATAATAAAAATCAAATAAAAATACCTTTTTATTCCTTATTTTATAATGAAAATAAATAAAATATAAAATAGGAATAAAATTGCACAAAAATAACATTTAAAAATCAAAAATCAAAACCCTATATATTGTATATATACCTATATATAGTACATACTATGTATATAGCTTATTTTTATTTCGAAAAAATTATTAAAAATCACTAAAAATAGAAGAAAATAAAATAAAAATATTTCATGTTTTAACTTTTTGCAAATTCAGTCATTTGCTACCTTAATTTTGAGCTTCAAAGTCCAGACACGTGGCCCATTCCCATTGGGTCCTGGGGATGTTGACCGACCGGTCAACTACCCCCCCAGGACCACCTCCCGCGGGTCTGAGCTCCGGACCCGACTTCCCAAATTTCTACCCGCTCGACCCGATCCCCATTTCACCAAACCCCGGCTCCGTTTTGATCCTCCCACATCCGACATCTTCGCCGGGCATACACCTTGGGATCCGCGCGCCTCCTCGACCTACCGGAGCCATTCTTAGCCGGACCCCTCCAACGTACATAAGCGAGCTCCGCCACTCGATTTCACCATCTTTGGCCATTCACCTTCTTCTCCTGTGAGCTCCAGAGAGACCGCAAGAGTGACAGCTAGTGCCTCGTCCTGTCGAAGCGAGGAAAGGAGGAGGACCCATCGATCCGGCGATGTAGCCGCCGTAGCTCCGCCACCAGCGTGAGCTTCGAGCCTCGGAGCGAGACGATCCTCGAGGCGACGACCAGGAGCATCAGCAGCTCCTCCCCAGTCTCTCCGACCACCCAGGTATCTCCGCTAGCCTATCCTTTTCGCTAATTTCCATTTACGCCTAATTCGCTCTGCCGCCGTATTTCTCCGATTCACCCCGGTTCCGACCACTATCCGATCATCGGAATCGACCATCACGTTCATCTCTCCCCGATGCACCTTCTCCACCCATTCGCCCAACCCAGCTCGCACAGGAGCTGGGTACCGAGCTCCTCCGTCCACCACCTTCGCCGGAGCTCGCCGCTTCGACCCATCGTTCACCCCCACTTCGCCTAACCGGGTCGAGGCAGTTTGCCCTCGACCCGCGAGTCTCCTGAGTTGTTTTGCAGGTGATACCGAGCCCATCTGAGGGCTTGGTCATTCAGGCCAGGAAGTCAAGCTCCGCCGACCTCGCCCGAGCTCCCCGGAGCTCGGCGCGATCATCGGAGCATCGCAGCAGACGCAGGAGCGCTCCAGCTTGCTTCTCCGACCATCAGAGTGCTCCAAGGAGGAGCCCAGCGCACGCACGAGCCCGGCTAGTCTCACCGGGGACCTGTTCTTCGAGGACCCTCCTCTGCCGTCGATCGTCCCCTTACGCTCCAGACTCCATCCGGGTCGTCCATCCCTGGAGCCACCAGCACCGCTCGATCTGAGGAGACGTCATCTGGAGCGCCCACCTGTAGCCGCCGTCCGATCTCCACGTGGCGCGCATCCAGCCCATCCGCTTAATAAAGGGTAATTTACCCTTAGGCCCTGTCTTTGTTTTTATTTAGTTTTAGTCCTATAAATATTAAAGTCAGTTGTTTAGTTTTAGGGCTATTTGCATATTGGACCCTGTGCTTTCTGTTATTTGCATTTATACCCCTGCCAGTTGTGGACACGTGCTTCGACACGTGATATTTTGGGTTATTTGCAGTAGATACCACTGTAGTTCTGGATGTTAATGAATGAATGAAATCTTTTACTTATTTGCATTTATACCCCTGTGCGTGATTTATTTCCACATGTGCGATATATTTTGGGTAATTTGCAGGTAAGCCCCCTGGACTTTTGGTACCTGTTACCAATAAGTCCTCGGGACTTATTTTTCCTACATTTGGGTCCCTAAGTGCCCCAGGCACGCGCGTGGCGTGTGTTTTGCTGGGTATTTTGCACCAGACCCCCCAGAACTTTGGGTATTTGCACTTTGGTCCCTGTGCACAGTGCCCCTTCTTTATTTTTGATTAAAATATCAAAACACCTCCAAATCCAACGAAAATTGGATACATGGCTCCTGCCATGGTGTAAAATTTTTGTGGATTTTTTAGGACATTTTTTATTTCGTTTGATATTTTAAAAAAATAAAAAACGTCCATTTTTGTCAATTTCTAGCTTGAAAAATCACAAAAAAATATTAAAACTCATTTAAAAATTCTATAAAAATTAGCTACTGCCTATTTTGCTTAGTTTGATTTTCCAGCCAATATTGGCTATTTTTCATTACTGAAAATCACTAAAAACTTAAAAACACTCAAAAAACTATAAAAATTCTAGTAAATAAATTAAAAATCCAAAAATAATAAAATTAGTACCTAAATTTTCCTTGTTTCATCTTCTTTACAGTAAAATTACCTCCAGGCCATTTTGAGGCTCTTAGATATTTTATCTAGGGCTTTTTGGCTCGGCTGGACAGTACCCTCTATTTCAGTCACCTTTTGATTTTTAGAAAATCAAATAATCATCAGAAAAATCTCAAAAATTCACCAAAAACATAAAAAAATATAAAACACATAAAAACATTTTTGTTTGAATTTTTATTTGATTTTTAGTACTTTAAATAATTTGTTGAAGTGTGCCTTTCTTTGTTTTTCTTAATTTCTCAATCACTTAAAAATCCAAAAAAATATAAAAATATTTAAAAACCACTAAAAAATATTTTGTCTTTTTATTTTCTTTCTTTTTACTACTTCGTAGGCCGTAAGGCCAACCCGTGCTCCTTGAGTTCGACCCTGGGTGCTATGCCAGGTTAATCCAATAGCAGGACCGCTGTTTCGTATTTTGATCGATTTTATCTTTTCTGAGTGGTTCATTTTTCTTGATTGAGCCGACTTGATCGCGTGGGTCGCAACGACCACTTTAGCACCTATACCCTATCCTTCAGGTCGCTCATCAGAATGGCACCGTTGCCGGGGAGCACGGCTTAGTAGTTTTTATTTTTCTTTTCGTTTTTGTTTTCGCGGCTTTTCGCGGCTCTTTCAGAGCTCGCGGCTTTTCGCGGCTTTTGTCCATATTTTATTTTTATTTTATTTTGTTTTATTTTATTTTTGTTTTTGTTTATTTTGAGTGTTTATTTTATTTTGCATTTTTGCAAATATACCCTCCATTTTTATTTCCATTTATTTTCCTTTATCATTATTTATTGGTCTGACCATTCTTCTCTTTCTTGCGAGGGCCCGAGGACCGAGGCGGCTGATCTCGAGAAGCCGACGCAACCGCGGGATTCGGAGGCGGCTCCTTTCTTTGTAGGGCCGCAGGAGAGAGTGAGAGAGAGTTGAGTGGGAGAGGAATTTCTATTATTATTGTAATAATACAGGACACTCTCAGAGACTTGGACATTGCTTGTGACTTAGCGGGTATGTTTCGCCGAGCACCGATGTGCTCGGGGGACCCTTAGGATTTTCGCGGCTTTTTACGTGGTTTTGGTTTTCTTTTATTTTCTTACTGCCTTTTCCGGTGTTTACGCGGTTTTTGCTCGAGCCCCTAGACTTAGGAATTTCTCTTGCTTGCGCCGTAATTAGTAGGGTCCCAACACTTAACTGCTTGCCTGTTCCTATAGAACGCTAATTGGACTCACTAATAACTAATTAATAAAAATAACCGAATCATCTCCTTCGTAGCCTACGTGCCGCAGCCCGTCCTGAAAAGCGCTTTCTCCTACCCCCGATTTGTCAGACAGAGGAGGGACGGGCCAAGACCGGACCCTTTGTCTTGGAGGTCGGTGACCGGTTAGACGGTTCTTGCGATAGATATTGCTCGTCTAGGACTCAGCTTTCCCGTTGCATCATATAGGTAGTTTATTTTCAGTCTTTAAATTCTGCGCGGATCACTTGCATGTAGAGTGCTGGAGACAAGATACGCATTTCTTACTCATCATGCATCATTGATTTCATCGCGCATCGGCTTTTTCGTCTTCTCCCCCCTGTTTTGGATTAAATAACCAGGAGAACCGAAAAAATTCGTTAGGCCTTTTGTTTTGATTTGAAAAATATTAAAAAGAAAATAAAATTGGGACTGGTTAACTCTATTGATCTTAAAAGACGCTCACCCTAAAAATTTTGTCTTGGGAGAGCAACCCCCTCATTGTATGGTTTGGATGCGTGAGAGAGTGACCCGCACCCTAGGAAGAGCCCTCCGGTGCTAGTCCCGACTGATTACCGACTCTTCCGTGCGGGCCAGTCGGTTGGGATAGCATCGGATATCCTAACAGGTCACGTAAGCGCTCTGATATCTTGTGTGTTCACCTAATAAAAAATTGACAAGATAATTGACCGAACTTTCCACGGTCTTCAGCTCGCGTCGCGTTGGTGAATCGGGGGTTTGTTTTGTGATCATAGTTTCTCAGATCTCATCCGCCCTACTCGCCAGATCAAGATGATGGGCAGACGCTCTCTTAGGCAGCCTCTGGCTGCACCGCTTTCGGGAAACGTCTACCCAATCATCTAGGTTGGCCCGCGAGAGCCAAGACCAGCTCTCCGAGCCCGAGTACGACTCCACCCTGTTCCCCCTCGACCCCTTTTCTTTCGGACCTGAGAGACATGAGCCCGAGGAGAGATTGATAGATTTGACAGCACCTGAGTTGGGCTCATTTGATTTTGCAGCAGACGACATGGCCGGCAGTTCTGAGGATCGTTCCCGTCAGCCTGAGCACTTCGTATTGGATCAGGGAGCGATCAACTCCACCCTGATCGCCTCGTTGGAGACAGTCCCAGCAGCAGCTGAGGGATCAGGGAGCATTTATGCTCGACATGAGGAGAGAGATGGAGCAGATGCGAGTAGAGAGAGCAGAGCGAGAGCAGAGGAGAGAGGGACTGAGTATCCCAGATGATGCGGATGCAGCAGCCGCAGCAGCCGCCGCAGCAGCGGCAGCCGCTGCGGGAGCGGCCAGAGGACCACCGAGACCGATGCGGGAGTTACACAACCCCGGATCGACGCTGACGCACCACTGGGTAGTACTTCCAGCGATCGTGGGGGACTTCAAGTTCCCCCGAACACTTTGCAGCTACTCCCCCGCTTCCACGGACTCGCGACAGAGGAGCCCCATCTCCACCTCCAGGAGTCTTGATGATATACAGCACTGTCCACGACCGTCAGGTGGACCAGGACACGATCAGGATGATCGCCTTCCCCTTCTCCTTAGCTGATAGAGCATCCACCTGGCTGAAGCATTTGGGGGAGGTTTGTTTGCACCTGGGAGCAGCTCCGCACCGAGTACTTGAACAAGTACTATCCACTCGGGCGGACGAATGCAGCGAGGGCCCTGATCAGCAACTTCTCCATGCTCCCCAACGAGCAATTTCACGAGGCATGGGAGAGGTTCCGAGAGCTCACAGACAGATGCCCGCACCACGACATTTCCAAGCCGAACCTAGTTCAGAGCTTCTTCAGCGGGTTGACACCAGAGCTCCAGGGTCTGGTGAACGCTTCTTGCGGCGGGTCCTATTTCGCCAAGGACCACGACCAGGTCTGGGCCATCTACGAGGAGATGGTCGAGAATTACATGGTGATGTCTCAGACCCGGTTGTACACACAGAGACCCCAGCAGCAGCCAGGACCCATGCAGTACCAGCGGATAGCACGGGTCGATGCAGTTCCTTCCAGTTCGTCCGCAGTCGCAGCAGCACAGGCAGAGTCGTCCGCTGCGGACATGGGGATCATCAGCGAGAAGTTGGACCACATGGAGCTGATTGAGAAGAAGCAGTGCCAGAGCATCACGCAGATGGAGCAGATGGCACAGACTCTGAGCGACATGAAGACCCAGCTCATGTGTCTCCAGGAGGCACAGACGGCTTCACAACCCGTCTTCAGTCGCGAGGCGACACCGGCAGCAGCAGCAGCTCGTCCCAGCTCTCCAGCTCCCTACAGCAGCCTAGACAGGTTCATCTTGTACAGGCGGAGCCGTACCAGCAGCCGCAGCCCACCTATCAGTCCCCACCATCTCCAGACATGCTGATGGTGGTCTACCAGCCGGATCAGCCTCTGGCAGTACTCCCGCCAGCCCCCTACGATGCAGAGCCGTTGATGGATGTCAACGGGATTTGGTATGACCGCCCCCAGCCAGGGATCCGACGAGACCATCCTGGATTCAGGTGGGGGAGTGGAGGTACCCAACCCCAGCAACAGCCAGCCGGTCAGGGAGGGAAGTATTCCCAGCAGAGAGATCACCAGCCGCAGCAGCAGCCCCCAGCTTATCAGTCACACCAGCCATCATCCTTCGTCCCTCGTCCCTATCAGCAGCAGGGACAGTCGTGGAGACGTGAGCAGCAGGCTCACCCAGCATACCAGCAACATCCCTCTTCCTACCCCTCTCAGCAGCACCACCAACAGTTCCAGCAGCCTCAGCACCAGAGAGGCTACCCGTCGGGTTCCCAGGAGAGCCCCGCCTTGGATGACATCGCCCGCCTCCTCACGGATCAGCAGGCCACATTTAAACGGGAGATGGACGAGTTCCGCCAGGAGATGCGGGACCTGGTGAGAGGGAAGGCCGCCATTCCTGCACAGATCGAGCCGAACCCGAACAACCTCAAGAGGAAGTCTAGCAGGTAGTTTTCTACTGAGCATGCCACTCCTAGTGACCCATTTGATGATACATCTTCGGATCTATTGATGCTGATTTTGTTACACTTAGGAGCGGTAGGACACCAGCAGGCGGTGGCGCCTCATCTGAGCTACACCACGAGGATACTTCCAGGGCGCCACATGAGGAGGAGGAGAGCGGTACTGAGGCCGCTCCAGATGATGATGGTGGCACTGATGCCACCAAGGATGCTGATTCCACCGGCGGTACTGAGGCCGCCGCTTCACCAGTTCGAGGAGGTGGTACTGACGCCGCCAGTATAGCCGAGCCAGCCCGCAGTACTGATGCCGCGAGGGACGTCCAGCAGCAGAGCCAGCCAGAGGTGGTACTGAGGCCACCACTGTTCATTTTGATAGAGATGTTGTCTTTCCTCATGTTATTGTATCTCAGAACTCTATTTTGAATAAAGGAAAAGGTTTAGTTTCTTCTGGTCCCCACTGTGGTGAGTGATGTATGTGTGGATCCGGCCGTCGAGCCGTCTAGGCCTTTTCCTAGTCCTTCATCTGTGAAGGACCCTGTGATCCCCTTCCCTAGAGCCCTTCAGATGGGGGAAGAGGAAGAAAAAAGAAAATGTTCCAAAAAAGAGAGAGCAGGAGGAGTTCAGCCAGAGTATGATTGACAGATTTCACATCCAGCTGACCCTCCAGGAGCTTTGCGGCACATCCCCCTTCTTCAGCGATCTTTGAGAGATAGGACCACAGTCAGGAGGAGGAGGAGGAACCACACTTCAGAGATCATGTGCTGACGAAAGCCACGTGTTTTGCGATCCAGAACCGTATACCAGCCAAGAGGCCAGATTCAGGGGCACCGTATGTCAGATGCCAGATTAGTGAGCAGAGGTTCGACCGTACCTTATTAGATAGCGGATCGTCGATCAACCTTCTTCGGCAGCCCTTCTCGACCGCTTCGAGTTGGGCACTCTTAGACAGAGCAGGACAGTCCTTCAGTTCGCTGATCGATCTGTCAAGAGGCCGAAGGGGTTGTTGCGAGACGTTATCGTCACGATTCAGGGCCTGCAATTCCTCGTGGACTTCGTAATGTTGGACATGGAGATCCCTGATTCAGTGACCGATACCCCCATCATCCTCGGTCGTCCGTTCTTGGCCACAGCCAAGGCGGTGACTGATCATGATAGCGGGAAGGTATACTTTCGCGTCGAGGGAGAGAGTATACAAATTGATACGGTCGAGGACTACAGAGCTAGAGAGAGCACGCTCAGAGGCCAGCACCGATTCAGAGCAGCTGACAGACGCAGAGCCAGACATCCACCAGGACTGTGATTTTGTGATCACAGACGACGAGGCAGCATGGGCAGATCCTGCAGCACAGGCCATCCTCTCATTTTCAGATACAGCTGATGCCGAGATGATAGCAGAGGAGAGTCTGGAGAGCACAGCCCTGGTTCAGGATACCATAGAGGCAGCAGAGCCGGTCCTTGATCGCGACACGACTATCAGTGATGGTGGTGCTGAGGCCACCTTGTGTTACGGTGGTACTGATGCCACCGCGGTTGATACAGATCCCTCGGATTCAGAGTCTGATTGGGCAAATTGCGATGATCAGATGCCAGACTTGAGTCCACCTGAGCCTACAGATGAGGAGGAGGTAGATGCAGAGTCGATCAGAGACAGTGCAGATGAGCAGACTTCTCCAGATCCAGTTTGCGAGAGCTCGTTTTCTTTCTCTCAGGCAGATTTGGCAGACTTAGCAGCATTCACTCATTTTCTTCCGCAGCCAGATTTGCCAGCACCAGCCTTCCAGAGCTGAAGCCGCTCCCTACTTTGCTGAAGTATCGATTCCTTGTGGGCGAGCCTGAGATGTACCCAGTCATCATCTCCGCCGATCTGACTGGAGAGCAGGAATCCCGTTTGAATGGGGATTCTTGAAAAGAACCGCAAGGCGATCGGATGGAGCGTAGCAGATCTCCCATGGGATTAGTCCATCAGTGTGCTCCCACCATATCTATCTCGAGGAGGGGGCGAAGCCGTCGCGTGAGTTCCAGCGGCGGCTGAACCCCAACTTGAGAGAGGTCGTGATGAAGGAAATATCAAAATGGTGGAGTGCAGATTTTATTTATCCCATTTCCGACTCCAAGTGGGACAGCCCCTTGCATGTGGTGCCCAAGAAGACGGACATCACGACTGTGATCAGTGAGTCGGGAGAGGAGATTGCTACACGAGTACCCACCTCTTGGAGGGTCTGTGTTGACTACATGAGACTCAACCAGGCCACCAAGAAGGACCATTTCCCCCTGCCTTTTATTGACCAGATCATTGAGAGACTGGCAGGGAAGAGCCATTATTGCTTCCTGGATGGGTACTCGGGCTACAATCAGGTAGCCATCGCTCCTGAGGATCAGGAGAAGACCACCTTTACCTGTCCCTTTGGTACATATGCCTTTCGACGCATGCCATTTGGGCTATGCCCCGCCCTGTGACTTTTCAGAGGTGCATGTTGTCGATCTTTTCGGACATGGTAGGGAATGTTTGGAGGTCTTCATGGACGATTTCTCGGTCTACGGCGACGGATTCGACCTCCTGTCTTGATTGCCTAGACCGAGTACTCCAGCGATGTATTGAGTACCATTTGGTGCTATCTTGGGAGAAGAGTCACTTCATGGTGACCCAAGGGACGGTGCTTGGCCACATCATCTCCAACAGGGGCATGGAGGTTGATCCGACCAAGGTTGATGTCATTAGGAAACTCGCACCGCCGTCCAATCTGAGGCAGCTACGGTCATTCCTGGGGCACGTTGGATTTTATAGGAGATTTATTCAGGATTTCAGCAGGATTGCCCGGCCGTTGACTGACCTCTTGACGAAAGACACCGAGTTCCTTGTCGATGACAAGTGTCTTTTCGTCCTTCGCGACTCTCCAGCAGTGTGTGATAGAGGCTCCTGTCCTCCAGCCGCCGGATTGGTCTCTCCCATTTGAGATCATGACGGATGCCTCCGATTTTGCCGTAGGGGTAGTGCTGGGACAGAGGAGGGATGGAGTTCCATTTGCCATTCACTACGCTAGCCGCACATTGGATTCCGCCCAGCGGAATTACACGGTCACAGAGAAGGAGATGCTAGCCGTAGTGTTCGTCCTAGATAAGTTCAGATCGTATATCATTGGATCTAGAGTGACTTTGTACACAGATCACACCGGCCATCAGGTACCTCATGGCGAAGAAGGATGCCAAGGCCAGACTTACTAGATGGATCCTTCTACTCCAGGAATTCGACATTGAGATCAAGGGATTAAGCCTGGAGTCAAGAATGTGGTGGCGGATCATCTCTCCCGTTTAGAGCTGCCTGAGGAGACTGAGCAGATTGACCCTATTCGAGATACCTTCCTAGATGAGGCGATCCTTGCTATCGCCTCACTCCCATGGTACGCCGATATTGTGAACTTTCTCGTTGCTGGGAAAAGTTCCACAAGATTGGCCCAGGCAGAGACTTGAGACCTTCCTTGCGAAGGCCAAGTCCTACCATTGGGAGGAATCCCATCCTTTACCACGAAGGAGGGGATAGCGTCTGGCGTCGGTGTATTCTCAGGAGGAACACCATAGCGTCCTCACTTACTGCCACAAGCTTGAAGCAGGAGGACATCATTCTGGGAGGGAACGGCACAGAAAGTGCTCCAATCCGGCTTGTGGTGGCCTACCCTCTTCAAGGGACTCAGATGATTCGTGAAGAGGTGTACTGACTGTCAGAGGATGGGCACTTGTGGACAGCGTGATATGATGCCGATGCAACCCATTCACTTCTGTGAGGTTTTTGATGCATGGGGCATCAATTTCATGGGTCCATTCCCTAAGAGTCAGGGATTCGAGTACATTCTGTTGGCCGTTGATTATGTTAGTCGTTGGGTGGAGGCTATCCCGCCCGAGCCGCTGATGCGAGGATAGTTTGTAGATTTTTGAGGAAGCACATCATCACGCGGTTCGGGGTTCCACGAGTTTTGATATCTGATGGGGGATCTCACTTCATCAACGACCAGGTGAAGGCCCTTTGCTAGCGAGTTCGGCATAGACCATCATGTTGCTACACCTTATCATCCACAGACGAATGGTCTAGCCGAGGTGTTGAATAGGGAGATTAAGACTATCCTGCAGAAAGTCGTCCGCCCTGACCGAAGGATTGGTCACAGCTTTTGGACTCGGTCTTGTGGGCATATAGGACGTCTTTCAAGACACCATTTGGCACATCTCCTTTCGCCTCGTATATGGCAAGCCGTGCCATTTACCTGTTGAGCTGAGGCACAAGTCACTTTGGGCAGTCACAGATATTCTGATGGATCCAGACGGTATGGGAGACCAGAGAAGGGCAGAGTTAGCTGCCCTGGAGGAGCTTAGAGATACAACATTCTCAAACAGCCTACATTATAAGGAGAAAGTGAAGGAGTGGCATGATTCTCACATCAGCCACAAGCATTTTGAGATTGGACAGAGAGTATGGCTGTTTGATGCGAGGCTACGTTTATTTCCAGGGGAGCTACAGAGCAAATGGAAGGGACCCTACTTGGTCAGAAAGGTACATGACAACGGTAGCATCGACATATCTGAGTTGTCTTCTGAGAGTACCTTTAGAGTGAACGGCCAGCGGCTCAAGCCATTTCTAGATCATGAGCCGCGGGTCGCAGATCTTGCCCCTATTCATTTTGCGTGAGATGTGGGTCTTTGACTCACATCTAATGCATCTCGCGCCTGAGTTTCACTGATCTCCGCCTTGTATAGATCCAGATGTCCATATCATCACATTCTTTAGTCCCACATCCCTTTCTTCATCCTATGATTATGCTATACTTAGGGTGCACTTTACCCTAAGTATAGGGGGGATGTGAGACCTTATGGGTATTTCTTTTGTTTCTGCCTGCCCCTGTTTTGCTGCCTATACTTAGGGATCTTTCACCCTAAGTATTAGGGAGGGTAGAACCCTGTACATTCTTCACTCGGTTTTCCCTTAGTAAACAGCCTGCTATACTTAAGATATTTGATCCTAAGTATAGGGGGAAGACCCGAGACACGTTTGACTTTTCTATTTTCTTCTTCTTCCTTGTATATAGCCTTTTCTTTTCACTTCCCTATACCTGGTACGAGTTATGTCTTCTTCATCGCTCTTGACTCTGAGGACATCGTTCGAGCTAAGTATAGGGGGTGTGTATATATTTCATATATACTTTAGCCATAACTCGTACTTTGTGTGAGTGTGTTAATAAATAAAATGGCTAAAAATCACAAAAATTAAAAAAAAAATCCATGTACATAAACTTCTTTTGTTTTGCACATAAATAGCTAGCATACAAAGTATTTTTGTAAAAATGATTTCAAAAACTTTTGTGTAAAGCTTGTGTAAATATTTTTGTATCAAAATTATGTATATAGTACAAAATTTTTCCAAAATGTTTTGAAAATCAAAAGTTTGCAAAAATCTTGTGTAAATGTGTGTAAATATCTTTTTGCAAAACTTGCACTTCATGCATCATTCATACATGATTTCAAAACATTTTTCAAAAATTTTGCATGATTGTAAAAATTTGTGTAAATAAGCATCTCTTGTACATATGTATATAGTTTTTCTGGATGATAGTTGACATTTAAACTAGCCTGGAATCAAATTGAGAAATGGAGCTTGATTAAGATCTTAATCCACCTAACTTCTAAGAGGAACCTTATAGGGCTTAGGTTTAAGGCTTTTCAGGTCCATGGTGACTTAATTCTTTGAGTCCACTAGGCTATGATCACATGTCATCTCAATGAGCCTAAGTAGAGCACTTAACACATGACTCATATAGATTATGGCTTTACTTGGGACACCAGCACTATGCACCGAGCTCTCTACGGATGAGGTGGTGAGGGGGCAGTCTTCCTTGACTTGGGTAGCATATGAGGGTAGTACTTCTAGGCGGAACCTCTCTTCTTCTTTTAGTGAAGGAAGTGCGTCTCAACTTGGTCTGGTTGCCATGAGGTCTAACGACGGGAGTTGTGGGTTGCAATAAAGCTTCAAAAGAGGGATAGTCTACTGGCTCAAGAGGAAAAACTCCTTGTATATATGCTGCACATGTATATGTTGTACAGATGCACTTGAAAAAAAATGTGCAAAAAGAAAAGAACTCCAAAAAAGTGGTGGGTCTGAGAGAAAATGGATAATCTCACCGGAGTATGTATATAGAGTGCAATAAGCAAAGCTTGGTTTCATGATCCACCTGATGTAGCTTGCAGCAGGGAGACTTGGCTACACTGGTCAAGATCCAAGGGTACTTGGCTACACTGGCCTTGACCCATTCTCTTCTTCCCCCTCTTCTTGAGCCGGTTGAACTTGAACTTAGAAGGGAATACCCCGCTCCTCGAGGAAAGAGTGGCCAGATTGAGGTCATAGAGTTACCTTGTTGGGGAGGGTTGTCAAGTTGCCATTTCTGAGGTGGAGAGCTTAGACCTCACTTTCACAGGACAAGAAAAGATTCATGGTCTTCAGGGTTTGTGATTGATGACTTGTTCTGATCTGGAGCATTGAGGAGTCTTGGTTATAGATTAGTGGAACTTAGAGGCTGTTGAGTTTTAAGCTTAAGTCTAAATAAGGTTCCGACACATTAATAATCCAAAGATCTGATCGAGCTCCATACCCCAATTTAATGAAGGCAATTTTAATAATCAACCTTGATCCATGGTACATCCTCTTTTTCTTTTTTGTTCTTTCTTTTTCACTTCTTTTCAAATAAGTGTTTGCTAAGGGACTAGCAAAGTTAAGTATAGGGGGGTGATGAATACTCATTCATCACTCTTTATTCTTATATTTTAGCTACAAAAACCTTTGCAAATACATGTAGATATGTGTAAATAGGAATAATTACCAAAAGCATTCATTGTGTAAAAACCTATAATTAGCATGTTTTTGTGCAAAATAAAAGAATAAAGATTAAAAATGAAAAAGAGGGAAATATTTAGAATAAATATTGAGCAACCTAGCCCAAGGGAGGGCTCAGCATGGGCCTGACCGCATAAAAATCAAAGTAGAGGGAGATAGGGGCTCATGTGTAAATATTTATGTAAATAAAAAAAAATATTTTCCTCACCAAAAATATGCTTGTAAATACTTGTACATATTTATAAATATAAAATCAAAAGAAAAGTTAAAAATCAAAAAGAATTAAAACACCCCTTTTACCTTGTACATAAACCACATCTACATATTTATTTAGCCTTGTAAATATATATAATTAACTTTTATAATTTTTGTAAATAAACTATGTTATATATTATAAATAAATAAAATAAAAACAATTAAAAAAAACAAAATAGAAAAATTAAAAAATACAAAATACATTGTACATATACATTGTATATAGATGCACATATATATTTATTTTACCTATGTAAATAAATAATAAAAATCAAATAAAAATACCTTTTTATTCCTTATTTTATAATGAAAATAAATAAAATATAAAATAGGAATAAAATTGCACAAAAATAACATTTAAAATTCAAAAATCAAAACCCTATATATTGTATATATACCTATATATAGTACATACTATGTATATAGCTTATTTTTATTTCGAAAAAATTACTAAAAATCACTAAAAAATAGAAAAAAATAAAATAAAAATATTTCATGTTTTAACTTTTTGCAAATTCGGTCATTTGCTACCTTAATTTTGAGCTTCAAAGTCCAGACACGTGGCCCATTCCCATTGGGTCCTGGGGATGTTGACCGCCCGGTCAACTACCCCCCAGGACCACCTCCTGCGGGTCTGAGCTCCGGACCCGACTTCCCAAATTTCTACCCACTCGACCCGATCCCCATTTCACCAAACCCTGGCTCTGTTTTGATCCTCCCACATCCGACATCTTCGTCGGGCATACACCTTGGGATCCGCGCGCCTCCTCGACCTACCCGAGCCATTCTTAGCCGAACCCCTCCAGTGTACATAAGCGAGCTCCGCCACTCGATTTCACCATCTTTGGCCATTCACCTTCTTCTCCTGTGAGCTCCAGAGAGACCACAAGAGTGACAGCTAGCGCCTCGTCCTGTCGAAGCGAGGAAAGGAGGAGGACCCATCAATCCGGCGACGTAGCCGCCGTAGCTCCGCCACCAGCGTGAGCTTCGAGCCTCGGAGCGAGACGATCCTTTAGGCGACGACCAGGAGCATCAGCAGCTCCTCCCCAGTCTCTCCGACAACCCAGGTATCTCCGCTAGCCTATCCTTTTCGCTAATTTCCATTTACGCCTAATTCGCTCCGCCGCCTGTATTTCTCCGATTCACCCGGTTCCGACCACTATCCGATCATCGGAATCGACCATCACGTTCACCTCTCCCTGACGCACCTTCTCCACCCATTCGCCCAACCCAGCTCGCACAGGAGCTGGGTACCGAGCTCCTCCGTCCACCACCTTCGTCGTAGCTCGCCGCTTCGACCCATCGTTCACCCCCACTTCGCCTAACCGGGTCGAGGCAGTTTGCCCTCGACCCGCGAGTCTCCTGAGCTGTTTTGCAGGTGATACCGAGCCCATCTGAGGGCTTGGTCATTCAGGCCAGGAAGTCAAGCTCCGCCGACCTCGCCCGAGCTCCCCGGAGCTCGGCGCGATCATCGGAGCATCGCAGCAGACGCAGGAGCGCTCCAGCTTGCTTCTCCGACCATCAGAGTGCTCCAAGGAGGAGCCCAGCGCACGCACGAGCCCGGCTAGTCTCGCCGGGGACCTGTTCTTCGAGGACCCTCCTCTGCCGTCGATCGTCCCCTTACGCTCCAGACTCCATCCGGGTCGTCCATCCCTGGAGCCACCAGCACCGCTCGATCTGAGGAGACGTCATCTGGAGCGCCCACCCGTAGCCGCCGTCCGATCTCCACGTGGCGCGCATCCAGCCCATCCGCTTAATAAAGGGTAATTTACCCTTAGGCCCTGTCTTTGTTTTTATTTAGTTTTAGTCCTGTAAATATTAAAGTCAGTTGTTTAGTTTTAGGGCTATTTGCATATTGGACCCTGTGCTTTCTGTTATTTGCATTTATACCCCTGCCAGTTGTGGACACGTGCTTCGACACGTGATATTTTGGGTTATTTGCAGTAGATACCCCTGTAGTTCTGGATGTTAATGAATGAATGAAATCTTTTACTTATTTGCATTTATACCCCTGTGCGTGATTTATTTCCACATGTGCGATATATTTTGGGTAATTTGCAGGTAAGCCCCCTGGACTTTTGGTACCTGTTACCAATAAGTCCTCGGGACTTATTTTTATTACATTTGGGTCCCTGAGTGCCCCAGGCACGCGCGTGGCGCGTGTTTTGCTGGGTATTTTGCACCAGACCCCCCAGAACTTTGGGTATTTGCACTTTGGTCCCTGTGCACAGTGCCCCTTCTTTATTTTTGATTAAAATATCAAAACACCTAGTGTAAAATTTTCGTGGATTTTTGAGGACATTTTTGATTTCGTTTGATATTTTAAAAAATCAAAAACCTCTATTTTTGTCACTGTCTAGCTTGAAAAATCACAAAAAAATATTAAAACTCATTTAAAAATTCTATAAAAATTAGCTACTGCCTATTTTTGCTTAGTTTGATTTTCCAGCCAATTTTGGCTATTTGTCATTACTGAAAATCACTAAAAACTTAAAAACACTCAAAAACCTATAAAAATTCTAGTAAATAAATTAAAAACCCAAAAATAATAAAATTGGTACCTAAATTTTCCTTGTTTCATCTTCTTTACAGGAAAATTACCTCCAGGCCATTTTGAGGCTCTTAGATATTTTATCTAGGGCTTTTTGGCTCGGCTGGACAGTACCCTCTATTTCAATCACCTTTTGATTTTTAGAAAATCAGATAATCATTAGAAAAATCTCAAAATTCACCAAAAAACATAAAAAAATATAAAACACATAAAAATATTTTTGTTTGAATTTTTGTTTGATTTTTAGTACTTTAAATAATTTGTTGAAGTGTGCCTTTCTTTGTTTTTCTTAATTTTCTCAATCACTTAAAAATCCAAAAAAATATAAAAATATTTAAAAACCACTAAAAATATTTTGTCTTTTTATTTTCTTTCTTTTTACTACTTCGTAGGCCGCAAGGCCAACCCGTGCTCCTTGAGTTCGACCTGGGTGCTATGCCAGGTTAATCCAATATCAGGACCGCTGTTTCGTATTTTGATCGATTTTATCTTTTCTGAGTGGTTCATTTTTCTTGATTGAGCCGACTTGATCGCGTGGGTCGCAACGACCACTTTAACACATATACCCTAGCCTTCAGGTCGCTCATCAGCAGTCCCAATTAATTTAATTCTTAAGTTGTAAAAACTAAGGAAGGAGAATCGAAAAAGCCAGTGCAAGCGTAAATCAATAATGCATGCTTAAGAAGGAGACTGACATTGATCTTTGCATTCTTCATGCATGATGAAATACAAGAAATTTAAATTTGCACTAAACGATACATACATAGAAAAACACCCTAGGCAGATAGTTCTATTAGAGGAAGAATTGATTTCAAGTTTTGGCTAAGCGGAACGATATGTAGGTGTATAGTTAGTGAAAGTGAGGCCTAAGAATTACAAGCATAATCAAGAATAAAAATCTAATCTAATGTATGTGTGCCAAATTCCTACGCCACTTAAGTCAGGTTCAAACCAACATAAGGGGTTGAAACTAACCTGACACACCACAGAGAAGTCTAGTATGAATTATTGCAAGTTGCCAGGGTTTAAAGAGAGGGACAATGTAAATGATGCAGAAAATCAAACTAATTTAAGATCTCTCTCGCAAAAATAAAAAAAACAGCCTTCTTCTTTGTAGATCCTTGATTATATCCAAAATTACTCCAAGTTATCTGCAAAGATAAAAAATATGGTTAGTATCTGTTGAGAGAGAAACTATAGAAATAAAATCAAAAATAAGAAGAAAAAGAAAAGAAAAAATGACACAGAAATTGATTTTACAAAAATTAATTACATGAAATAATTTAAAATCCTAAAATACGTCGTTCCCCGGCAACGAAGCCATTTGATTATCGCATATTTCACCTCTTTAATAATCGAACAATTGTAGTATAGGAGATAAAAAATGATCGATCAAAAATCACAATCTTTGAACATTGTGAAATTTTTTTACTTGATAAGTATACCAAGGTCTAACACAGGGAATTATGATTTTTTTGGCATGATTTCAAATTAAATTAAATAATTAATTAATCTTTAAGTTAATAATCATGTCCAGAAATAAAGAAAAATATGATAATGAAAATGCAATGAAAATAAACAGAGAGAATAATCAAGCTCAGGATCTGTGATTTTATATTTTCAATCCTCAATGATATGCTCAAGAAATCCTCAGAGTTGATCATAGACTAAAAATAAATTCATATGATAATTTATCCAATCAAATTCAAGCGGCAGAAATTAAAGTTAAATAACAAATACAGATCAATTGATAATTCAACTAAGAAGAATTGTCCTCAAAATTTCCAATAATCTAATCCTCAAACAAATGAATTTTTAATCACATGAAAAGTAAACTAATTCCTCCTAAATTATGTTGTTGTAGAGATTAGTTCCTTAATTAAAATCAAAGATAGTCATAAGAGAATTAATCAATAAAATCTCCACAATCAAGTCCACTGAGGAAATTAAGTCCTTAAAGAATGATTCTTAATAACCATAAAAGGATTGATCGACTTAAAATCCTCATTAACATCCCTGCAAACATATAATTAGTTTTCTTAATAAAATAATGCATAAAATGTCAAAAATCAGCCAGACATCCTTAAATAATAATAATCACAATAAACTTTAGATCAACTCGCAAAATATATGGAATGATATAATGTTCAACAAGCTTCAAAATGACATATTATTCATAAAAATTGAAGTTCAAATGAGCAAGATATGATGAAATTAATATCCAGGGATTAAATTGTAATAAAAATGTGAGTTTTATTTCCTATAGGTCCATGGGGGGACTTATCTTCAATTTTTGTAATATTCTAGAAGGTGGATGGGCTACTGCAAATTTACCAAGTAGCACGTGCCTCTTGGCTGGAGGGGACTTGCTTGTAATATTGAAGAACATCAAGGGGTGCAGTGCAATTTTCTCCCAATGCCTTACACGTGCACAAGAGGGTCAAGGGGGATGGAAAGCATGGGCCCTAGCATCCACATGGTTGCCTCTAGGAGGCTCGACATGGTGGCAGGATCGGGAGAGGTTGGGACTACCAGAGCTGCAAGGTTTAGGCCTTAAGCTCGGGATGGCTGACGTGGAGACATCACAATTGTTTGACCAAGGGTTGACCCTTGATCGAACGGTAGCTGGAGGTTGAGAGAGGTCGACGGAGGGCGTTGGGCACGGAGGCTACGTTGAGGAGCGGGTGGCGTAATCTACTATGGCGCATGACGGAGGTGGAGCAAGTTGAGGGAAGATGTCGTCCACGCCAAGGGAGTCGATGCAGAAGGGGTGGAGGCTGCTCGGTGATGGACAGTTGGTCGAGCTCTGAATGGTGGCTGGCAAGGCGTTGCGATAGGCATGGAGGTGGAGTAGACTGGTGAAAGAGATGCGATGAGTAGAGCTCCAACCTTTGCAAGGTCAGAGGTGTGGATAGGGGCAACAAAGTGGTGGATGGTGATCAGGTGCGATGAGAATGAGAGGAGCAGAGGGAAGAAGATTCAAGGAAGAATACCTAGAGGATGGCACCTGGGAAGGTGTATATCAATGGAGATCATCGTTGCCTCGATCTGATCAACGGTGGATCCGAGAAGCTCGAGCAACGCGCGCGAGGTAACTGCAAGCAAGGAGGTCACTCTATGGATCTCGACAGAGGTGAATAAGGGACAGAGGTTGTCACCCTCCTGTGCCCGATTCTATCTCTCACTCGCTCCCATCTATTAGAGAAGATGATGATGGTGGATGGATTGAGTGGGGGTCGACGGGGTTGCTTTTATAGCGTAAGGAGGAAGGCATCGATTATGCGAGGTGGCATGTAACGTCAGTGGAAGAGGAGAGGGGTGGCGATGGTCATTACGCGCGAAGTGGAGGTGACGGTTACAAGGGTGTGCAGGAGGCGGGGGGAGAAGGAGGAAGGAGAGGCGGTGGGTCATGTGCCTCGTAGTGACCTAGGAAGAGGTTGAGGTCATGTGTCGTGCACGTGACCTAGGTAGTAGAGAGAGGGAAGTGAGGGAGAGAAAGGAGGAGAGGGGAAATGAAGGTAAGAGAGAGAGAGAAGAAGGTAAGAGAGAGAGAGAGAGAAAAGAAGGAGAGAGAAAGAAAAAAAAGTAAATAAAATATAAATTGAAAAAAAAGTAAAATAAAATTAAATAAAAGGTAGATAATAAAAATTAATTAAAATAAAGATAAATTAAATAAAATTAAAAGAAAAATTCAATAAGAAAGAGCAAATGAAGTCAAATCAAAAAGTGCTCAACACGAAAGTTGCTTGTCTCGACGAGATCTACAACTTTCGTGAAGAACCTAAAAGCTAAGAGATCAACTGCGTAAAAAGTATTTTTGGTGGTACTATATAGATAATAATATACCATATTGTAGCATTTTTTGATTTTTTGTATTTTTAATTTAAGGTCAATTAGTGCATTAATTTATATAAAATATGTACATACTCAATCTAATTTTAAGATTTCTATAGGTCATAAAAAGATAAAATAAAATTAGTAAATACAAAATATGCACAATAACAAAAAGTCAGACTTTTGTGTTTTATCTTGATTTTCTGATTTTTTGGATTTTAATTCTTAATGTTATTTAATTAATTAATCAAAGAAGAAATTAGAGAAAGAATTAAACGATTATTTACACAAAAAATAATAAGCTCAATTTAGGTCAAAAACAAGGTTATTTATTTACATATTTTAATACTTAATTCGAGCATAATTAGTGAATGTTAATTAATTGATTTAAGGATTTATTTGGTGATTTATTGAGGGGAGTTTACTAAAACGTTCATATAGAGTATATGAATCATGGATTCGTCAAGGGCATATTTCTTAAGAGTCCGAAGCATCCGAGCAAGGCGGAGGACAACTTCTTCATCACGAGCTAGTAAGAGAGAGAGGGATAAAGAAGACAAGAGAGTGAGAGGAGCAGTGTAGTGTAAATTAGTTTATGTTTTGATTCCATTTTATGAGAGAGAGTGACATTTTTAAATAAATTTGTAATAATTGACACTCTAGACACATGACTCTTAAACCCATTTCATTAGGTATCTGTTCACATAGATGGTCCAATCCGTTTTTTTCGCCTTCTTTATTTTATCCTCCATATTTTTCTCTTTATTTATTTTGTTTTTCATGTTTGTATTTTTCAACTATTTTCAATTTCACATCTTCATTGATTGAACCATTTAGACATAGGTTAATTGCTCGACAATTAGGTCCAAATTCTTAAAAGAATTTCTATAATCTCTATGTTTGGATTTAAATACCAAATAAATTTGTTCTCCCTGATTAGCAAATCATGCCTAGGGTGATTTCTTCGAATGAACATATAGTTAGCTTAATTATATGTGTGGATCATTGTGTCTGTAGAGTATTGGAGTAAGGTACACCTTCTATCATGTGCATGCATTCATAGTTTTCACGTGCATCAGCTTTTTTGACTTTCTCTCCCAGTTTTTCCTAGACTTAGAATAATCGAGAATCAATAAAACATTAGGTGATTATTTAAAAAAAATTAAAAAAATAAAACCCAAAAATTTTAAATGAGACTACTAAATAAACTTTAACCCAAATAAAATATGTAATAGACTTCATTCTTTTGGGTTCATAAAGCCCTCATTGTATTCAGGTACCTTCAAGATTGAGTGAGGCGTGACTCTTAAGGATTAGAGCCTAAATCCCAGCATTTATTATCTTGATTATCGTATAGGTCTATGAAGTAATAGCGCTTCTATCAGCCATGGGCGAGTAGGGCTAAATTTGCTTGTAGACTTATATGAATTAATTGAGCACAGGGGTAGTGCAACAGCGTGTGCCTATCTTATTGTGCCACATCCAACTACCTAGCAAGGGGGAAGTATTTGATTTACTACAACATCATCCTCTCTCTATTTTTTATCTAAGCAACAGTCCTAGATCCAATATCAAGGACCTTTAAAAAGTACAAGCTACTGATTACAAAGGCAATGAGAAGTACATGATGCTTGTCTGGTGGTACTCACTCTCTATAGGGGTAGCACTAAGGAACTAAGTTTGAAGGATTATTTAATTACAAGAAATAAAAACTGATAAGATAAATAATATCCTAACTTTCACGGCTTCATTTGTGTTGAGTTAGTGAACCCAATTGAATTAGTGTATTTTTGGATCTGGTTTAGGTCAAATATCACGGTCCCACACACTTGTGCATTTTTGTCTCACTTCTTTTACACTTCTTTTCACTTTGCTCACTTTTGAGTTGTTTCTCATTTTCTCTTCACTCTATTCCTTGTGCATCTCCATGCTTATAATTCCTCATCTCTTATCCTTTTACTACTTAAGATGTCGAGTCTTGGATGACTGAGTCTGAACTTCGCGGACACCCATATCGATTCCATGACTCCGACATCTCTAATAATTCAGGATGATTTTCTGAGACTAGTTCAGATCTTGCGAACCACTCACAGGACTCCATGTTCTCCTTTTCACCAAATAACTAGGATCACTCTTGTCCTGAATTTTCTCCCCGATGGATGGATATCGACTTATATCCATACACATTACCCAATCCAATAAAGTTCAAAATTAACCCTAATCCTGAACACTTCTCTACATCTTGTGCGCATTTCCCGTCTAATTGGGATATATTTCCTTATGCAGATCAAGAGACCTATAAGGATTTCATTTCTGACACTGAAATGGCTCCTCAAAAAGGAAAGGGACATCATTTTGATCAAAATGAAGTGAATGCACAGATGCTCTCCTTGATACATGTGATTCGAACACAATTGATTGCACATGTCGAAGCACGGGACGCATTCCAGGAGACCGTTGATGGAATTGAGGAGAGATAGAGAACATAGATGAGGAGGAGGAGGAGAAGCATAGGCAGATGGACTCCATGGAGGGAAGGAATAGGAAAGAAAAGAGGCTCCCAAGCCTACATTGAAAGAGATATATAATCCTAATGTTGGTTAGTTGATCGAATGGATTTAGATTCCACCGATCCACAAACACTTTGAGTTGAAACCACAACTCCTGTCTCTTCTTCCCTCGTTCCATGGGAAAACAAACGAGGAATCGTATATCCATCTACAACGGTTTTGCCACATCTACGACACCACTCACTATCCTACATCATGTTAGGTGTAGCCAAAATGATTGCTTCCCCATTCAAGCTTCAAGATAAGGCTCTTTAATGGATTAACCATCTTAGAAACTATTCAGACATCAAAAGTAAAAGAAAACAATAGATGACACATAATATTAACTTGGATCGTCAACACAAAACAAGAATATACCCACTAAATGGAAAAGAAAATAGTAGATGTGTTGTACAACAAGAATTGTAAAATAAATTCCAGTTACCAAACAACTGCAAATAATATTAGCTTGGATCATCAACATACGGCATAAAAAATCCACAAAACATAATAAAAACCACATCTTTATTTGTGAAAACATGCAAGAACAACTTTCCCTAAAAATCTTCAAAAAAAGGAACAAAGGCAAAGGGTCAATGTTAAAGGAAGATACCAAAGTATACCAAAATCTCAAAGGAGCCAAGTACGACGATCGGAAAACCGCTAAAAATACCTCAAGAGTAGGAGGAATATGGAGAAACATAAGAATAGTGTGGAACCACTAATGTAATCCTATTCAACATTAAAATAAGAAAATCACATCCATACATATGCCCTAGAAAGGACGCATAAAAGACGAATAGTCGCCAGTGAAGGATATGGAGAAATCCTCAAGCGCATCACGGAAGCGTGAGCGTCGTATCAGATACGATGGAGAACGACTAGTCGCACTATGTTACGTGCAGCAGAATTTAAAAAATTTTCATGTGATGAAACCACATGATCCAAGAATGATTCTCGGATCGTTTCATCTATAACCACAACAAGTATAATGCAATACCTCTTGAAGTGTGGTTGATCAAGTCTCTAAGAAAAAAAACCTCCGGTCTCAAGTCCGATCGTCGGAGTAACGACTTGCGAGCGCGGGGATGAGTCGCGTTGTCCTCGCAATCCAACAAGTTGATCCAAGCACGGTTGCTCTTAATCTCGTCGCACGAGATCGAACGTCTCCTTCGTGAGCGAAGCACTCCAAGTAGACGGAGAATCGCAGAGCGTCGAAGCGGCAGCGCGGTGGCGTGGGCGTCGACGGGTCTCTCCTCTAGGGTATAGTGGATGGCCACCAAGGAGAGGGAGAGAGAGGGCTGGCATGTGAGGAGAAAGAGAGAGAGAGAGATGTGTGCTACAATAGCATGTACAAGAGAGCAAGGTATGCCTCTCTATTTATAGGGCTTTGGGATCCATGGATCTCAATCCATGGGACATATAAAATCAATGGTTGAGATTGATTTATGTCAATCCAAGGGTCAAGATTGTTGTTGGAAAAAGCCAACAACTTTAGATTAAAATATATTTGACAAAATCAAATATAAATCAATCCTAAAATCACATAAATAAATAAGGAGAGAATATACATGGAGATTACATCTCCATGTACATTAAGGGGGGACGGCCACCCATTCCATATAGGAATTGGGTGCCGCCCACCTCTTTCCTAAAGGAGGCAATCTCATGGATTTCCATGAGATTGCATGCCTCCTTGATTTTCTCTCTTATTTATTTCCAACAACTATTTGTTGGGATTTTATTCACCAAAAATAATTCACAATTAATTTTGGGAATATTGCAATCTTGACAGGGGAAAATTGTGAATCATATTCACAACCCAAAACAATATATAATTTACATTTTCAATTAATTAGACAATGTGTATCCAATAGACATTAATAATTAATCAATAAATATAAATTATAATTAGCTCTCTCTAATACATTATAAATCACATTTTAATATATTATGAATAATTGGATATTACTATCCACATTATTCTTATCCATGATAATTAAATCACATTTAATTTCGTTGGATAATTCCTCATACATCATAATAATTAAAACATTTAATTATCAACTTCTCAATGCTTAGATCTTATGGAATTGTTCTTGGACCATTCAAGAGCAATGCTATTTCTCCTCAGATACTTGGAGATAAGGACATGGCGATTGTATTGTTCCACGTATAGTGACTTGGATGTTGAGATCACATCTCAAATCCAGATCCCATGGACCTCTCATAGATGCTTGATTAAATCAAGACCGTAAACCTAATCTTATCATTGCATCTGAATCTCATTCAGATCAATGTCCAGTATATGGACTAACATTAGGTCACTTCTCTAATAAGAGGAGTCACTAAAATCCAGACCTGTGTCATCACTCCCTCGGAATGGAAGCGTCATGGTTATGCAATCGTTTATGATCAAATCACCCTCAGGTATTCCTAATACATGTACATCCTGCATACTGGAAGACTCATGATCATCCTGAAGATATAGATCACTTTTACACTGTCATCTTCATGGTCTGATCACTAAGTTTCTCAATCTTGGTCCTTGGGATATGGTACATATCATATGCTTTCACAAAGCATATATCTTACCTTCAAATTCATGTCATGCTTCTAAAGCATGACGACCATGCATGGAATTTGGTCAGTCCCAATACCTCATGAGTGAGCTCATGTCTCCCAGTTCACAAGTGAACATGTATGATCCCTTTGAGAGATCGTATTACTCATATGCCCTTACATGCACACCAGCTCGCCAGTGTATAGACCTTGGTTAGGTCATCAACCTATTGGTCTGCCAAATGTACACACTCAGACATATAGCAATACATCTGTCTCTGGTTAGAGGATGTTTGCCTGTGATGTGACAGTATTCATCATAGATCTTTGGTTATCTCGATCTCGTTAAGTCAACCCATTGACTCAACTAATATGATACCTCCGAATCACTATTCCTATGCAGAGGACCTGCATCAAGAGGTCGATCAGATATCAGCCTAATGAGAAAGGATTGCCATCTCCTTCTCAGGCTGGAGATCATCACTTGTCAATCATTTGATGATGCTCGATGAGTCCTCTATCTAACTCCTTAGATATGCATCCAAGCATCAGTCTTTATGATTCAATCATTGAATCAACAGCTGTATGATTATCAAGTTGGCCATGGTACATAACCCTTATTGTACAGAGGGACCTTATAGTGCATTCATTCATTCAATATTAGAAAGGGAGTGAAACAAACATAATCAATAACTTTTATTGATAAATCATTTAATACAATAACATTTATTGTAGGAATGGTTCGCCTCGGGCTCACATTGCTAACAATCTCCCACTAGCCCTCAGAACCATTCAGGAACAATCCTTAAACCCATACTCATTACATGCTGGTCGAAAACCTTCTGTGTCAGAGGTTTGGTAAGAGGATCAGCAACGTTGTCGGTAGAGGCCACCTTGGTGATGATGATGTCACCACGCTTTTGAATCTCCCGAATGATGTGGTATTTCCTTTCTACGTGCTTGCTCTTCTGATGCCATCTGTGTTCCTTCGCCTGGGAAATGGCTCCCGTGTTATCACAGAGTAGCGGGATGGGAGTATCAGAGGAAACTACGCCAAGCTCCAGTACGAACTTGCACAACCACACCGCCTCTTTTGCAGCATCCGATGCGGCAATGTATTCGGCTTCTGTTGTTGAATCTGCTGTAGTGTCATGTTTCTTGCTTCTCCAGCTCACACCACCACCGTTCAACAGGAACACAAACCCTGATGTCGACTTTCGATCATCAATATCTGATTGGAAGTCAGAATCTGTATATCCCAAGACATGGAGATCACCATCTCCATAGACCAAGATGTAATCTTGTGTCCGTCTTAGATATTTAAATATGTTCTTTACTGCATTCCAGTGTTGTCCTCCATAGCAGGATTGGTAACGACTTACCACTCCTACTGCATGGCAGATATCTGGCCTAGTGCACATCATGGCATACATTAAGCTTCCTACAGCTGATGCATAAGGACATCCAGCCATGGCTTTCTTTTCCTCAACAGTTTGAGGAGCCATTCCTTTAGACAGGTGGATACCATGACTTAAGGGTAGGAATCCTTTCTTGGAACTATCCATACGGAATCGTTCAAGAATCTTCTTAATATATCCATGTTGTGACAATCCCAATATCCTCTTCTCTCGGTTTCTGAACAACTTCAGACCCAAGATGTAAGAGGCTTCTCCAAGATCTTTCATCTCAAAGGTATGGGATAGCCAAATCTTTACACTGGTCATCATGCATGTATCATTCCCAATGATAAGGATTCCATCTACATAAAGCACGATGAACACAATGACGCTCCCACTAAGCTTCTTGTACACACAAGGTTCATCAGGATTCTGCACAAAATCATAACTCTTTATGGTTTCGTCAAATCTGATGTTCTAGCTACAAGAAGCTTGCTTGAGCCCATAGATGGATTTCTTCAGCTTGCATACTTTGCCATCCTCAGTCATGAAGCCCTAGGGCTGCTCCATGTAGATATCCTCCTCGAGGTATCCATTTAGGAAAGATGTCGAGACGTCCATCTGCCAGATGTTGTAGTCAAGATATGCAGCTATAGCTAGCAATGTTCTGGTGGATTTAAGCATAGTCATAGGAGAGAATGTCTCATCGTAGTCGATGCCTTCTCTCTATGTGTAGCTTTTGGCTACGAGCCGTGCCTTGAAAGTTTCTACTTTCCCATCGGGTCCCCTCTTTCTCTTGAAGATCCATTTGCACCCAATGGGTGTACCCCTTTAGGTGGATCCTCTAGGGTCCATACACCATTCTTATGCATGGAGTCAATTTCTGACTTCATTGCTAGCATCCATCTATCCATGTCATGATCCGCGAGTGCTTCATCAAATGAAGTAGGATCACTGTCAGTCTCACTTGACACATGGAATCCATACCTTTCAGGTGGTGCAACCACCCTCGAACTCCTTTGAAGAGGTATGGGTGTTTCATCTTTATTTACTTCTTCAGTTTCAGCTCTAGGAAGCTCAGAATCCTCAGGGGATTCTATGAGTTCCTCTACTTCACTTTTGTCTTAACCTTTAAGGAAATCATCCTCCAGAAATTTCACATCTCTAGAGACAAAAACCTTTTGGGTCTCAGGGTCATAGAGTTGGTATCCTATACCATCTCTAACATACCCAATGAAGTAATACTCACGAGTACGAGATTCCAGCTTGCTTGCGTCCACGTTCTTCACACGAACCAAGCATCCCCAAACCCTCAAGTGATTAACACTAGGTTTGGTTCTATACCAGAGCTCATGAGGAGTCTTAGGTACAGATTTGCTGGGAATCTTATTCAGGATATATATTGCAGTCTTTACTGCATATCCCCAGAAACTAAGTGGTAAATGTGCTTTACTCATCATTGAACGGACCATATCCATGATGAATCCACATTTCATCATCTTTATTCTATCATTTTGGCCTCAAAAACCCTAGCAAATGCTTGTAAATAACATTAATTAGAGCATATTAGCATTCATGCATATGTCTGTAAATAGTGTATAAATTATTGTAATTAAAGTCAAAATTATAGAATAAATAAAAGAAAAGAAAAGGAATAAAATATTGTAAATATTTTATGACCCAAAACCCCGAGACCTAGGCATATTGATGAATAGGTCGACAAGGAATAAAGTAGGGGAAAATAAGGGTCAAATACAATACTTTTTAATTCATTCTTTATTCATTTTGGGACCTATTTTTGGTTCCACTCTTTATACATCAAATAAAAAAACTTTGTACATGAAAGTTGTAGATAATTAAATAAATAAAAATACAAAATTGATTTCACTGAAAAATAATGTACAGATAAAAAGTTATGGTCTAAATAAAAATCCAGAATCCCAACTTCCCAAACCCGTATCTCACAACTGAAAACTCCCAATGCATCAAACTCACCTTTTAGACCCACATTGTACAGTTGTACTGATTAAATTATTCCATTTATTATTTATTCATTATTTTTGTATTTTTGTATTTTTATAATTTTGTAAATATTACTTATAATGATTATGTACATTAAAACCAGCATAAAAACCTAAACCAAATACAAAATAAAAATACTTGTATATCAAATACACAGATACAATACCTATATGTATACCTATACAACACATACTTTTATTTTATTAAATATACAAAATAATTCAAAAAAATTAAAATAAAAATACAATTAAGTGTATAAAAGTATTTTATAATTTTATAAAATACTAAGCAAAAATAAGAAAAATTCAAATACACAAAATAAAAATAAAAGAATAAAATATATAGGTAATATACCTATAAAGGGGCATAAAAGCAAAACTTGTAAAAATACATTCTTATAAAAATAATTAAAAATCGGAATAAAATACTACATAAAATAATAAATATTTTTTATTTTATAATCGAAATTTAGTTCATTTATTTTCTATTTTTAATTGAATTTACAATATGATTTTCAAGGGGTTTTCCTGGTTGGTCCACGTGGACCAACCAGGGGGCGGTCTTCGTTGACTCTGGTCAACTGCCCGCCCTCCACCCTTGTGCATCTGTCAGAGCCGCATTTGACCTCGTTTTGGTTGATTTTTCCAGGACACATCTTGCACTAATTCATGATGGAATCTTCAGGACTTTTTCTCCTCGATTATCAGGCTTACTCGCCCAATGTTCATCTCGAGGATTGGATCATTGTGCCGCCCAATACACCTCGGTCTTTGGGGCGTCAAAAACCACATTGTCAAACCACATAAAACGCCCCATTGACTTCTATTTAAAAAATTGAACCCCTCAATCCATAGGATAGCTCCCAATCTTGTGCCCTGAAGCTCGAGATAGGTGACAGCTTGCTCTTGAGCTCTTCGGATTGGACGAGCGACGCCTGAGGCGGTTCCAGCACCTCCCCCTTCACCGGCGATCGAGGTACTCCTTCCGACCGGTCTACACCGTTGAGGATGCCATATTCCACCTTTCTTTTCGTTGCATTTTGTTTCCCATAGCCGTAGCTTTAAAAGCCCTCAAGAAATTTCCAAATCCATCACGTGAATCGTCCGATTGATCATCCTCACCGGAGCACACCTCCGGCCGTACTCCCAGCCATCGTTCATGCTACATCTCCGCCCTTGCGAGGTCCAGGCAGTTTGCCCTGGACCTTCTAACCATTTTTGCAGGTCAAAGAGCTTTGACTCGCTCCTGGAGGCGATTTTGGAGCCTCGCCGGAGTTCGCGAAGCTCCCCAGCTCTGCCACCTCCCGCGAGCATCTCGGTCATCGCTGAGGCTTTTTGATTCTACCAGCAGCTAGAGGACGACCTCAGGAGGCCGCAACCCCATTTTAAAGCCTGAAGCTCGTCGGAGTGCAGAGAACTGGAGCGAGGAAGATCGCCTCGCCGACGTTCTTCCTTGTTCTTCCTCTGTGCGCCTACACCTCGGATCGGGGAGCGCCCTCCAGTTCGCACCGCAGCTGTTGGATCGAGCCCGGTATCCACCATCGGATCTTCTCGCGAGGATCTAATCCCAGCAGTCCAGGCCGAAGCGTCATCGCGCGTGCAGGGTGCGCCGCGTGTCAAGTGAACGACCCACAGCCGTTCGATCGCCCTTGCGAGGAGATTTTGCAAGTATACCCCTCGCGCTTTTGTAATTTTATTTTAGTCTATAAACTTTAAATGGTAGTTTAAATATTTTGTAAAAATTACATCTAGTCCCTTGAACTTGTTATATTTGCACATAGGTCCTCTGCCACGTCACCTCACATGTCCTGTTCACATGAGGCGCGGGCTTTTTGCATAGAGGTCCCCGGTCTTTTATTATTTCGTTTCAGTGTTAGGAGTTATAGTTTAAGTGTTAAACTTTTGGGAAAATTTCATGTAAGCCCCCAAGGATTTTTGAAATTACATTTCAGTCCCTGCCAGGCGCGTGCAAGTCACGTGCCCTGGGGGATATTTTGCGCCGATACCCGTGCGGGTTTGACCATTTGTAAGTGGTCCTTAAAATTGAATATTCAGTGTTAAGTTTTGTGGAAAATTGCATGTATGCCTCTGGATGTTTTGATATTTGCACTTATACCCCTGCTAGGTTAAATTATTTTGGTGTGCTTGTGTGATTTATTTAAGGCATCGTTTTAACTTGAAAAAATCCAAAAAAAATCATACTAAGCTCTTGTTAACTTACACTTTCACGCCATATTTTTAGATTTATTTTTTTTGCATTTTTATATTTATTAAAAATCAAAAATATGTCATTTCAGTACTGTCTAGCCTAGAAAATACCAAAAAAATATTAAAATACCTCGAAAAATCCCCAAAAAAATCACCTACTATCTATATTTTAACCTATTTTAGTGTCAATCCAAAAATCACTAAAAATTTCGAAAGAAAAACCTTAAAAATTAGAAAATACTTAAAAACTTCAAAAAAATTCTAAAAAATCATAGAAAACTCCAAAAAAAAGAAACTCAGTTCTTGTTTCTTCCTTATTTTATTCTCTTTTTTTAAATCTAATTTAGGAAAATTTTGAGACCATTTGGTATTTTTCCTTCCCATTTTAGTCTTGGCCAGATTGTTAATTCACTGTTTTCTTTATTTCAGGTTTTAAAAATACCAAAAACATTTTGAAAAATACCCAAAAATCCAAGTAAAAAATCATAAAAATACCAAAAAGATTTTATTTCTTAATTTTTGAGTATTTTTGCATATTTTTATAAATATCCTAGTACCTCTTTTATTATATAGCTTACATATTCCAATATTGAAAAAGAAAATAGAAAAAATATAAAATATAAAAATCAGAAAATTAAAAACAAAATACAAAATTAAAAAAATATAAATTAAAAAATTAAAAAATTTAAAACCCACAAAAATCCTTGCATTACATAGTGTAGGCAACACTTCACACTCACTCACACACGCACTTGTTTGATCTACCCTGTTTGCTCCATGTGTTCGAACTCTTTGCATACTTGCTTTATACACCATTTATGTAGAGTTAAAAATAAATTTTAACTTCACATGTATTTCTTATTATTTGATCTATAGTGTGGGTTAATTGTTGATTAATTAAGGATTTTTAGCGGTCACCGCAGCGACCTTCGTGTTCTCGCCTTGTGTGAAATACAAGACTGTTAGAAATTCCTGATTATCAAATGGTGTCGTTGCCGGGGAGCAACAACGAGTAGATCATTATTTTGCTTGAATACCATTGCTTCATTTTATCTCTCTTGCATTTTTGATAAATATTATTGAGCTTTTCTGACCATCTCTTTTGTCTTCTTGCGAGGGACTGCGGAGCGAGGCGGATCGCCTAGGGGATCCGAAGCATCCTTTGGAAGCGGAGCCGGCTTTTCTTAAGCCAAGCCGGCAGGAGAGAGCAGGAGGAGTGAGAGAGTGCTTAGATTAGTTTGCATTTTTTTATTTGTGAGAGAGAGTGATTAATTTGTAATAATACAGGGACTTGGACATTTGAACTTCCGGGCCTAATTTCCGGGTGTTTGTTCACCCGGGGGCTCATCATGGTTTTCATCGCGTTTTTCGACAGTCATTTTCCGATTTTGTTTTCATTTTTCATTTCTTTTGTGGATTGAGCCCTTAGATTTTAGGCCTTGCTTAATCGATTAGATTAGGTCCAAACACACTAATAACCTTTGCATGCACCTATAGATCGTATTTGGACTTAGTCTAATTAAACAGTTAGCCATTAGTCTTCGATCCGCGCGCCGCGAGCTCATTCCACCAAGCACTTCTCCTAAACTCGATGTGTCGAGCAGCATCCCTCACTCATTGTTGGATCAGACTTCTGCCTATCCATGGAGATTTCGAGCTTCCGCCCCATCATCCAGCAGCACCCCTCACTCATCGTTGGATCAGACTTCCGCCTATCCATGGAGATTTCGAGCTTCGGCCCCATACCATTCAGCTTCTACCCAAATTCCATGGGTTGCCGACTGAAGAGCCACACCTCCACCTCCAAGAATTTGAAATGATCTACAGAACGATCCATGATAGGTTGATGACCGAGGACACTATCAAGATGATCGCCTTCCCGTTTTCCTTGGTTGACAGAGCCGCGTACTGGCTCAAACACTTGGGGCGATTCATCGACACCTGGGCAGATCTCCGGACCGCGTATTTGAAGAAGTACTACCCTCTCGGTCGGACTAATGCAGCTAGAGCAATGATCAGCAACTTCGACATTATCCCTAATGAACAGTTTCATGAAGCTTGGGATCGATTCCGAGAGCTCATTGACCGGTGTCCACATCACGACATCTCCAAGCCCAATCTAGTTCAGAGCTTCTTTTGTGGGCTGACACCGGAGCTGCAGGGGCTTGTCAACGCCTCTTGCGGTGGGTCCTATTTCTCGAAGGGTGAAGACGACGTTTGGGCCATCTACGAAGGCATGGCAGAGAACTCAACCGTGATGACCCAAGCCCGTGTTTATACACAGCAGAAGCCCCCGCAAGGGGCGGGATCATTCTAGAGGATCGCCCGCATCGATGCCGGTCCTAATACTTCGCCGGCAGCCGCAGCCCAAGCCGAATCAGTCGCAGCCGACATGGGCATCATTAGTGAGAAATTGGACCGTCTCGAGATCCTCGAGAAGAAATAGATGCAAGGCATGGCCCAGATGGACCAAATTGCCAAGACAATGAGTGATCTGAAGACGCAGATTCTTTGCGTCCAGGAGGCACAGACTTCTTCCCATCAGCCTTCCAGGTCACGGGCTGACCCCAGCAGTAGCATCTCTAACCAACCTCCTGCCTCATACCGCCAGGTTAACCACATCCAGGCAGAGCCGGTTCCACTGCTACAGTACTACCCAGCGCAGCCGCCATCTCCGGACACTCAGATAGTGGTCTACCAGCCGGAGCAGCCACTGGCAGTTCTTCCTCCACCCTCCTTCGAGCAGGAACCATTGATGGAAGTCAATTGGATTTGGTACGACCGGTACCCTCAGCCTGGGATTCGACGTGATCACCAAGGATTCCGTTGGTGCAACGGTGGCTCCTCATCTCAGCAGCAGAATCCAGCTCAAGGACAACAGAGCAGCCAGCCACAGCAACAGCAGCCCCAGTACGCCCAGCAACAATACCAGAGTGGTCCTCGTCCCACCTATCAGGGACAGCAGTGGAGGCAGCGTCAGCAGCCTCATCAATCTTATTCCCAGCCTACCCAGAATTATCCATACCAGCAGCAGCAGGAACAGCCTCATTTCCCGCAAGGGAACCCATCCGGTTCTCGAGCCCACGCTTTTGAGAACCCAGCTCTCGATGATCTTACCCGCTTGCTCTCCGAACAATGAGCATCCTTCAGGCAAGAAATGGATGAATTCCGGCAGGAGATGAGGGAAACCATTAAAGGCAAGGCGGCCATACCCGCTCAGATTGAACCTAACCCGAACAATCTGAAAAGAAAGTCTTGAGCAGGTAGAGTTTACATAGGTACCTCTCCTAGTGACTATTGATGATAATGTCTTATATTTGTATGATGCTGATTTTTGTGAACTACAGAGCGGTAGGATCACCCTGCCGAGCAGCCAGGCCGGGAGAGACGGGCGAGCGCAATGAGGAGCAGAGTGCGGTGCTGGCCACCCATGATGAATCTGACTATGGTGCTGCTGGTGCACCATGCAGACAGTGTGCGAGCCTTTGTATGCCGACAGAGCGCGGTGCTGATGCCGCGAAGACAGGTGCCGGTGGTGGTACTGAGGCCACCACATTTACTCTTATGAGCCTCCCCTGATGTTACCACCTTTTGTACCTATGGACTATGGTAACAAGAAAAAGCACAAAAATATGAATAAAGGAAAGGTTTCTGTTCACATTGCGGATCCATATGTGTTGAATGATGATGATTGTATGGATTCTCCTCCTTCACAGGCACATGGACCTATTCCTAGTCCTCCATCTGTGGAGGCCCCTACCATCCCCTTCCCTGAGGCACTCCGTCGAGCGAAGGGGAACAAAAGAGAAAATCCCAAAAAAGAGCAACAGGTAGAGTTCAGCAACCAGATGATTGACAGGTTCCATATTCAGCTGACTCTACAGGAAGCACTTGAGCACATCCCCCTCTTCAAAAAGAACATGAAAGAGAAGACCACAGTCCGCAGGAAGAGGAGGAACCACAGAGATCAAATCCATGTGCTCACTCATTTCACTTGCTGCACTATTCAGAACAAACTGCCAGCCAAGTGACCAGATGCAGGATCTCCCTATGTCAGATGCGAAATTCAGGTGCAGCAGTTTGATCGTACTCTATTAGACAGCGGCTCTTCAATCAACCTTCTTCCGACAGCCTTACTCGACTGATTCGAGTTTTGTCCTCTTCTTAGGAGCATGACAGTCCTTCAGTTTGCTGATAGGTTGACTAAGAGGCCGAAGGGGTTATTGAAAGACGTGGTCGTTACCATTCAGGGCCTGAAATTCCCCGTGGACTTCGTTGTGTTGGACATGGAGATCCCTTAGTCGGTAACTGATGCTCCCATCATACTTGGACGCCCATTCTTGGCCACAGCCAAGGAGGTGACCGATCATGATTGTGGGAGGGTATGTTTTCGCGTAGAGGGCGAAACCATACAAATAGATATGATCGAGGAAACCAGAGCCAGAGAACTTGAATGCTCGGAGCAGTCTAGCGAAGCCGCGCAGATGACAGAGGAAGAGCTAGACATCCTCCAGGAGTGTGATTTTGTGATAACAGATGATGAATCCAACTGGACAGATCCTATAGCACAGACCCTCGCCTTGCCTATAGATTCACCACATCTAAAGCTTATGGAAGTCGAGAGCCTGGAGAGCACACCCCTGGATGAGGATACACCTGAGACTGACAGTGTTGGGACGAATGGTGCTGATGATTTTCAATCCAGTTCATCTTCTTCTGATCCCTCAGATTCAGACATTGACTGGGATGATTTTGATGAATATTTGCTGTGTCTGATTCCTTCTGAGCCAACAGCCATGACAGAGTGCGAGTCAGTGCAGTTTATTGATGATTCAGCAGGTCGCCCTTCATCAGAGATTCATGCTGAGCGAGAGTTCTCACATGCAGATCTGGTCGCCTTCACGCAGACATATCAGAAGCCAGATTTGCCATCTCTCAGTTGTCCAGAACTGAAGCCTCTGTCGCAGTCGCTGAAGTATAGATTCCTTGCAGGTGAGCCTGATATGCACCCAGTCATTATCTTAGCAGGTTTGACTGGAGAGCAAGAATCTCGTCTGATGGAGGTTCTTGAAAGAAACCGCAAGGCGATAGGATGGAGTATAGCTGATCTCCAGGGGATTAGTCCGGCTATGTGCTCCCACCACATCTATCTTGAGGATGACGCTAGGCCGTCGCGTGAGTTCCAACGACGGCTGAACCCGAATCTTCAAGATGTGGTCATGAAATAAATATCAAAGTGGTGGAGCGCCGATTTTATCTACCCCATCTCCGACTCCAAATGGGTTCGTCCGTTACATGTGGTGCCCAAGAAGATGGATATCACTACAGTTGTCAATGAGTCTGGAGAGGAGATCGCTATCCGAGTATCCACTTCTTGGAGGGTCTATGTGGACTACAGACGATTGAATGAGGCCACCAAGAAGGATCATTTCCCGCTACCCTTCATTGATCAGATTATCGAGCGACAAGCTGGGAAGAGTCATTACTGCTTTCTTGACGGGTACTCTGGCTATAATCAAGTGGCCATTGCGCCTGAAGACCAGGAGAAAACGACATTCACCTGTCCGTTTGGGACTTATGCTTTCAGACGGATGCCCTTTGGTCTATGTAACGCTTCGGCGACATTCCAAAGGTGCATGTTGTCCATATTCTCGGATATGGTGGGTGACTGTTTAGAGGTCTTCATGGATGACTTCTCGGTCTATGGCGACGGGTTCGATGCTTGTCTTGACTTCCTAGACCGTGTGCTTCAGCGATGTATTGAGGTCAATCTTGTTTTATCTTGGGAGAAGAGTCACTTCATGGTGACTCAAGGGATGGTCCTCGGTCATATCGTCTCCAACAGGGGCATGGAGGTCGATCCGTCCAAGGTGGATATCATTATAAAACTCAATCCACCATCCAATTTGCGTCAGTTGCGGTCTTTTCTGTGGCATGTTGGTTTCTACCGATGGTTCATTCAGGACTTCAGTCGAATTACCCGACTGCTTACTGATTTGCTGATAAAAGACACCAAGTTCATTGTCAATGATAAGTGTCTTGCGTCTTTTGAGACTCTCAAAGATATGGTTGTTTCAGCTCCTGTCCTTCAGCCACCCGATTGGTCTCTCCCATTCGAGATCATGACAGATGCTTCAGATTTTGCCGTTGGGGCCGTGCTTGGACAGAGGAAGGATGGTTTGTCGTTTGCCATTCACTACGCCAGCTGGACTTTGGATGCCGCCCAACGGAATTACACTGTGACTGAGAAAGAGATGCTGGTCGTAGTCTTTGCTCTGGGTAAGTATCGATCTTATATTCTCGGATCTAGAGTGACAATTTACACAGATCACACCGCCATCCGATACTTAATGGCTAAGAAAGATGCCAAAGCACGCCTTACCAAATGGATCCTTCTACTCCAAGAGTTTGATATTAAGATTAAGGATAAGCCTGGAGTCAAGAATGTGGTGGCGGATCATCTCTCCAGATTGGAGAATCTTGAGGAATCTGAGCCCAGCGCACCTATCACAGAGACGTTTCCAGATGAGGCGATCTTGGCTATCACCTCGCTCCCGTGGTACGCCGACATTGTGAACTATCTTGTTGCCAAGACAGTCCCACAAGGTTGGCCCAGGTAGAAACTCGAGATCTTCCTAGCGAAGGCCAGGTTTTACCATTGGGAGGATCTCGTCCTTTATCATGAAGGAGGGGACATCATCTGAGGAGGTGCATTCCTCAAGAAGAGCATCATAGCGTCCTCACATATTGCCACAAGCTTGAGGCAGGATGACATCATTCTGGAAAAAGGACAGCACAGAAGGTGTTTCAATCCGGCCTATGGTGGCCTACTCTCTTCAAGGATTCTGATGAGTTCGTGAAGAGATGTACTGACTGTCAGAAGATGGGAACCTGCGGACAGAGAGACATGATGCCCATGCAACCCATTCACTTTTGTGAGGTTTTTGATGCATGGGGGATTGATTTCATGGGCCCATTTCCTAAGAGTCAGGGATTCGAGCATATTTTGCTCGCTGTTGATTATGTCAGCCGATGGGTTGAGGCCATCCCCGCCCGAGCCGCAAATGCTAAAACCGTGTGCAAATTTTTGAGGAAAAATATCATTTTACGGTTCGGGGTACCTAGAGTCTTGATTTCAGATGGGGGTCTCATTTCATAAATGACAAGGTTAGGGCCCTTGCAGACGAGTTCGGCATTGACCATCGGGTTGCCACACCATATCACCCTCAGACTAATAGTCTTGCCGAAGTATCGAACCGGGAGATAAAAACTATCTTGCAGAAGGTTGTCCGCCCAGACCGAAAGGATTGGTCACAACTTTTGGACTCGATCTTGTGGGCTTATCGGACTTCTTTCAAGAATCCATTGGGGACATATCCCTTTCGACTCGTCTATGGCAAGTCGTGCCATTTGCCAGTGGAAATCAAGCATAAGTCCTTTTGGGCAGTCACTGAGTTACTGTTAGATCCCGAGAGTATAGGAGAACAGAGAAGAGCAGAGTTGGCAGCCCTGGAGGAATTGAGAGATACAGCCTTTTCAAGCAGCCTACAGTACAAAGAAAAAGTGAAAACATGGCACGATTCTCATATCAGCCATAAACAGTTTGAGCCTGATCAGAAGGTATGGTTGTTTGATTCCAGACTGAAATTATTTCCAGGAAAATTACAGAGCAAGTGGAAAGGTCTGTATGTGGTCAGGAAGGTACATGACAATGGCAGTATTGACATATCTGAACCGTCATCTTCCTCTACCTTCCGTGTCAATGGTCAACGCCTGAAACTTTATCTAGATCATGATCCGCCGACCATTGATGTTGCCCCCATTCTTCTGGTATGAGATGTGTTCTTTGACTCATATCATATACATCTCATACATGGTGATCACTTCCATTTTCCGTTGTACAGATCATCTGTCTATATCATGCTTTCATCTGTTAATCTCTTTTCTTTCTTTTCCTTCTTTTCTTTTTCCTTTTCTATTTCTTTATCTATCAAAAAGGTGCCGCCCTTGTAGACAGTTTTCCCCATACCTAGGACGTACTTTGTCCTAAGTATAGGGGGTGTGCACCCCGAGTGTTTCATTTATTTCGATCCTCTCCATTGTCTCCTCTCTTGTCTATACTTAGGGATATCTTACCTTAAGTATAGGGGAAGACAATCTGAGTACGATCTGTTCATTCCCACCCATACCCTCCCTGCGTTGTGTACAGTCTGATATACTTAGGATTATTTGATCCTAAGTATAGGGGGGACGGTCAACTTCTCATTGGTTTATTTATTTAATTCTTTAGACCTGTCTATACTTAGTACGAGTTATGTCTTCTTTTTTCTCTCCGATCTATGAGGACATAACTCAAGCTAAGTATAGGGGGTCGTATATACTATGTATATACTTTAGCCATAACTTGTACTTTCGTATTTTCTTAATAATATGGCTAGTAATGCATTAAAATTCAAATAAATCCTTAATAAAAAGATGTTACCATTCCTCAAATTCTTTTTGTATTTATTGATTAATAAATCAGGTGAAAATTTTTTTGCAAAATGTTTGAAAAATAGTTTGAAAATCTTTGTGAACATTTATTGAAAACTATTTTGAAAATATTTTGTTACATGTTTTCAACCTGTGTAAAATTGTATGTTCTGTAAAATTTATTTTCTTTGTGTGAAATAAAATGTTTTGAAAAATGATTTGCAAATGGTTTAAAAAATGGTTGCAAAAATATTTTGAAAAATCTATATATAATGTTTTGAAAAACCTTTGCAAAATGATTTTCAATGTGTGTACATGTTTGTAAAATGTTTGTAAAAATTATTTTGGACATAGTTTCAAAATTGTTTGAAAATTCCGTGTCCAAATAAGTTTGAGGAACGCATACATCTCACCAAAATCCATTATTTGTATATATCTATAAAAGTGATCACTTACCCTTGTAAATCCTTAAATCCACTTCTTATATAATAAGAAGCACTCCCGTGTACATAGCTTTCACCTAACTTTGAGCCAAAATCTTTTTGTTTTCAAAAATACCAAAAACATTTGCAAAATTAAAATCCAAAAAACATTTGAAAAATCTTTTGAAAAATACAAAAAATGCATATGCATCATCGTCTTTTCAAAAATCCATAAAAAGTTCAAAATCTTTGGAAATTGCATCACAAAAATATTTTCTGCACTGCATTGCATAGCATGAGCATTTTTTCGGATGAGTTTGATAGTTAAACAAGTCTAAGTAAAATCCGGAGATTGGAGCTTGATTGGACCTTAAAATCTACCTAATAACAGGAACCTTATAGGAACTGGGTTAAGGTACTTCTGGTCTAGTTGAATTAATTCTTTGAGGATCACGGGACTTGGTTCAATGGATTCTTGACTGCCTAAGTAGAGTATCTCGGAGCACACGCACGACTCTTGTTGATAATGACCTAACTTGGACACTGCACCTTTCATATGGCTCAACTCAGTTGGAGTGGTGAGGGGATTGGATTTGCCGGTATGAGACGCACACAAGTGGAAACATTTGTCCTCCTCTAGGGAGGGAAGTGCACCCCAACCCATCCAGTGATTAGGAAGTCTAAAGACAGGAGATTGTGGGTTGCAATAAAGCTTCAAAAGAGGGATAGTCTACTAGCTCAAGAGGAAAAACTCCTTATGTAAATGTTGCTGTGAATAGTATTTCGAAAAAAAATGTTCAGGCATGTACAAAAATAAAAGCCTGCAAAGTATGTACAAATGTTGTAAAGCCAATAAGCAAGCTTGAGTTCCAAAGTCAAATATGTGAGCCTGCAGCTGGATGACTTGACTACACTGGTCTTGCATCCCAGGATAGGTAGCTACACTGGCTACCGTCCATTCTTCTCTTCACCCCCTCCTCTTGAGCTGGTTGCCACTTGAACTTAGAAGGGAATACCACACTCCTCAAGGATGGAGTTATTAGATTGGGGAATCATTGGGTTGTCGTACTGGAGAAGTCAGTTTCTTTGTCATTTCAGTTGGGAGAGCCATCGTCACTTACACTGTACGAGTCAGATTCATAATCGTAAGAGTTTATGTATGAATTGAGATATTTCTGACCTGGGCTATTGAGGAGACTTGAATAGAGTTTTGGGACTCTCAAGGACTGTTGGATTTCAAAGTCGGTTCTCATTAAGGTTCCGCCCGCACTAAAATTCCAAAGGTCCGACATAAGCTCCAAACTTTGATTTTGTGAAGACAAGTTTGATAATTAGACTAAATCCGAGTTCTTCTTTTTCTTTCTTTTCTTTTTCTTTCTGCACTTATTGCATAAGTGTTTGCTAGGGACTAGCAAAGGTAAAGTATAGGGGGATGATGAATCCACATTTCATCATCTTTATTCTATCATTTTGGCCTAAAAAACCCTAGCAAATGCCTGTAAATAATATTAATTAGAGCATATTAGCATTCATGCATGTGTCTGTAAATAGTGTATAAATTACTGTAATTAAAGCCAAAATTATAGAATAAATAAAAGTAAAGAAAAATAATAAAATTTTATAAATATTTTATGACCCAAAACCCTGAGACCTAGGCATCTTGATGAATAGGTCGACAAGGAATAAAGTAGGGGGAGATAAGGGTCAAATACAATACATTTTAATTCATTCTTTATTCATTTTGGGACCTATTTTTGGTTCCACTTTTTATACATCAAATAAAGAAACTTTGTGCATGAAAGTTGTAGATAATTAAATAAGTAAAAATATAAAATTGATTTCACTAAAAAATAATGTACAGATAAAAAGTTATGGTCTGAATAAAAATCCAGAATCCCCAACTTCCTAGACCCGTATCTCACAACTGAAAACTCCAAATGCATCAAACTCACCTTTAATTGTATATAGAATAAAATAATCTATTTAATGGTGGTGGTTTCGTATTTGGCGGAGCAACGGTTTGAAAGTTGAGTTTTGGACCCACATTGTACAGTTGTACTGATTAAAATATTCCATTTATTATTTATTCATTGTTTTTGTATTTTTGTATTTTTATAATTTGTAAATATTACTTATAATAATTATTTACATTTAAACCAGCATAAAAACCTAAACCAAATACAAAATAAAAATACTTGTATATCAAATACACAGATTCAATACCTATATGTATACTTATACAACACATACTTTTATTTTAATAAATATACAAAATAATTCAGAAAATTAAAATAAAAATACAATTAAGTGTATAAAAGTATTTTATAATTTTATAAAATACTAAATAAAAATAAGAAAATTTAAATACACAAAATAAAAATAAAAGAATAAAATATATAGGTAATATACCTATAAAGGGGCATAAAAGCAAACTTGTAAAATACATCTTATAAAAATAATTAAAAATCAGAATAAAATACTACATAAAATAATAAATATTTTTATTTTATAATCGAAATTTAGTTCGTTTATTTTCTATTTTAATTGAATTTACAATATGATTTTCAAGGGTTTTTCCTGGTTGGTCCACGTGGAGCAACCAGGGGGCGGTCTTCGTTGACTCTGGTCAACTGCCCGCCCTCCAACCCATGTGTGTCTGTCAGAGCGCATTTGACCTCATTTTGGTCGATTTTTCCAGGACACATCTTGCACCAATTCATTGATGGAATCTTCACGACTTTTTCTCCTCGATTATCAGGCTTACTTGCCCAATGTTCATCTCGAGGTTTGGATCATTGTGCCGCCCAATACACCTCAGTCTTTGGGGCGTCAGAACCACATTGTCAAACCACATAAAATGCCCCCTTGACTTCGATTTGAAAATTGAACCCCTTAATCCATATGATAGCTCCCAATCTTGTGCCTTGAAGCTCAAGGAAGGTGACAGCTTGCTCTTGAGCTCTTCGGATTGGACGAGCGATGCCTGAGGCGGCTCCAGCACCTCCCCCTTCGCCGCGTGGTCGAGGTACTCCTTCCCTTTGGTCTACACCATTGAGGATGCCATATTCCACCTTCTTTTCGTTGCATTTTGTTTCCCATAGCCGTAGCTTTAAAAGCCCTCAAGAAATTTCCAAATCCATCGCATGAATCATCCGATTGATCATCCTCGCCGGAGCGCACCTCCGGCCGTACTCCCAGCCATCGTTTCACGCTACATCTCCGCCCTTGCGAGGTCCAGGCAGTTTGCCCTGGACCTTCTAACCATTTTTGCAGGTCAAAGAGCTTTGACTCGCTCCTGGAGGCGATTTTGGAGCCTCGTCGGAGTTCGCGAAGCTCCCCAGCTCCGCCACCCTCCCGCGAGCACCTTGGCCATCACTGAGGCTTTTTGATGCTACCAGCAGCTAGAGAACGACCCCAGGAGGCCGCAACCCCATTTTGAAGCCCGAAGCTCATCGGAGTGCATAGATCTGGAGCGAGGAAGATCGCCTCGCCGGTGTTCTTTCTTGTTCTTCCTCTGTGCGCCTACACCGTCGGATCGGGGAGTGCCCTCCAGTTCACGCAGCAGCCGTTGGATCGATCCCGGGTCTCTACCGTCGGATCTTCTCGCGAGGATCTAATCCCAGCAGTCCAGGCCGAAGCGTCATCGCGCGTGCAGGGCGCCCGCTGTCAAGTGAACGGCCCACAGCCGTTCGATCGCCCTTGCGAGGAGATTTTGCAAGTATACCCCTCACGCTTTTGTAATTTTATTTTAGTCTATAAACTTTAAATGGTAGTTTAAATATTTTGTAAAAATTACATCTAGGCCCTCGAACTTGTTATATTTGCACATAGGTCCTCTGCCACATCGCCTCACGTGACCTGTTCACGTGAGGCGCATGCTTTTTGCATAGAGGTCCCCGGTCTTTTATTATTTTGTTTCAGTACAAGGAGTTATAGTTTAAGTGTTAAACTTTTGGGAAAATTGCATGTAAGCCCCCAGGGGTTTTTGAAATTACATTCAGTCCCTGCCAAGCGTGTGCAAGTCACGCGCCCTAGGGGACATTTTGCGTCGATACCCTTGCGGGTTTGAACATTTGTAATTGGTCCTTAAAATTGAATATTCAATGTTAGGTTTTGTGAAAAATTGCATGTATACCCCTAGATGTTTCGATATTTGCACTTATACCCCTGCTAGGTTAAATTATTTTGGTGTGCTTGTGTGATTTATGTAAGGCATTGTTTTAACTTCAAAAATTCCACAAAATCACACTAAGCTACTGTTAACTTACACTTCCACGCCATATTTTTAGATTTTATTTTGTTGCATTTTTATATTTATTAAAAATCAAAAATATGTCATTTCAGTACTGTCTATCCTAGAAAATACCAAAAATATTAAAATACCTCGAAAAATTTTAAAAAAATCACCTATTATCTATTTTAATCTATTTTAGTGTCAGTCCCAAAATCACTAAAAATTTCAAAAGAAAAACCTTAAAAATTAGAAAATACTTAAAAACTTCAAAAAATTCTAAAAAATCATTGAAAACTCCATAGAAACTCAGTTCATGTTTTTTTCCTTATTTTATTCTCTTTGTTTTAAATCTAATTTGAGAAAATTTTGAGACCAATTGATATTTTTCCATCCCATTTTAGTCTCGGCCAGATTGTTAATTCACTGTTTTCTTTATTTCAGCTTTTAAAAATATCAAAAACATTTTGAAAAATACCCAAAATCCTTAAAACAGTAAAAAATCATAAAAATACCAAAAAGATTTTATTTCTTAATTTTTGAGTATTTTTGTATATTTTTATAAATATCCTAGTACCTCTTTTATATATAGCTTACATATTCCAATATTGAAAAAGAAAATAGAAAAAATATATAATATAAAAATTAGAAAATTAAAAACCAAAATACAAAATTAAAAAAATATATATAAATAAAAAAAATTAAAATTAAAAACCCCACAAAAATCCTTGCATTGCATAGTGTAGGCAACACTTCACACTCACTCACACACGCACTTGTTTGATCTACATTGTTTGCTCCCTGGGTTCGAACTCTCTGCATACTTGCTCTATACACCATTTATTAGTGTAGAGTTAAAAATAAATTTTTAACTTCACATGTATTTCTTATTGTTTGATCTATAGTGTGAGTTAATTGTTGATTAATTAGGGATTTTAGCGGTCACCGCAGCGACCTTCGTGTTCCCGCCTGTGTGGAATACAAGACTGTTAAAAATTCCTGATTATCAATCCATGATGGTCCTGTTGCGTCTTTCAGCAACACCATTAAGTTGGGGAGTTCCAGTAGTAGTGAGATTGGAGATAATTCCATTCTCTTTAAGGTATTCCTTAAATTCATCTAGAGGTACTCGCCACCTCGATCAGATCGAATCCGCTTAATCTTTCTATCGGTTTGGTTCTCAACCAAAGCCTTGAATTCTTTGAACTTTTCAAAGGTTTCAGATTTATAACGTAATAGGAAGACAAACCCGTATCGCGAATGGTCATCAATAAACGTCAAATAATATTGATATCCATTACGAGTCGCGGTACTGAAGGGACCACATACTCATCGGTATGTATTAGGTCAATAATACCTTCACATCTAGTAACCTTGTTACGGAAAGGCATCCTAGTCAATTTTACCTCGAATACAATGTTCACAGGTAGGTAAAGACTGAACCTGTAGAAAATCCCAAAGGTCCATCCTTTATCAATCTATTGATCCTATCAACAGATAAATAATCAAGCCTTTGATGCCAAATCATGTTTGAATGATTTTTATTATCTGGATCTTTTAGGGTTTTTATTAGTGGTTGTAACATTCATGACATGCTCATTAATGCACAATTCATAGAGTCCACCAGAAGTCAAAATACCATCTGCAATATATTTATCATAATGATTTATGACTAATTTATTACAAAACAGGAATGAATATCCACTTCTAACTAGCTTAGATACAGATATTAAATTCCTTCTGACTTCAGGTACATAAAGACACTCTTTAAGTACTAGGACTCTTCCACTAGATAATGATAGCCGACAAGTCCCGACGGCGACTGCTTCAACACTTGCATCAAATCCCATCTGGATGACTATCTCCCCTTCCTCAGTTTTCTAGTTTCCTGAAACAAATGCAACAAATTGCATACATGAACAGAAGCACCAGAATCAACAACCCAACTTCCTTCTCGTCCAACGAGAAAGCTGGTTTCAATGATAAATGTAGATTTCATACCGGCTGGGGCTTTACCTTTGTCGACCGACTTCAGGTAATCCAGGAAAATTACACTCCAGTGCTCCGGCTTTTTGCAGTGATGACAGACGTCGGTTTTCTTCGACGCCATTAAAGTGGATGCATTGGAAGACGAGCCAACACTTTTCCCTCTTCTTTCTCTTCTAGGCCGGGCCCTTCCGAGAACCATGCTTCCGATCGCGCTTCCTCTTTACCTGTACAATCATTGCACTGCCAGTGGGACCATCTTTCTTCATTAACGTCTTCTGAGACTTTAATGCAGCAAGAAGCCCAGCATTTTGTCAATTCCATCTTGTTCATGTGGAATGACACTACAAAGTTATTGAAAGATTTGGGCAACGACAGCAGAATGAAATCGGGTTGCATGTCTGCATACATGGTTGCCCCTAGAGTCTCCAGCTCCGATAAGTACCCAAACATTTTGAGTACATGTTCACGGACCGAAGTCCCTTCCTGCATCTTGCAGCGAACGAGTTCTTTCATAACATTGCACCACTGGGTGCGGTTAATATCACCAAACATACATATCTTTCAGATTTTGCATAATTTCGTGGCAAATACTCATCTCCACATGTTGTTTCTGAAGAACATTGGAGAGAGAACCCAAGATGTAGCATCTAGCCAAGACATTATCTTCATCATACTTGTCATTGTATGCTTTTTCTTCCTTAGATTTAGGGTTTTTCATGCTTGTCTTCTGAGAGCACATAACTGATGCGCTCAGCCGAGAGTACAAGCTCCAAATTACGGATCCAATCCGAGTAATTTGGCCTGGTCAATTGGTTGACCTCCAGAAGCCTGCTCAGTGGGTTCATGGGACTTCATTTTCTGAAATTGAGAATGCACTATATTAGAATATATAATTATATACTCAATTTAATTTTATTTGATCAAGACATTTTAAATCAAATTAGTCTTGCTATGTCAACTATGAAAGTTTATTCCCTTATTCACTTTCAAAGTAGGAGATATACTTACCGCTATATCTCAAGCAAGAACTGGGATCTCCTCTTTATCTTTGTCATATCCCAATAATATGAGAACCTATGACTCCAATAAAGAGAAGCGGGAACACATTCCGCTTTGCAAGTCCAACTTGCATTTCCCAATTCGGTCTTTAATACCCAGGCCAACCACCCCTAAGGTGATGTTGACCCGTCATTAATTGAACCAACCGTCAACAAGAATACAACTCGCTATGCGCAATCTAATATCACCCTAATAATATGAGGACCTGATATCGGGTCACTAAGCATACGTCCTTACTCTTTCGAGAAGCGACGAGCTCGATCCAAATGGATCATATGCAGGAGCTTTCACTTCAGACAGGCGTCTCCCACATATAATATCTGGCGACGAAACCCTTCGCCTTGACGGGAGATCATGGATGTCACTTATGTGATCCTCCACCTCTTATTCAAATTTAATTAATTACCATGAATCACATTCATATAATTAATTCTTCCAAGGGAATTATCAACTCTAATCATATTAGAGCATTTTAATTGGACATAATTATTTCAATCATATTAAATTAATTATCAATCCAATTCAATCAATCAAACTTGATTGCTATACTTGAATATATATGGTATTATTATCAAAGTACGTATTAATTCGTATTTTAATAATTAGAAAATACATCTTGATTTCTTCGGCATTATACATACCCTACCAGCTGTCATGGCCAGTACCGGCGAGAGTGGGACGGACCACATACATTGCAACCCACTACACCAGCGTCTCCGACTAGACACCATATCCTCCTCGGGAAAGAATAATGCCAAATAGATCAATTTGTACTTGAGATGATCATCGGTTCTTCAACCGAAATTATACCATATAGTAATCAAAACAATTTTGATTATAAGGAAATTTGCTAGACAAATTCCCAATCCTATTCAAGCAAGGAGTTTGATGATTGTGTTTCCAATTATGATCAAGATCAAATCTAATCAACTAATTGGTTGAGGCCAAGTCAATTAAGGAAATAATCATCTTCCAATATTTCTCAAATATTTTCCATAATTATTTCTCGAAATTAACAATTAATTTCATTAGTTGACAATCACATGGTTCTTGATTAGGATTGTAATTTCAGCAGTGACCCTACTTACTAAAATTAGCATATCGCAATTATATTAAATCCAAATTAGACAAAATCAATTTTCATGGATTGCTAATTTGATTTAGGACAGAACTCAAGGTGATGTTTCACGCATTTCGAGGCAAGTCTAAACAGTAATTAATATTTTAATCACGTTCAGATCTACAATTCCCGCAACAGTGCATACATGTTCATTAAAACAACCATATCTCGAGCATACGAAATACGATTTACGCAAATTCAGATCCTATAGTTTCCTTATTTAATGGGGAACAAAGTTCAAGTGTTAAATTCATGTTTAAACAATTTAAACAGTGCCTAATTTATTCACTAAACAGAAGTGCGAAATCAAATGCGATAAAAAATATTCACGACTTCCATGAACCCAAGTCGTCCTAGGTTTGCGAATCATATTCGAAACCGTCGACCTAAGGCTCTGATACCACTTGAAGGATATGGAGAAATTCTCAAGCACATCATGGAATCGTGAGCGTCGTATCGGATACGACGGAGAACGACTAGTCGTACTAGTTGTTCGGTGCAGCGGAATTTGAAAATTTTCATGTGATGAAACCACATGATCCAAGAACGATTCTCGGATTGTTTCATCTATAACCACAATAAGTATTAATGCAATACCTCTTGAAGCATGGTTGATCAAGTCTCTAAGAAAAAAACCTCCTGTCTCAAGTCCGATCGTCGGAGTAACGGCTTGCGAGCGCGGGGATGAGTCGCGTTGTCCTTGCAATCCAACAAGTTGATCCAAGCACAGTTGCTCCTGATCTCGTCGCACGAGATCGAACGTCTCCTTCGTGAGCGAAGCACTCCAAGTAGACGGAGAACCGCAGAGCGTCGAAGGTAGCGCGGTGGTGTGGGCGTCGACGAGTCTCTCCTCTAGGGTATGGTGGACGACCACCAAGAAGAGGGGGAGAGAGGGCTGGTGTGTGAGGAGAAAGAGAGAGAGATGTGTGCTACAATAGCATGTACAAGAGAGCAAGGTATGCCTCTCTATTTATAGGATTTTGGGATCCATGGATCTCAATCCATGGGACATATAAAATCAATGGTTGAGATTGATTTATGTCAATCCAAGGGTCAAGATTGTTGTTGGAAAAAAGCCAAGAACTTTAGATTAAAATATATTTGACAAAATCAAATATAAATCAATCTTAAAATCACATAAATAAATAAGGAGAGAATATACATGGAGATTACATCTCCATGTACATTAAGGGGGGACAACCACCCATTCCATATAGGAATTGGGTGCCGCCCACCTCTTTCCTAAAGGAGGCAATCTCATGGATTTCCATCAGATTGCATGCCTCCTTGATTTTCTCTCTTATTTATTTCCAACAACTATTTGTTGGGATTTTATTCACCAAAAATAATTCACAATTAATTTTGGGAATATTGCAATCTTGACAGGGGAAAATTGTGAATCATATTCACAACCCAAAACAATATATAATTTACATTTTCAATTAATTAGACAATGTGTATCCAATAGACATTAATAATTAATAAACAAATATAAAATATAATTAGCTCTCTCTAATACATTATAAATCACATTTTAATATATTATGAATAATTGGATATTACTATCCACATTATTCTTATCCATGATAATTAAATCACATTTAATTTCATTAGATAATTCCTCATACATCATGATAATTAAATCACATTTAATTATCAACTTCTCAATGCTTAGATCTTATGGAATTGTTCTTGAACCATTCAAGAGCAATGTTATTTTTCCTCAGATACTTGGAGATAAGGACAGGGCGATTGTATTATTCTACGTATAGTGACTTGGATGTTGAGATCACATCTCAAATCCAGATCCCATGGACCTCTCATAGATGATTGATTAAATCAAGACCGTAAACCTAATCTTCTCATTGCATCTGAATCTCATTCAGATCAATGTCCAGTACATGGACTAAGATTAGGTCACTTCTCTAATAAGAGGAGTCACTAAAATCCAGACCTGTATCATCACACCCTCGGAACGCAAGCGTCATGGTTATACAATCGTTTATGATCAAATCACCCTCAGGTATTCCTAATACCTGTACATCCTGCATACTGGAAGACTCATGATCATCCTGAAGATATAGATCACTTTTACACTGTCATCTTCATGGTTTGATCACTAAGTTTCTCAATCTTGGTCCTTGGGATATGGTACAGATCATATGCTTTCACAAAGCATATATCTTACCTTCAAATTCATGTCATGCTTCTAAAGCATGACGACCATGCATGGAATTTGGTCAGTCCCAATACCTCATGAGTGAGCTCATGTCTCCCGGTTCACAAGTGAACCTGTATGATCCCTTTGAGAGTTCGTATTACTCATATGCCCTTACATGCACACCAGCTCGCCGGTGTATAGACCTTGGTTAGGTCATCAACCTATTGGTCTGCCAAATGTACACACTCAGACATATAGCAATACATCTATCTCTGGTCAGAGGATGTTTGCCTGTGATGTGATAGTATTCATCATAGGTCTTTGGTTATCTCGATCTTGTTAAGTCAACCCATTGACTCAACTAATCTGATACATCCGAATCACTATTCCTATGCAGAGGACCTGCATCAAGAGGTCGATCAGATATCAGCCTAATGAGAAAGGATTGCCATCTCCTTCTCAGGCTGGAGATCATCACTTGTCAATCATTTGATGATGCTTGATGAGTCCTCTATCTAACTCCTTAGATATTCATCCAAGCATCAGTCTTTATGATTCAATCAATGAATCAACAGCTGTATGATTATCAAGTTGGCCATGATACATAACCCTTATTGTACAGAGGGACCTTATAGTGCATTCATTCATTCAATATCAGAAAGGGAGTGAAACAAACATAATCAATAACTTTTATTGATAAATCATTTATTACAATAACATATATTGTAGGAATGGTTCGCCTCGCGCTCACATTGCTAACAGTCAGGTGTTAGCCCTCACAGAAGGTATACACCAAATGGAGGAAAGGGAAGGCAAAGGATCAATGTTAAAGGAAGATACCAAAGTATACCAAAATCTCGAAGGAGCCTAGTATGATGATTGGAAAACCGCTAAAAATACCTCAAGAGTAGGAGGAAGATGGAGAAACGCAAGAATAGTGTGGAACCACTAATGTAATCCCATTCAACATTAAAATAAGAAAATCACATCCATACATATACCCTAGAAAGGACGCATAAAAGACGAATAGCTGCTAGATGTTAGCCCTCATAGAAGGTATACACTAAATGGAGGAAGGGGAAGCCATACATAGAGTGGATGGGACAAAAGGGCAAGATCGAGGTAGCAATGGACAATATTTTCTTGCAGAAACCAAGCACCAAATTTCGATCGACGAAATTGAAGAGGGGAAAAGGGTGGTGACAGAAGAAGATTCTTGTAGCAAGAGAGCCCTAAGCGGGTGATAAGAGGAAGAAATGGAAAGAGGGATCGAGGGAAAAGAGCAGGCGAGAGGCGGAAAAGAGGGAGGACACATGTTGAGGGCATAGAGAGGACATGTTGAAAGTAGAATAGAGATACTCTCTTTTAGCTATTAGTATAGATTCTTTTGAAATACCTCTAATCTTTCTAGGGATTTTTACACCTCATACCAAATCAAGTGTTCTTCTCAATTATCACATAAACCTTACAAACTAACTAATTTTTACGTTATGGACCTTGTTGCTAACTCTCATTCAACATGCAGAAAATTATGTAATATATTTTTGGGTTTTTATCAGTTGTGCCCCTTTGAGATATTACAATTTCAGTTATGCCCCTCCTTTTTTGGAATATAAGATATGGCCCAACTTCTTTCTCTATCACCACTTATGTCCTTCCGTCAGATTAACCACCAAATCTTTAAAACAATCATAGCTTATCAAACCATGATGTAGTGAAGAAGGGCATTATGGTCAGAATAAAATCTCTCCCTTTTTTCCATTATCCCCACAAGCTTGACTTCCTTTCCTCTCGTTGTAGTGTGTCGCTGTCTCCCCCCCCCCCCCCCCCGCCAGAGCCTTCTCGAGCATGATGATGAACAACCTCCATGACAGTAGCGAAAGCATAAGGAGTGTGGCATCAGGTTGGTCCTCGACAAAATCGTCAGGAGGGTGCATGGCAAAACTGGATGAGATGGGTTTGGAGAGGAGGGGGGATGGGCTACAGGGGGAGGATTGGGCTAGAGGGGTGGGATTGGGAGGAGGTGGTGGTCAATGGAGGGGCTGGAAGGGACGTGTTGGGGAGGAGGTGGTGGAGGATGGGAGGAGAGGGTAGAGGAGAAGTGGAGGAGGATGAGGAGTGGCTGGAGGTGGTCTTGTTGTGGAGGAGGGGGTGGAAGGAGGTGCGAGGGTCGAACTGGGGAGGAGGGTGCATACCTCAGGACTGGAGAGGGTTGGGCTGGGGATGAGGGGGTGTACTGGGGAGGAGGGGTGGAGGAGGAGGTGTGAGGGAGGAGTTCGTGGTGGAGCTCCATGTGTGGACGTGTGCACCCCTCCTCTCAAGAAGCATCGTCTCAATTCCCCTCTCCTACCATGTGAGGCATCGAAGCGCATCGCCTCCATCGACACCCTTCTCGATGAGTATCTCTTAGAGATCCTACGACACCTTTCTTGCAAGAAGGACTGCCAGCATTGCATCATGCATCTCTTGTCGTTGGCTCATGCTCTTTAGCTGCATACACTCCCGCGACATATCTGAGCACGAGCGCATGGAATTCCCAAGCCTGCAAAGATCCATCTGTCGAATCTCACCCGACCCTATCGTAGACGTGAATTACGTAAACGAGAGATACCCAAATATTATCTGTTGCTTGAAAGGGAAGGATGCGACTAATGGAAAGCTTTCGTCGGCAGCGATCAGGGATAGCTCCAGACTTGGCAAGGGAGCTGCTCCACTACTTTCTCTGTCACTGATATCAGGATCAGAGCCGTGGCGAGGTGCTTCTCTTCTCTAAGGACCATCATACTATGGGATGTTCCTGATGTTGGTGACGACGGTCTTGTTGAGATTGCCCAGGGGTGCATCATGTTGGATAAGTTTGTTTTATGCCAGTACCCCTCTATCACCAATGCTGGTATCACAACAATTGCAAAGAATTGCTCGAATTTATTGGTTTTGAACTTGGAATCTTGTATGAAAATCAGTGACAAGGGGCTGCAAGAATTTACACAGTTCTACCCAAAGTTCCAGCCTTTATCTGTCCGTAATTGTCCACGTGTCGGAGATGAATGTGTGTGTACTATCCTCACATTCACTCCATCCACTCTAAAGCAGGTGAAGCTCTAGAGCTTGGCCATCACCGATATCTCGCTTGGCATCAATGGGTACCTATGGGAGGGTGATCACGGACCTCATACTCTCCGATCTCTCCAAAGTGGCAGAGGGGATTCTAGTTGATGAGGAACACCTATGGACTTGAAGCTGGCTACTTTCAAGGTCACTTGTTGCACAGGGCTGACAGGTCTTGGCCTCGAAGCTGTGGCAAAGGGCTGCCCTCTGCTTAAGCAACTCTGCCTCTGCAAGAACGATAGCTTCTCCGATGCTTGTCTCAAATCTTTGGCTTGTGATGCGAGATCGATCGAGAGCTTGCTGCTCGAGGAGTGCAGTATGATCAACTTAACTAGACTGATCACTGCTCTAAGCAATTGCTGCTAGAAGTTGATAGATAACTCTATTATACAATGTACGGATGTGGACGATGCGCCCGCGGCTCCTCCTTCACCCTTTGCAACCTGTAGCTCTGTTTGATTCTTAACTATTCGTAATTTCAAAAATTTCGGAAATAAGAGTTTTGGATATGATCTCCAAAATCTTCCCCAAGTTGCATAGCATAGACCTGAGGTCCATCACGGGCATCATGGACTCCAGACTACTTGAGCTCATCGAGAACTGCAGCTCAGGTCTTGTGAAGGTCAACCTGAGAAACTGCGTAAATCTAACCGACATTTCCGTCTCTGCTCTCGCAAGACTCCATGGTGCACTCTCCCTCGATAGATGCAGGAAGATATCAGACACAAGCTTTCAGGCTTTGTCCATTTGCTGCTCATCGATTGCAGGCTAGGGAGGAGGGGGCGGGCTAGCGAGGAGGGGTGGAGAAGGAGGTATATAGGCTGGTTGGGGAGGAGGAAGAGGAAAAGAATGGGGAAGGAGGAATATGATAGAAAAATGACACTTTCGGTCTTTTTAAGTTAATGTCCGTTTGCATTGGAGATGGATGACAATTAACTTGAGGGTTATAAGTGATAGAACGACAAGAAGTCGGGAGCACACATGATATTCCTAAAAAGAAAAGAGAGGGATATAACTGAAATTGCAATATCTAATGAGGGCACCACCGATAAAAAAACCTATATTTTCTTCCAATAATATATATGGTGCGGATAAACATTGAAGAGAGGCCTCGTCGGGATCGAATGAGACAGGGCGACCGCATTAATTTGATATAATAACGTGCATGTTTACGCTGCGGAAGGCGATGCATAAACAGCCTCCCCCACTATTCAAACTCTTGCATGGGGTGTGGATCTTTCTGATGTTTCCTTCGTGCAAAGAAATTTGTTTGGACGGTTAACACAGACGATCCCACCGTGGCGAGTCTGAAGGTAAAACTGACGCTATACGGCTTCTTCCATAACACCGGCAGAAGGGCCCACGCTTGTGTGGTTTGACTTTTGTGCCCTCTTCATCACTATTTAATCTCCCCACCTTCTCCGTGGCATCCTCACCTCATCCTCTCATCTCATCGTTACATAGCCGAGATGAAGGCCTTTACCTTCGTATTACTCGTGACCTATGCCTCATGGCTTATCTCCACCACCTCCCACGCCCAACAGTGCGGCAGCCAAGCCGGTGGAGCACTCTGCGCGAATAATCTCTGCTGCAGCCAGTATGGTTACTGTGGCTCCACCTCCGACTACTGCGGTAGCGGCTGCCAGAGCCAGTGCCCGGCCCCTAGCTCTGGAGCTCAGTGCGGCAGCCAGGCCGGCGGAGCCCTCTGCCCCAACGGCCTGTGCTGCAGTCAGTACGGCTATTGCGGCTCTACAGTTGAATACTGCGGAGCTGGCTGCCAGAGCCAATGTTCTGGCGGTGGCGGGGGGGTTACTCCTACTCCCTCCCCGCCCCCGCCTTCCGGCGGAGGCGGCGGGAACGTGGGCTCGATCATAAGCGAGTCTCTGTTCAACCAGTTGCTTCTCCACCGTAATGATGCAGCGTGCCCCGGGAAGGGTTTCTACACTTACAGCGCCTTCATCGCCGCTGCCAACGCCTTCAGTGGCTTCGCGGCGAGCGGGGACACGGCCACCAGGAAGAGGGAGATCGCAGCCTTCTTGGGTCAGACGTCCCACGAGACTACTGGTGTGTATCCTATGTGTCGGTCTGAAGTCTTCATTTTTCTGGAAAAAAAATGGAATTCGATGAACTAACTTGTATCCTTATGAAGGTGGATGGCCAACGGCGCCGGACGGTCCATACTCGTGGGGTTACTGCTTCAAGGAAGAACAGGGAAATCCCGGTGACTACTGCGTTGCGAGCTCGCAGTGGCCGTGTGCGCCTGGGAAGAAGTACTACGGCAGAGGACCAATCCAGATCTCCTAGTAAGATGAGATCAAAATTATATACAATAATATGCCATAATAAATCTTCTACCAATATTATGGAAACCTAACAATACATGCTGATTAAATGGTGCAGCAACTACAACTACGGCCCGGCAGGGGTCTACATCGGATCCCCTCTCCTGAGCACACCTGAGCTCGTGGCGTCCGACCCGGTCATCTCCTTCAAGACGGCTCTGTGGTTCTGGATGACGCCGCAGTCCCCTAAGCCCTCCTGCCACGACGTCATCACCGGAGCGTGGACACCCTCGGCCGCGGACGTGGCCGCAGGAAGGCAGCCGGGGTACGGGGTACTGACCAACATCATAAACGGAGGTCTGGAGTGCGGGCGTGGCGCGGACAGCCGCGTGGCCGACAGGATCGGGTTCTACAAGAGGTACTGCGACATACTCGGTGTGACCTACGGCAGCAACCTCGACTGCGGCAACCAGAGGCCCTTCGGCCAGTAATGCAGGCAGGAATGTTCGCAGCTTCCTGGAATTCCAAAATATATGCACGATCCGGTAACACTGTAATAATCGTGTAAGCAACAGATCTGTGGCTTTAATCTCCAATTAGCATATATATTATCCAGTAATCGATAAATAATGGCGTGAGTATAATCTCTTCCGAGGCATTCTATAGTCTAGATGTGAAGAGGAAACTTAAAAGACTTGAAAGTATCTCACAGAATTACAACCGAGAGAAAGGAACCAAAAGTTTCTCGGTAGAAGAACAGAGGGTGAGAGAGAATCTTGAGCGTGAAGAAAATAGTGTATAGAGATGTCTGCCTATTAGGTCACGCCGCGGGAAGCGGATCCTCTGCTGCAGGGTCCGCTGCAGTAGACACTGCAGTAGAGGCGTGGGCCGCTCGATCTTGATCGAGCGGTTCCCACGAAATCACACAGTAGGACCCGCAAAAAAGTGTGATTTCATGGGAATCACTCGATCAAGATCGAGCGGCCCACGCCTCTACTGCAGAGTCTGCTGCAGCGAACCCTGCGGCAGAGGATCCGTTCCCCACGCCGCGCCCCTTTGATATTCGAAACCTCCCCATCAAGCAAATATGGGATTGTTGGTCCGCATTCCCTCAACATACGAATGTTCAAATTAAACCGATCGATTAATTTATCTAAATCCATTAATTGAAATCCATAACAAAAGTATCGAAATCCAAGATCAGAATTGACTCTTCCAGTCCCAGTGACGGAGACGGAGCGGAGCGCCCGCGCATGTGTGGTCCTCCATTCCTTCTCTCTTCTATTGTTAAAAGAGTTTGGGGTGTGGACTCATATATGTCCAGCAAAGTTTTAGCCCTATTAGATGTGGTACTGAAACTCCATACAAACTCATCTTGTTTCAAATTTTAGAATTCACAACTTTCCCTCCAACCCAATTGGCTTTCCACTTGAAACCAATTTAGTTACCCAATACAATTACATAGGTTTATCAAATTTAAACCTTATTACATTACAATTAAATAAAACAATCCTCCACAAATTCGCCAAATTGAAAAGGAAATTAAAAGAGAGTATAAAAGACATATTTTGGCTGCTACACTTTGCTTTCAGATAAGATACCTTCCGATTTGAACATCTACTTGTGTTTACTATATTGTGAACCGCGTCTTGAACTTCATACCTTAGTGTTAAAATATATGATAGCAACATACCTTAGTGTTAAAATATATGATAGCAACAACAAAGTTTTGTTCTTGGTACAATCTTAAATGTCGATGTTCTTTAAGGTCATGCCCCTTTATCATGTTTCATGAATGTATTAACAAAAGATCCACTTCCTTTAAATGTTTCCCATAGTAACATTCATATAGGTGGCATTCTCCAAGGATGCACTGCTAACATCCTGCCCAGAGGCTTGAACCCATTCAGAGTCTATACTCTTCCTAATGTTGCAGCTTAAATGGCACTCAAACTTCAAGGGATAAGACACTCATGATAAACATTGAAATAAGAGTGCCAACCAATTCTCCAAACACCTTGTTATTAATTATCACATTGATCCTACTTTGTGGGATATCTACTCAGATAGGTTGGGATGCCAATGTGGAGGAACTCTCAATGTGTATCAGTCACATCCCAAGTCTAGAATTTAGGACTAAAGATTTATCAAGTCCCCTAGTCAACAAATCAGTTGTGTTTCTTTGGATCCAACAAAATCAACGGCCGATGCACTTCGAGACATCAAATCTCTTAACATCTTAAATCTGATTCGTATGTGTCTCCTTGTTTTCTAATTGAACTTTGAACTCTTAATCTTGGTACTTATGATTAAGTTGCAAGAATGTACAAAGATCGCAGGAACTGGCTAATGTACCATGGGAATTGCATAAAGAAGTTCCCTTAGCCATTCAGCCTTAATTCCAGTGGTATCCAAAGCACACAACTCAGCCTCAAAATTAGACCGAGATAGAATGGTATGCTTCGCAGGCCTCTAGGAGACTATATCACCTCTAAGGGTAATGCATACTGACAAGGCACTAAATCCTGACGTTAATTCATTGAAATTAACGTTTGATTTTCGAAGTTGTAGGCGATGGGGGATAGGGTTAGGTGCGAGATCATAGGGGATGATTGAGGGAAGACAGGTTTCAGTGGTTGGTTGACGAGGGGGTCAATGACGATGGAAGGATAGGATGAGAGAGAGAGAGAGATGTGAGCTGGGGTTGGACGACAGGTGCGGGACGGAGGCAAGCAGCTGCAGAGGAGGCAGACACACGCGCCTAGCACGTGAGGAGGAGGAAGAAGACTTACACGTGCTTTGCACATGAGGTGAAGGGCTAGAGGGCCTCATGTGACTAACACGTGGAAAGACAGGGGGAGATACTCACGTGCTAGGCACGTGAGGAGAGAGAAAGATGGGGAAGTAGGACCAAGCGACTCCAATGAGTGCATACCACATGGCACGCGTTGACCAGGCATGAAAATGCAGAAATAAATACATCTAAAATATTAAATGGACTCGACTACAAAATTGCTCAACAAGAAAAAATATGCCTTTAAATGCAATCGACAATGTTCATGAAGGACTTGAGTGCAAATGAAATGAATTATGCAATATATGAATTTATGGTATATTTTATGTATATAAAATACCAATTTTTTTAGCTTTACAATTTTTATTTGATTTTCTGATGGTAAATAAATGCATGCAAAAATCAAACTACTATGAAACAATGCAATGGATTCAAATGTGATTTTTTTGGAATTTTTATGGATTTTAAATAGGTTAAAAAATTAGAGAGGATAATTATGTACAAGTGGATTATGTGAATAAGCTCAAGTCAAAACATATCTTTTAAATTGCTTTTTTGATATATTTTTTGGATTTTGATTTTTATATGAGTTATTAAAACAGTGAATGAATTAAAGAAATGAAAAGAAAATAATTAGAATGAATGAAATATGCACATAAAATGACGGGTCAAAAACCGCTAAAATACACAATGCGCAAAAGAGGCTCAAAACTCAACTTTCACAAATAAGCTCCGATTTTTATGAAATTGGTCTTGTTTTGGAGGTATTTGAATATATATTATTTTAAAAGTAAATAGAGTGAAATCAGACATTGTATGAGAAAGATATCAACGGTTTAGTCTGTCTGGTTTGAAATTTGGGTTTCGTTTCATTGGCCACTTATTTAAGTTAGCAATTTTTTGTATATTTTCCTTTATTATTATTATGAAATGTACACAATGGAGATGGTTTTATGTCAAATGGAGTTATCTTTAATTGTTTAAAAATGCATGAAGTTTGGTGAAAATATGAAGATATGTGTGAATGCAGAAATGAATGTTAATTTGTGTAAATTAATTATGAGTGCATGAAAGTTAAGTTTATGAAGTTAACATGCAAATGAACCTAAATTCTTGAGATGATGTTTTATTTTCAGCTAATTAGAGTGAAGAATTATAGATTCATCATCCCCCTATACTTAAACATTGATCATCCCCGAGCAACTAAAGATGAAATGAAGTGAATTGAGATTGGGTTCCATAACAAGATCATGGTCAAAATGTAAAAATAGAGCTAGACCCAACCATTGGATTGATAGTTTGGCAGAACTCCTATAAGAATTAGGGTTTTAAAATCAACATCCTCCAATTTCTACACATCATTGTAATAGTTTCAACTCAAAGTCATCTTAGATCAATCCTCTTCCCAAAGCATACCCAATGAACATTGAATGACCGTCTCATGCGTGTAAATGGTGTTAGCAATTCCCATCAAGAATGTCAGACGACCATGCAAACCTCCTCTCCAATAACTTGTCCTCAGGGAGTCAGGTATTTCCTTCTGAGTTCAGTCGTGCTATGTTCACAATCAAAGGGGGATGAAATTTTTAGAAGAATGGGTAAAAGAACTGGAGGGCGACCAGTGTAGTCATAACTCCTTGTGAAGCTGGCCAATTTAGCCAAGTCTCCACCAAGATCTGCAGGCTGTCTGAAGCTTGGAACTTTTTAGTCAAATAATTATTTGGTAGTTGGCTTCTTTTATTATAGATTTTTAGTTGCTCTCCATGGATATTTCTGTGCCCCTACGAATATAGAATCTTTCTTTACGCACATGTTCTAAGGTTTTAGAAAAACTTTTCCATCACTCCATCTCTCATTTGAAGCATTATTTCAACACGTACTTCGATCTTTAGATGTCCTACTACCAGAAAAGAGACTCGCACAGTATTCCAACACCCCGTCTGAATTAAGCTAAGTGCATAGTGCGTGAGCATAGATTAATTCCCTATTCGGAAGTCATACTCAGAATGAAGCGACCATGTTAGGCACTAAGAGTCAAAGTTTACACATTGTCATGCAGAACTCAAAGAATTAAGTCAAAGACCTGAAGCTTCTAAAATCCTATTTCTCGGTGAAGTTCCTCTGAAAATTAGGTGGATTAAGGTTAAGTCAAGACCATTCTCGATTTCTGCTCATAACTTGGTTCAGAACTAAAGGGCTTTTCACCAAGGCGGATGCATGTAATGCTGGATGAAATGCAGATGCGTAAAACGCAAACGCATTTTTTTATTTATTTTAGATTTTAGGTTTTTTACAAAAAATGTTACCCACCCCGTAAATAAAATATAAACTTACACGAAAGTATGATCTATGGGTAATATATATACACACACACATACACACACAAAGTATACACCCCCCATACTTAGCGAGTGCTATGTCCTCAGAGCAAAAAAGCTCAAAAAATCCATAGCTCGGGCTAAGCGTAAGAAAGTGAAAAAAGAAAAAGAAAAATAGAAGACGGCTCGCCCCCTTATACTTAGGCTATGGAGAAGTCTAAGTATAGAAGAAGGGAGAAAATGAGGACACGAGAATTGAATCAGGAGAGTATATACAACAGGTCCCCCTACACTTGTAGGCCCTGGTCAGCCTAAGCATGGAAGATGGGGTGGGGGTCCGACGAGATTTGGAGAATGTACAAAAAGAATGAACAAGAGAACGTGTGAAGAATAAAGATGAATATGTACAAGTGGCGTTCGATTGCTTTTCGTCATGTAGGGTTATCCGATGTGTCTTCAAAGTGCTCGCTCTGCATGATGTTGATGACCTCGACTTGGACTAACTGCTCTTTAGAATCAACATAATGCTTCAGCAGCTGCCCGTTCACTGAGAATGTCTGTGTATTATCTCTGAGATCTGCAATGTCGACACTTCCATTGTTGTGAACATCGGTGACAATATAAGGACATGTCCATTTAGATTTTAGTTTCCCATAAAAGATCTTCAATAGGGCATTGAACAACCACACTTTCTGCCCAGGGACAAAGGTCTTATGCCTTATGTATCAATCATGCCATCACTTGACATTGTCCTTATAGATCACATTGTGGTCAGACGCTCGATTTCGGATTTCTATTAGTTCATCCAGATTCACGTCATGACAAAGCTTCCCTAGGTAACAACTACAATTGATTTTCTTGATCGTGCAAAGGCACATGAGGAGAGAGAAGATGGGGAACTAGGATCAAGTGACTCCAATGAATGTGTGTCACGTGGCACGGGGTGACCAGGACTTTGACCAGGCATGAAAATGCAGAAATAAATGCATTTAAAATATTAAATGGATTCGAATGCAAAGTGCTCAACACGAAAAAATGTGCCTTTAAATGCAACCTGCAATGTTCATGAAGGACTTGAGTGCAAATGAATGATTTATGTAATATATGAATTTTTGGTGATATTTTATGTATATAATACCATTTTTTAGCTTTGCAAACTTTGATGGGTGGATAAGTGAAGACAGGTGTAGCACGGTCGACCGTTGATCAGCACACAATTGGGTATTTTGCATATTCAACCCAACACCTTTCGTATGTAATACTTAGTATGTAATCTTTCATCTGTAGTGTAATGGTTTTGTAATATTTGCATTGAGGACCCCGAATTATATGTACATGTACTTAGGTCCTATGCCAGGTCACCTCACGTGGACCTCCACATGAGGCACCTGGTCATTTTGCACAAATCCTCTTCTAGGTTTGGAGATTTAGATTTAGTCTCAAATTTTGTTTATTCAGTGAAATATTTGTTGGGAAGATAGCATGCGAGCTCCTGGAACTTATTTTAATAGCAAAAACACAATTGCTACGTATATTTAAATATAAATTTATTTCTTAATTGGAATTTTGCGTAATTGGCCTATGGATTTGTTTAAATGTTATTAGATGCATAAATAGTTCATGGGAAATTGCATTTTAGTCCTTGCATTGCTTATTTAATTTTGTGTTTGTATTTTAATAATTAGAAATACCATTTAATGTCCAAAAAATCATAGGAAAATTGTATTAAGTGTATAGAACCCTATCACACATATTTTTCGTGGAGCATTTAAAATCATTTTCATATTTATAAAAATACAAAAACATCACATTTTCTCCTATATATTATTTAAAAATCTATAAAATCTACAAAATATTTTGAAAAATTCCAAAAACATTTGTATGTAATTATTTAGTCATATTTCATCTCATGTCCAAATAGTTTTGCAAAATATAAAAAAATCCCAAAAATTATAAAACTTTAAAAACCTTATAAAAATTGCAAAAAATATAAAAATATAAAAAATACTATTTTCTATCTTTAATTTTCTATATTTGTACCCACTTAATGGTCTAGTGGTAGTACAGTGTGTCTACCACACAAAAGACCAGAGTTCAAATCCCACTCTTGCAGGGGCTGCGTTAGGTAGTCGACGGCCAGCGTAAAAAATAGTCAAATCTTTCAACATGGATTTGAGCAAGAATCCATGTAGCCGACCCTACTTATAGTGGGAGAAGGCTTAGTACTTTTTTATAGTATATATTAAAAGCAGTTATTTTATCACTTATATATATATTAAACCCTAAACAAAGCTACGTAATTTGCACATTCATTGTTTATTTATTTATTTTCATATTTAGAAATCCATAAAAAATTATAAAAATTCCTCCAAAAATCTCAAAAAATAAAGAGAAATATATAAAACCCCAAAATATGTATCTCCTTTAATTTTAACTTCATTTATCTTATTTAAAAATCCAAACTAATTTTTTCTCTTTTTTATCTATATAATCTATTTATATTAACTATATTATTATCTATTTTATTTTCAAAATTAAAAATTAAAAATCTACAAAATTAAAACATACAAAAAAATTAAAAAATTAAAACCATATAAAATAAAGTATTTAAAACCCACAAAAATTTGCAAAAAAGAAAAAGACATAAAAATGCAAAAACAAATATACAAAATATTATTAAGAAAATAAAAATAATTTTATACCCTAATCCCTATTATCTTTATGGTTTGACACTCTACATACTTTTACTATACACATATTTTGCAGTTAAAAATAAAATTAATTTCTTACTCACATGTTGCACATTCATTGATCTGTCATTCACATTGTGGGTTTGATTGTTGACTGAGTTGCAGATCTTGAGTTCGGTCGTACAACGATTACTTTATAATTTGTCAGATTAGCAGCCGACCACATACCTATTCATCAAATGGCGTCGTTGTCTGGGACAACAGTTTGAGTATATTTTGTTATATTTAGTTATCTTTTTATTTCTCTGTCTTGATTCTCTATTTTTCTGTCATCACATTAAATTGTCAAATCCACGTCTTATTCTTTTCTTACGAGGGCCCTTGGAGCTTTGCGGATCACTTAGGTGATTTGACTCATCCAGGCGAGGCAAAGACCGAACCCTTCTTAGTGGTTTAGTTGGAGAGGGTTGAGGACGATCGAATCCTGAAAAGACAATTGCTTTTATTTAGTAGTATAGATTAGTATTATGTTGTCATTTTATTTAGTGAGAGAGTGACTCTATTAAATTGTAATAATACATGACCAAACTCTTGACACTTGGACTACTTATCAGATCTATTTTATTGGGTGTCTATTCACTCAGGGACCCGATCGATTTTCCCATTGATTCCATCGCTTTATATTTTCATTCCTCCTTATTTTCTCCTTATTTTTTATTTATTTTCTATTACTTGTATTTTCAGCTTTATTTTTCATTTTATGTCTTGTAGAAAGAGCCCTTAGATCTAGAGGTCGCTTGATCGATTAATTTAGGTACAAAGTCCTAATATATTCATGCTCATATAGTCCTTATGCTTGGAATTAGATCAAATTGAGCTGGTGTTTCACGCTAATAGTAATGCATGATTTATGATAATTTTCTTCGTTGCATTGCTTATAGTGTGAATTTAAATTTCTGTATAGCATCCCGCATGGAGAGAGCTGAGAAGCAAGGTGAGCACTTCAGACTCAACATATCATCATTGATTTTTGTCTTGTAATACATTTCCACTTTCTCCCTTTTATTTTGAGCACATAAGGCTAGGAAAAGAACTGACAAATCCATTAGGCCTTTGGATGAAATATTCTCAAAATCGGTAAAAACCTAAAGATTTAAAAACAAGGGGACTACTAAGAAAGTTGAACAAATAAAATTGATTAATTGGAATTCATTATATTAGGTGTCTAAAACCCTCAATTTCTCAGGTACATTCAAGATCGAGTGAGGCATGATCCCTAATGATTAGAGCAAAAAACTTAGTCTGGATTCTGCCTTGTGTATCTCTTGGCATATGAAGTATTGGCACTTCTATCGAAGCATGGGAGAGTAGGACTAAGTTCGCTTGAGAGCTTAGTATGAATTACTTGAGCATAGGATAATTACTATGGCGGATCCCTATCTCGTCATTCCATGTCTGAGTGCCCCACAAGGAGGAAGTATTTGATTCGTCATATCAGCTTCCTTTCCCCCACTTCTTTGGCTGAGTAGTGGGCACATGTACAATAACAAGGATCTTAAAAAGAACATGCTACAGGTTACAAAGGAAGTGGAAAGTACACGACACTTTTGGGTGAGTACTAACTCTTGTATAGGGTTAGCAATAAGGACTAATTTTAACAAGATTGCTTGAGAACCAATAAAATTGTCAAGATAATTGTTGAATTCTTACAACTCATTTGTGATGCGTTGGTGAAATCACCCTTGTCTCAAGGTTAGATTGGTTAGTCTAAATTTGTCAAGACCAAAACGCCACGCACTTGTGCATTTTTGTCTTACATCTCTTCTTTTGATTAGCTCATTTTGAGCCTTATGTCTTAATCTCATTTTCTTATTCCCTCTGTACTTATGTATCCTCTACTTTACATCTCTATCTTTTATCTCTCAAGATGTTGACTCGGGAATGGCTTAGTCCAAACTCCATGGATACCCACATCGATTACCAAAGGTTGATATCTCCCATAATTCGGGGCGATTCCAGAGGGCTTGGTTCAAACCTTGAGAAACACCCTCGAGACTCCCCGCTTCATTCTCAACTAAACTGAGATCCCACTTGTCTCAAATTTTCTCTTTTTTGGATGGAGGTTGATTTTACTCACTACACATCTCCAACCCTAATAAAGTTCAGAATTAACCCTAATTCTAAACTCTTCTCTACTTCTGGTACTTGTTTCCAGACTGATCAAGGTGTATTTCCTATTGCAGAACATGATCCTGATTTAGATATCTCATCGTTAGACTCGGACTGTGAGATGGCTCCATAGAGAGGAAAGGGACTAAAAGCAAAGCAGAGTGAAGTGAATGTGCAAATGCTCGCCTCCATACAAGTGATTCAATAACAATTAACTGCACAGGCTGATGTACAGGCCGCCTTCCAGGAGATACTAATGGAATTGAGGGGAGATTGAGAGCAAATAGGAGGATGTGAATAACATCATGTACATGGACCCTAAGGAGAAGAGGAAGAAGAAGTAGGAGAGCATCTCAAGCCCACACTCAAAGAAACATATAACCCTGGTGTTGGATAGATCACAAAGTGGATCCAAATTCCTCTGATCCATGGACATTTCAAGTTGAGGCCTCAACTCCTATCTCTTCTCCTGACTTTCCACAAGAATGCAAATGAGGAACCTTATATGCATATGTAGCAATTTGGACGTATATGCAGTACCACCCACTACCCCAACATCTTGTTGGGAGTAGTCAAGATGACCACCTTCCTATTTAGCTTTCAAGATAAGACACTTTACTGGATCATCCATATAGGGAAGGTGGTGATGATGTGGGACCAATTGAAGTCCGCATTTCTACACAAGTACTACCCACTTGTTCATCTGAATCGGATGCGATCGAAGATTGCTAGTATCTCCCATGGACCAGAAGAATCAATCCATGAAGCCTGGGAGAGATTCAAAGACTTGACTGAGAAGTGCCCCCACCACGAGGTATTGAAGACCGGCTTGGTCCAACACTTGTTTGGGGGCCTGACCGAGAATAGTTAGAGGTCGGTAGATGTTGCTTGTGGAGGGTCACACTTTAACAAGGACAAGAATGGGGTGTTGCAGATTTTTAAGGAAATGGTCGAAGGAGAAGCCGCCCTCTCGTCATCCCGTTCCTATTAGCAACAACCACAGATCCTCTGCAAATCTGTCAATATGATATCCACTCAAGATGAGGGCATGTGTAAGAGTTCAAATCTCAACATCATCAGTAATCATCCATCCAAAGTAGATATCATTGAAAAGAAATCACATGATCCGGAGAAATTATCTGTGATCGAATAAAGAATGAAGGGGTTGGACAAGCTCGACCACATTACCAAGCAGCTTGATATTCTGGTTAGCACGATCAAATTTTGCCATTATATTAGCTCATCAGTCGAGACACCTACCGTTGAACAGCAATAGAGTCCAGGGCAGTAGTTGTCCGTTCAACATGTTTGCTACGTGCAAGCTCTCGACTAGGGACCATCACCACAACAACCACAATAGCAGATGGTGATTTATCAGTCAGAAACTCAACCACAATATGTCGAGCCATTCTACCCACATCCACTTATTATCTTGGAGGTGAACGACATTTGGAACCATTACGCTCAATTAACCCTTACTGGCGAATAACCACAGGGTCAATCATCAGCTTTACGCCCCTTCCATCAATCTCAACCAGGTGGAAGAACTTTCCAGCAGAACTACCTGCCTCCTCCACAACAGAACCAGCCTCTGCACAATACTTACACATGGAGGCAGAACAATTACCAACAGCCGACATATCACCGACCAAAGTATTATCAGCAGTAGCCAGCTGCTCATCAATATCAACGGTACCCTCCTCCTCAGCATTATCAGTATCCTCCTTCTCCATCTCATCAGTAACTTCCTTCGTAGCACAATTATCAGAGCCGACGAGCATGACCCGCTGAAACCACTGAGACAGCACTAAACCCAACTCTCGATTTCCTAGCACAGCCCGCGATGACACAAAGTCTAGACAATCTAACCACGGTGAAGAAGATTAGCCCAACATATGGCGAAGCCAACTCGAACAAATTCCGCTGCAAGGAGCAGGTTTGTGAGATGTCCTTCATTCCTGTAGAATCATGTATGCATGAAATCATTATGTTATCTAACAATCTGACTCTCGAGAGCGGTAGAGTTCTACAGCCACCTGCAACCACTCGGAGTAAGAATAAGGCATCTAGTAGTGGATCTTCGTCATCATCACAAGCAATGCCCGTAGCCGGTCTAAGGAGTGAATAAGGAACTGAGGAGCAAAGAGAAGGAGCAACAATAGATATAAGAAAATACCAAAAAAGAAGAAAAATAAAAAAACACCAAAAGGAAGATGACAGCAAAAGCAAAGTTGTCCTGCATATGAGAAGTCCACAACTGATCTAGTGAAAGTCGACAAAGCATATTCTTTCATTTTTTTGTTTTCCTCCTCCTATGAATGATGGTACCCTTTCTATCCATTCACATGTATAAGATGATTCTGAAAACATTTTGAATGATGCAAATATTCCTTTTTTAAAGCTATTAGAATATCCAAAAAATTACAAATTTCAAAAATGCTCTATTTGATCTTGGTGTTATTGAGATTTTAAAGAACATATTTCTAAAAATTTCACTGATGCAAGCCATGGAGTACATGACTAAGGTAAAGAAAGAATTAAAGGAGGCATGCATAACTAAGCAACAACCACACAAAAATAGAAGCAATCGATTTGAAAAAACATTCTAATCATGGCCATTGTAAACATGATCATCAATCTTCCATCAAAGAAAAAGGATTTTCGAGCATCTCTAAAAAAGTTTGAAAACTTTGATCAAATTTTCGACTGCACTCTTCTTGATAGTGGTTCAACCTCACGGCTACATCTCTACTTTAGGAATTCAGGCTGGGTCCGCTTAAATCAACATGCATGATTCTTCAGTTTGTTGATCGATCCATTAAGTGGCCTAGATGTGTGTTAGAGGACGTTATCATAATGGTGAATGTCTTCAAATTCACAATGGAGTTCATTGTCCTGGATACGAATACTATGTCACCATTGTTCTAGGCACTTATTATACTTGATCGGTCGTTCCTGAAAACAATCGAAGTGGTAGTAGGCTATGTGTCTGGAAAGATCATCTTTCTCTCTCGAAGCAACAAGGTAACATTAGATATGGTCGTCGAGCCCAAAGACAAAGAGACAACACCTGATTAGAGGGACACTAAACCTTTAACCAAGACCGATTGTGACAAACATGGGGTTGAAAGACCCTATCCTACCTATGGATGACAATTTGACACAGGAATTCCTCACCTTCGAGGAAGACCTGGATAGCACAATCGACATAAATTCCAAGTCTGAAAAGATGATCGACTTATTTCAAGATCCATCCCAAACTGAACAAGAGGAATTCAATGCAGATATGTTTGGTATATTCTTGTATGAACTGGAAGTGACCAAGGTGGACCCTGAAATGTTGGCATCTTGTACACTGAACACCAATCCAATTTTTGAGGATATCACACAGCCGATTCTGACCCCATCTGAACTCAAGCGACTTCCAGCAAATCTTAAGCAAACCTGCCTTGCGAGAGAAAAAGAAAAGTATACGTCATCATCAGTAGCAGATTGACCTCGGATCAAGAATCTCGTTTGTTAGAAATTCTGAGAAAAACTGCAGGGCTCTTAGCTGAAATGTTTCGGATCTTTGAGGGATCAATCCAGTCCTTTGCTCACATCGAATCTTTTTAGGAATATCAATGCAAACCGTCAGGAATTTTGGAGAAGACTAAACTCTAATCTTTAGAACGTAGTCATGAAGGAAATCACCAAGTGGTGTGAAGAAGCCTTCATTTATCCCATCTCCGACTCTAAGTGGGTCACTCCCTTGTATGTGGTCCCAAAGAAATTCAGAATCACAATGGTCACAAATGATAAGGAGAGAAGATTCCGACCCATGTACCTACTTCTTTGTGCATCTGTGTTAGATACAAGTGCATGAACTCAGTTACCAAGAAGGATCACTTTCCACTGCCATTCATCGATCAAGTGCTTGAAAGGTTGGTCGAGAAAGAGTCTTTTGCTTCTTGGATGGGTACTCGGGATATAACCAAGTGGCAATCGCCACTAAGGATCAAGAAAAAACAATTTTCACTTGTCCATTTGGAATGTATGCCTTCAAACAGATGTCCTTTGGATTGTGTAACACACCCATTACATTCTAAAGGTGTTTGTTGGCTGTGCTCACCGACATGGTGGGTAGTTTCCTCGAAGTTTTTATGGATGATTTCTCTGTCTATGGTGATAGTTTTGATGTTTGTCTATTGCATCTAGAATGAGTGCTTAAGAGATGATGTGAGATGAACCTTGTGCTTTCATAGGAGAAGAGTTACTTTATGGTCACCGATGGAATTATGTTGGGTCACCTCATCTCCAAATGAGGCATGTAGTTCGACCTAATAAAGTGGATGCAATTGCCAAACTTTAGTCACTGAAATCTGTGTAGAATGCGAGGTCTTTTCTGGGGCATATCAGATTTTATAGAAGATTCATCCAAGACTTCAGGAGGATTACCCGACCTCTGACTGAACTTTTGAGCAAGGGGGCGGACTTTATTGTTGATGACAAAGTCCACCTTGCATTCAATAAACTGAAAATTTTGGTTACTCAAGCGTCTGTCTTACAGTTGCCGATTAGTCTCTCCCATTTGAGATCATGACAGATGCATTTGATTTTGCTATCGGGGTTGTACTTAGATAGTGCATGGATGGACTGCCATTTGTAATTCACTATACCAACAAGACATTAGATGAGGACAAAAAAACTATGCTGTAGTTGAGAAAGAGTAAATGGTTGTGGTATTCACATGAGAGAAATTGAGATCACACCTTCTTGGATCTAAAGTCATTATCTTCACTGACTACTCTGCCATCAGGTATCAAAAAGAATGCCAAATCACATCTGCTTCATTGGACTCTTCTGCTCCAGAAAGTAGATTTGAAATTAAGGGACAAACCTGGAGTAAAAATGTGGTGGTAGGTCACTTATTTAGAATTGAATGCTCAGCTATTCCCTCGATGATGCACCTATCTCAAACATGTTTCTGGATGAGTTGATCTTGAGTGTTGCCTCACTCCCCTAGTATGCCGATATTGTGAACTATCTTTTTTCTGGGGTGGTCCCATAAGATTTGAACAAATACAAGAAGGAAAAAAAATTTGTCTGACATTTATTTCTACCAGTGGGAATATCTATACCTTTTGAGGGAAGGCGTGGATTGTATTTGGAGATGGTGCATCCGTCAACAAGAATACACCAGTGCCATAGAGCACTTTCATAAGCTCGAAGCAAGAGGACACCATTCTGGAAACCAAATGGTGGATAAGGTATTGAAGTGTGGCCTCGGGTGGCTTACACTGTTTAAGGATGAAACAACATATGTGAAAGGTTTCACTAGCTGTCAGAAAATGGGAGGGACCCTTGGTTCCAAAAATGCAATGCCTCTCAAGTACATTCAGATCTCCGATGTTTTTTATGCTTGGAGAATTGACTTTATGGATCCATTTCCCAATAGTCGGGGTTATGAGTACATCTTTCTCATCGTCGATTATGTGAGTTGTTGGGTGGAAGCTATCCTATAGTATATTATATATAGCCTAATTTATTTTTCATAAAAATAAATAAAAATCACTAAAAAATAGTTTGAAAATAAATAAACATTTTTCATTTTGTAAATATTTTAAAATAAAATCGTTTTCTATTTTTTATTTAATATCTAAATCTTTTATTTTTCCTTTTTTTATTGGTCCATAGGGGTTGTTGACCCCCGATCAACTCCCCCTTCCGGACCAGTCAGCACCCGGATCCGACTCGCGCCCTCTTTTCTCAGATTTTTCCCAATCGGATCATGGCCCCTTTCGCCCCGATTCCTGCGCCCGCTTCTTCCTCATGGATCAGCCACCCTCGCAGATCCCTAGGGGTGGCGAATCTACTTCGGTTCGTGTACATGTGCCCGTTCTTCATCGCCACCTGGGAAGTCCTATAAAGTATTCATTTCGATTCCCAACTCAGTAGCTGGCGCCACAAACCTTCCTTTTGCCCTAGAGACCTTGCCTTAGGTGATAGCTACCGGAAGCGCCCTTTGGTGGTCGAAGAGAGTGCCTGCAGCCGTCGCTCAACGCACGTGGCCGGAGAGCCGCCGCGTTCGAGCCTCCCCGCCTGCCGCAGCATGGTCGAGGTGACGACCCATCTCGACTTCACCTCCCGGAGCTCAGGATCGATCTTAGACCCTCAGGTATACCTCTAGTCGACCCTAGTTTCGATTATCTTCGAATCTTTCATCGGACCTCCACCGGTTCCGACCTGACGGTCGGAGCTCCATCAGCTGCATCCCCCCGTTTCGATCGACTCTCCTATCCATGATGGGGGTAGTCATTTCATGAACAAAGAAGTGAGAAAACATGCCAAGGAGTACGATATCGACCACCATGTCACTTCTCCTTACCATATGCAGTCAAATGGCTTGGCTGGATTATCTAATAGGGAGATCGATACCATATTGCAGAAGCTTGTACAACATGATAGGAAGAGTTGGTCTGAACTCCTTGATTCCATTCTATGGGCTTTTTGCATGGCCTACAAGACTCCTCTTGAGATGTCTCCCTACCGGCTTATTTATGGGAAGTCATGCCACCTGCCTATTGAACTAATTCATAAATCATTTGGGTAGAGAACATCTACAATCTCGACTCAAAGACAAGTGGTCAGAACTGCAAAGAAGATTTGAATAAGCTCTTGCAATTATGTGATTATGCCTATTATCATAGCCTCAAGAAAAAAGTCAAGCGTTGTCACGACAAGCACATCCAAAGAAAGACTTTCGAGCCATGTCAAAAGATTGGGTTGTTTGATGCAAATTTACATATATTCCAAAGAAAATTGAAGAGCAAGTGGAAAGGGTCATATGTTGTGAAAATAATGCGTGACAAGTGATAAAGAAGCACCTTGATATAAAATTATCATCTAACGCACAACCATTCATCATCAATGAACAATTTCTGAAATCATATCTAGAGCACAACACATTCTTGTTTGTGGTTGACTCTATCGGCGTGACATTTGAAGAAGACTCTGCAGTATCTACATATTCAAATTCAGAGCTATTCCAAAATATTTTTCCTTGGTTAATTCTGTTTTCTTTTTATTTATTCTTTCGTTCTTCCATTTTATCATTCATCCTATTTATTTGTGCTATACTTAAGATATGATTCATCTTAAGTATAGGGGGGATGAGTGAGTCAAGTTATTCTTCCATTATTCTTTTGCTTGCCTCCCAATTTGTTGATATCCTTTTCTATACTTATGGAAATTAAGTCGAGTCGTTGATTTCATCCCGCTTTGTGTATATTCTATATTAAGGATTAGTTGATCCTAAGTAGAAAAGAATTCATAGATTAGACACGGATCAAGTTAAATCCGATGCAATCCATTCTATGTGCACCCCTTGGCAAAAGTATGGCACTGCATTATGATGTGTATCAGGTCGTTTGGACTTGCCTTTCTAAATTGTTTTAGGAAGCTTGTCCGAATATTAGTGAAATGTTGCACCTGGAAGCTAGAGGAAAAACAATTAAAATGCATCCCTATATTTGTGTGTGTGTGCATACACAAAATAATTAAGGACCCACTTAACTAACACATGTATATATCGAGATCCGCTTGCTGCAAAATTTTTACTATGTCCGTATCTCCAGCACCATACTTAAGAACCAATACAAATTTGCTAATATGTGCTAAATTTACCTCAAATAGAAGAATAGCACACACAAAACCGCCCTTTAGAAATATACATATCACACGACTGGATCCAAAAATGTGCACAATCAAAATACACAGATCACATCACTGGCCTACAGTTACCCTCTTCCAGAAGCACAGAATCTGGATAATCTTCAGTTTCTCGCAAATTGTGACCGTGTGCTAATTCAAACCACTATGAATAATCATCTCAACATATGCACATTTATTTCCAGAGAATGTCCGTTTGCACTTATTCGATGGCTCGAAATTCAATCTGCTCTTCACAAGTTGCAACAAATTTGTTTGACTCAGCATTCATGTACAATACTTTAATGAATTATCATTGAAGAAACAAAATACAGGCATGGAACAATGGAAATATGCTACAATCACGCTTGTTTTGAACTTTGATTATTGCACAGTAAGAAGGTTTTTACGAACCTTTTAGGCTAGCCTTTTGCTTCTCTTCTAAAACCGAGGCCTCGTGAAGCATATCCTCAGCATCCTTGTTCATGTTTAGTTTAGCCAGTGCAACAGCCTGCATATAGAATGCTGTGGGCCAGTCCGGGGAGACACATTGTGCCTGCATTGCATCACGAAGTGCCGCGTCGGGTTGATCGCACATAAGGTGGCATAGGCTTCGTCGGGCAAAGACAGTAGGTGACGTCATGGAGCCGGCATCTACATACTGCACAAATACAAACCACAAGTTTATCCAAAACTGGCTTTTATGAGACTATAGAAACACAGGTACAATTTCCCAGATTTAGAGCTCATGCCAGAGTATAGCATTCAATTGCGTTCTTGAAATCTTTAGCCAAAAATGCAGTATCCCCCCTCTTCTTGGCCTCAAGCATATCACGCATTTGTTGAGTCCATTCTTGGAAGGACAGCTTCATTCATAGCCACACACAATATGATTAGTTGTTTTAATTACCATACAATCACTTTTTTGCCTCAGATTTTGCAAAATTACCTCGTTACTTGTACCGTCGTCACGGTAGTGTGCTGCTACCAATATTTCATGTATGGCTGTGAGATCCATTCTAGAACATGCATCTCCCATGGGAGTAAGAGATTGTGAGGCCAATTTTGAAGGAGTAGAAGCCTGCCCTGGTTTGGGGATGCCTAGCATGATATGAGATGGCACCTGCGTGCCCATATTCAAAAAGATATGATAAGAAGACAGTAGTTTTTCAGTTGACAAGAGATTACAAGAGAACTTCGAATATATCAGATTTTTCGAAGAAGTCAAACATCAAAACAGATGTCTTTGATACTTTTGAAGGTAAAGCTGTGAAATGATAGGCCATTGTAGTTTTCACAATCATGTTAAATTTCAGTAGATTCCGTGAACTGAACTCCCGTAATGCAAAGGTTTATGAGTTTCAAAATCCAAAAGATATTAAATGGTATGTCTATTCGTACTTACAAAGACAGCTCAACAGCTTCTACAATTGGGGATATGAAACCATGGATGCGCAATCAACTACCACCATGGAAACACGTTAAGAAAAACACAAGATGGCGGTTGTGTTCAATCACCTTTCATGACCACCACAATCATGTTAATTCTCAGTAGATTCCATGAACTGAACTCCCTTAATGCGAAGTTTTATGAGTTTCAAAATCCAAAAGATAGTAAATGGCATGTCTATTCGTACTTACAAAGACAGCTCCACGGCTTCTACAATTGGGGATATGAAACCATGGATGCACAATCAACCACCATCATGGAAGCACGCGAAGAAAACACAAGATGGCGGTGGTCAATCACCTTTCATGACCACCGGAGAAGAAAGTTCCACTAACGAGTACAATTCTCTCTCCCCTCCCCCTTCTCTCTCTTTACTCTCTCTCTCTCTCTCTCTCGTTGTGGTGGTGTAAAGGCAATGCGTCATCCCCTTTATATATGAGCCCAATTAAAAAAAACGTCATGTTTTCATAAGAACCCCACATAGAAGACAATTATTACTAGGATTAGGAGCCCAATCCATTTAGGATTCCCAATCCTAACACTTGCCAAGTTATCCTATTCATGAGGCTACAATTTTTATACTAGCATCAGGAGTCTGCATTCACTTTTTACGGTTCAATGTTGGATAACTATTTTATTTTAAATGACAGTTGGACACGGCTAAAAATGTGGACGAGTGTAAGAAGACAATGGCCAAAGTTGGCTTCATAATGTGGTCGAATAGTGTCATTACGTAAGGTACATAATCTTGAATTATACGAGTAATTTGATCGTGCCAGAATACGTATATTTAATACCACATCACCTATACCTATATATAGATTACTACAGGATTCCCTCTGAACAAATGATAGAAGATAAGTTCCTGGTGGGTCCCCCCCTGTGGAGCAAGGCAATCATCATTGCTGAGCTAACATAGATCCAAGTGCTTATTTTGCTATGTAGCCTTTTGCTTTTTATGTTAATGGGTTTTTTATAAATTTTACCACCCTCATCCTCCAGGCAGGCACTCCCAGACATCATCAGCCCTTGGCACCACCCTACGAGTTTGGCTCTCCATCATCATCTCATGTGCACACTACCATCGTAGCTTCTGTCGCAAGAACCAAGTATGATGTCACCGATTTAGGCCCTAGTCCATTGTTGTCACTCCATGCCTTAATCAATAAGATCATTCCAAGGGATTAATCTCTATTGCTCCAAACACAAGTTCCCTTTGTTCAATCGGCTCAGTCCAAGGCATTTTTCTAAACGTAAAGAAAAGGTATGGGATATTTGATAGATAGAATATGTTGAGCTATTACTCATCAAGCCCGAATAGTAAAGGATGATAAATAAATGTCTCTACTACGATTGAGAAAAAGAATTGTACGATCAGTCGAGATTCGTCTTATCAATGAATTCAGATTACATCTTTCTATTATTTTTCTCATTAATCTGGTGGTCTTTCCTCTAACATGATGGCTTTTGATATATCTAGTTTGGGTGGTAGGCCACAAACTATTCTTGGGGAGACCAATAACATCTTTTCCGCACAATTATGAAGCCTGATGGGTCATGGGACAAACCATAACTTGTCAATAGAAAGCATACTTGATGTATTTGATGCACATGACAAGGAGCATATTCAGACAGAGGAAGAGCCCAAATAGAAGAAAAGCAAGAATCTGCCCTGGGAGCACCAAGATGCACTTGTGAAGTCAAGGATCCTATCTATACTTGCTTTATGGATTACCAATGAGGTAATACGCCTTTTTACAACCAAAGCAATGCAGAACTCTTTGCAAACTGCATATTCACTGGCGACAAATGCATTAAAGATCCTATAACATGAGATTGACATTACAATATGTGAGATAGAATGGATACCCATAATTAAAGTACTCCTCTAAGGCTCTAAGATAAAGGGAACTTTTGATAGGCTATACAATTATGCTCCATTGTGTACATGCCCTTCCCATATCGCATTTATGCCACATTTCATGGTTGGTAATTCTCCTGCAAGAATTGACCTAGGGGACTGCATGTAATTAGATGTTTACACTCCTAAAGATACCCTCTATAGAGGAGGCATACACTAGAGTGAACTAAATGACTATTTCCTTGACTCAGACTCTGGATAGTAGTCATATACGTGGTCGCGGATGTAGTTTCATGTGACATGATTTTATAATTGGCGGTCAAGATTCCACCAGACAGTGCACATATTGTACCAAGTGACCACGCTGAGGATACTTACTGGCAGTAGCGTGGATAACCGACATCTACACATCGAGCTTCTGTTGAGAAGTCCAGTGAGGATTCCTTCGTTTCCCGTTCAGTGTATAATGAGTTAATCATGAGGTTCCGCCAACTCACCCAGCCATCCTCCAAAGCTACCTCATCCTCTACACCTATGATTGGCAACACTGATGCTTCTATCAAGGATCAAGCCCTCAAGTAGTTATGATGATGAGATTAATTTGTTGGTTGACTCAAGTGCTTCCTTCATATTTGTGGTGATGCACAACAATTCTCCACATTTCAATCCATCCCAAAGAGGCTACTTATACTCACACCTAAGCAACATATCTCATTACAGGTTGGTTGGAGATACAACTATCCTGCAATCTTAGAATTCAGTGTGTTCTATTAGCCCCTAATTTTCCATCAAGCTTGCTTCATATGTGTTACATTACCAAGAACTCGAACCATCAGACTGCTTTTGGTGTTGTATGTGTTTTGTTAAATGGCATTCTCGCAGGATGGGTAATTGGACGTGGTAGTAAAGAGAAGGGTATATTACTGCTTGATACAGTTCCTTGTATTAGACATGTTATTACCAGCTCTGCTACCACATCCAGCTATTTGTGGCGTATTTGTTTTGGTCATCTACCCTTTCAGATTTCCAATAGGATCTTACTCAATTATCCCTTTTCTTCAAATTTGAGTATGGATCTTGCCAGCTTAGGAGGCATCATTGTTGCGTTTTCACAAAGCATGGCACGATCAATCCAATTGTCCGTTTGAGCTTCTCCACTTGCATGCATCATTTTTATTTGGTTATTGAGAAGATTTTCCCATATTTTTTAGATCTTTATGTTATTTTGAGAGTGATGATATTGTGCAGAATTTATAAAAAAAAAGTCAATAATCAAATTTCTACTTCTATTAAATTTGCGTGTTCCAACAATTCTTTCGATTTTGTACCGTTTCTTTGTGCAATTTCTTTTAAATTATACGATTTATCCACCAAACTTCATGTCCTTACACCTCTCGACAGAATGACATAGCTAAATGAAGTGTGTGCACATTCTTAATGCTGCTTGTCCATTGCTTATGCATAGCACTGCCCCTGAGACTGCCAAGGGATGTGGTTATGACTACCTGCTATATTATTAATTGCATGCCCTCCTCTATTTCTAGGAACATAACTCTTAGCCTATTCTCTTTTTGACGATGACTTATTTCTTACCCTTTCTGTGTTTTTGAAGATGTTACTTTTGTTCACAACTTAGGGTATGGTCAAGATTCAAGACAAGTTATCCCCTAGAGCTACCAAGTGTGCTTTTGCTGGGGATTACAAGGCTCAAAAGGGATATAAATGTTTTCACCATGTCCAAAAAATGTATATTGTTTTCGCCAGTGTCACCTTCTTTGAGTCAATTTCATATTTCTCCTTTGTAAGACCTCAAGTTCATACTTCTGAGTTTGATCGGGATGTCTACCTTCCTCTTCAAATAATTGAGGAAACATGTATTGTTCAATGCTCAAGTTTAGTCAGGTGTATATGATGCGAGACATGCCCCTTTTTCTAATTCTAAAACCTGATATTTCACATTTAGTAGATTCCAAACTTTTACAAAACTATGATATTTGCGCTGGTGGTGATTTTCTTGGTGATGCAATTGATGAATCAGATATATACATACATATATATATATATATATTCCTATTTCCTTGAGACAAGGAAGCATGCATACAACATCCAACATCCAAACATGTCACTATCTTCGAAATACAGATAATTTCCTTCTGTCTTATATTTCATCACTATCCCATAGACGTTTCAGGAGCCCTCCTTCAATGCTCGGCTATTCACTATCTTCGAATTACAGATAATTTTCTTCTGTCTTATATGTCATCACCATCCCATAGACGTTTCAGGAGCCCTCCTTCAATGCTCGGCTATTCAGGAGAGATGAATGCTTTGATTTCCAGAGATACCTAGATTCGGATTGATGTTTTTAATGTAGTTGTTGGTTGCAAATGGGTCGTTAAAGTCAAGCCCACTATAAATCTATTTAAAAATGTTATGCACACATTGTCATCAAGGAATACACTCAGACCTACAACATGGACTACTTTGCAATACCTTCTGAACGATATCCTCAATATCAATTATCGTCTCATCATCCTGAGATGGTGTTTCCCAGGGCCCGCATTTTGGACAGACTACATATATATACCTCGTCGGCTCCTCATAGTTACATATAGGTCCCGCCCATGATCTTAATTGCTAAGTTTGCTTTATTTCTTTTATTTTAAATTCATTTTTTATTTGAATTTCCATTTGAACATTTGTGAACCCCCTAGGATATGGGTACCCGTTAATCACACATTTTGCTTTACAACATTCATTTCTATCGCATTAAGCAACTGAAAGTACGGGGAAATTTTTCGCGAATGAAACAATTTCATCTGACATTCACAATCAACATTTATAACCACAAACACATAGAACAATGGTCACCAAGATCTTATTTCATTTCAGTAACTTCCATATATCTTACATGTACAAAGTCTGACAGTACATGCATTATATCCCAAAATCTGACTGAAGAGATAGAAACATAATACATTATACATTGAACAGAAACTAGCACAAAATAAACCATACCGTTGGGTATAAAATTTATCTTCTGAATCCATGTATAGCTACTGAACTGCAGGCTGTTTGCCTGCCAAGCGTGCAAGGAAGAAAAGGCGTCAGCGGTTGCTGGTATCTCCCAAAAACTTATATAAAAATAACAGGCATTTATTATTTACAAAAGAAAGCAAGTAGAGAGGCATGAGCAACTCAAATTTAAAATTTATTTCTACTTGCAAATGTAAAAGGTTTCCAAATTTCTAGCAAGCACCTCTTATGATCAGCCATTATCCCAACATTTCCCACATGAGTATATTTCTATGGTGATTAATTGATCATAAGTATGATATTTTATTCTCATATTTCTCAGAGATCATATTTTTGGATTTTGATGATGGGAAGATAAGATGAGAAGATATAATGGTTTATTAAATTCTGAAGCCTAGTTACTCCGTTAAGTTAGTGGATAGTCTGTGGTCTTGGTTCTTGTGAAACCTCACACTATGACTCTAAGACTTGGGGAATGTCTCAGGGTTGGGGGGGCCTCCGTAGGCATGCGGTGTTGTGTAATGCATCCTCACTAAGTTCCTAATACGTCCACTAATTCAAAGGGATTTTGAATCAGATTAGTATCTTTTCCAGTTACTCAATTTTAATTATAATCCCTTAAAGCCTTAAGTGCAACAGTGTCAGATGTAACTCTAGATGGAATGGATATAGAGATGGATGATCTGAATGTAGAATCAATTCCTTCAAACCTTAGTGCAACAGTCTCAAAGGTAACTCTAAATGATATAGATATAGATATGGATAATCTGGATGTAGAATCGCCAAGTCTGTTGGCGAAGTAAAAAAAACTCAAGCGGTGAAGAAGCCAACAAAAGGGCTCTTCCGTCTCGCCCTCTAATTGGAAGGACGGTCCAATAGAGGGATAGGTCTACACTCCCAAACTACGCCACTGAGACGGGTGAGAGGGACTTCCCGGAAAAGTCACTCTAGAAAAACAGCCCGACCGGTAACGGGCAACCGAGCTCGCACGTAAAACTGAAAAACCAGGATCCCCCGTCTGGGCATCCTAAAACAGGGTCAGCGGAACTGGTCTAAAGTCGGGATCCCAACGAGGTGTAAAAACACTGTGAGCTCACGTTAAAAACCGAAGGGGGACTGGGATCCTAGACCCGCGCACTTGGCGGCCGCTGCCTAAACTGGGCTTCCTTTCTTCCGCCCAGGTGAGGGTCACCGCCCCCTCGCACGATCATGGTAAAGATCGCCATGATCGGCACTCAAATTCATAAGTCATTACTGATTCATAATTATCATCACTTGCTTGTCAGCTCAACTCTTCCCAACTCTTTATGTGGTTAAACATACAGATGTAGATCTCTTGATCAACTTACTTTATTGATAGTGGTCCATAGATAACAGAGTGTATCTAAAAGATGATTTTTACAAATCCATTCCCGCCACGGATTCTTATTAGCCACCTAGGTTCATTGATCATATAATTATACGCAAGAGTCAATTGATGAGATTAATACAGAAATCCATAGACTGGTTCGATCATATCCGAGATATTTCTTTAAGAATTTATAACTATGTTCGGTTTTTATGGTCACAAGTTATTATTTTCGTAACTTATGAGATTAGAAGCTACTTATTATATATATGATCTATGTCAAACTCCCGATTTTTCTTTTCTTTGGCTTAGGAGATTTTTAACTACTCAATGTGTAAGTTATTTTTTTTTTATAAGCATGACCATATTAAAGGGGATATTTCACAGCTCCTTTTTAGCTTATTCATGCTCTACTACTCTTCTCAAAGTCAAAACTCTACTAATTAATAAGAATACAAGACCTATACTAGAATCTGCCACCATATATCTTATTCTCTTGAAATGAAGAGAGATCTTTTTGAGTATCTTCCCTACGTGTACCACCAAGCCCATATCATAGTTAACAGAAAAACATTTAATTGCCCAAATGCAGGTAATAGGGAATATATATATCCCTATAGATTCTTCGCATTGGTCCTATATGTATAGGTCTTTTGGTCAATGATTTGACTGATAATAATCAATAGTTAGTAGGGTATACCTAGGGATGATTGCATGGAGATAATTGATCTTTATGGGTACCATTTATATTCTTTTGAGTTTTTTTTTTTTTTGAAACCTATTATTGAATCTGAATGTAGATTTCAAGTTTATATTTATTGATAAGTAATCTCACTTTGGTGTCTACTCTTAAGGATTCAACCTCACACCGTGACCAATTCAACTAAGGTCTTTTCCCCGTCATTTAACTCCATGTTCATTACTTTCCATTCATTCAGTTCAGAAAAAAAAATGACAAGCAATTATTTTTCTCCCATTCCCAGAAGCTATGATTTAACACAGTAAAATCTCAACGAAGAAATCATTTGGACTCTTGGAGAGTATTTTACAGATGGCCCCTACTGCTGAAATTATGAAAGTTAGATTTTAGATACTGTAACAAAAAAGATTAGGGCTTTCAAAATAATTTAGTGTATATGAGACAGGTCACCCATACAGAGCATCCAGGGTAAGGAGGCCAATTTTAGCGGCAAACCCAATTATCTTTGTGATAGTAATCTTCTGTGGACTTCCACTTCCTCTAAATTTTCCTTGTAGTCGACTAAAATCAATAATTCTAGCAGCCACCCTTTTTAATTGTCAACAGTTTCAACTTCCAGAAAAAAAATCCTAAATTACGTGATATTAGTCTTCTGAAAATTTATAGCTAAGCTGCCACCAAAAGTCATATAGTGTTCATCCTACCATGGTTGCTTTCAAGGAGAAGTAAAGACTCAAACTTTATAACTTTTCCGAGACTTTGACCTCCATAATGATGATGTTGAAAACATAATTTGGGAGGAGTGAGGACAAGATTCATAAGTAACTAATCATGAAACATGTGAACAATTTCCTATACGCATATATACACCTACAATTTGTATAGAAATTTCTAGGATTCTGTAAATAGGGCTCCAATTATGTAACCTGTCAATCTTTAGATTTTAGCAAGTTTGGGCCTAAATTGATGGTAATATAACTTTTAATGGATTGTAATCAAAGGTTTATTATATTCTTAAACACTAACATAACTCAACCACCAACGTATATAGAGCAGCACCATCACCAGAAAACCAAGAATCAACTCAAATGAAAATCAGCATGCAAGGCAGCAAAGTGGGGAAGGAGGTACCTTTTTCAAGACATGCAATAGGAACTTGGGCTTCAACAAGTGCTGGATCGGCAACCAAAAATAGCAGCTCCAGCTGCTGTTGTAGAGAAAAACAAATAACAAGGGGCTGGAACTCTTTCTCACGACTGGAAAACTTAGAGAATTGGGAGCAAAAGAGAGGAATTCGTACCTTAGGAGTCTCAAATCTTTGAAGATCAAGTTCTTTTAGCTTGGATTAAAGTGTACAGCAACATGTGTTGGCATGCAGCAAGGGAAAGAAGCTCCAGGAGAGAAAACTCAGCAGCTTCAAGTTGCTGTTTGGGGAATAACCGGGGATGGAAATTTGGGAATCAAGAGAGGGAGAGGGAAGGTTGCTCCCAACGGCTGAAACATGTAAGAGAGAAGGGCTTGGGGTCTTGGTGATATTTATAAGAAGAAGAGAGACCTTGAGTGCTTGCCACATGGGCCATAGCACAACCAAGTGGAGGTCTAAACATTTCCAGCCGTGCATGTACAGTGACTGTACATATAAAAAGTTCTCTTTTTTTTTTTTTAACCATAAATCTCTTTATTTACTCAAGACATTAAAGTCTTCCGTATTTACGACTCGGACGTCGGATTTTGACGAGAAATATCTCGTTTTGATCGTCTCAAAATGACGGTCAATATGAGTATAATGTTGGTATACTTCCGGTCGAGTTTTGAATACCCGAAATTTCCGGATACGGTTTATTTTTTGTCTAAGACTAAATTTTGTAATTTAAAATATTATATGACCTCTGATTGACGAACGGTCGATTCCGTTGGTCTCGTGTCATCGAATCGGATCTAATGACGGTCTCGGTTCGTTTCGCGGTTTCCGAATTTACGTCGCGGCTTTTCACGGCGCGCGCTACGAAGGGACCGATTTTTGGTCGATTTCGTCCGAACGACTTTTGATTTACTACAAATTGGTCGTTTTAGGTTGTTTAGTATTGACCGACAATGTTTTTGGGTTCATTAGACCCAAAATCGGTCGACTTCGGGTTTTATTAGAAACCGGATGTTACAAATATAAAAACCTCAAAGGGAGTCTCGTCCTCGAGACTCGAGTTAAGGCTTATTAGGTGTCTGGTTGGAATTTCATGTCCATAAAAACCTCAAAGGGTTTTGAACCCATAAAAACCTCAAAGAGAAAACAAGCCATATATTTATAATGTATCTAATTACGAAAGCTTGTTTTGTTGACTACATCAGAATAGTTGCGGGTATCGTGTCCGCATGTCGGCTTCGGTCTCCCACGTCGCCTCTTTGACGCCGTGTCGATGCTACAACATGTTGACCAATGGAATCTTTTTACGGTGAAGCTTCTTCATATCATGGTCAAGTATCTGGACCGGCTTCTCCACATAAGTTAGATCATGCTCCACGTCAAGATTCTTGTAACTGATAATGTGCCGAGGGTCGTGCACGTACTACCTCAGGTTGGATACGTTGAAGACATCATGGATAGCCGAAAGATGTGGAGGAAGGTCTACTCGATATGCCACTTTCCTCACTCTTGCAAGAATCTCAAACGGTCCAATGCATCGTGGCGCCAACTTGCCACGAACACCGAATCTCTGCACTCCCTTCATGGGAGATACTCACAAAAATACCTAATCTCCAACCTATAATTTACAGGGATGCTGTTAGTATGTAATTATTTGGATGTCATATAATGTCATAATTGAATGGACGAAGAGGAAGAATTGGATTACCTGGAACTCCACATCTCTTCTCCGACGGTCTGTGTAGCTCTTCTGACGGCTCTGTGGCGTCAAAAGCATCCGCCTCACAAGATCAACAGTTCTTGCGGTTTCCTCCAAGAGATCCACGGAATAGAGAGCATGATCACCTACCTCCTGCCAACTGAAAGGTGTGAGGCATTTCCGCCCGTATAGGGCTTCGAATGGTGCCATACCCATACTGGAATGATAGTAGTTGTTGTACGTGAACTCAACCAGTGGCAGATGATCCTTCCAGGACCCTTTTCATTCTAAAGTGTAAGCACGGAGCAGATCCTCAAGTGTCTGAATGGTGTCCTCACTCTGCCCGTCTGCCTGCGAAAGGTATGCAGAGCTCATCTTCAGCTCTGCCTGTAGTGCTGACATGAACTGATGCCCATAATAAGATGTAAATCTCGAATCTCTGTCAGACACCACCTCACGTGGCATACCATGTCACCTAATGATGTTCTGCACATACGGCTTGGCCAAATCTGGATGGAGTGTAAGTCGTGTTGACAGGTATGAAATGGGCTGACTTGGTCAACCTATCAATAACGATCCAAATGGAATCATGGTCACTTGGTGTCTTCAGCAATCCCGTGACAAAATCTATACAAATGCTCTCCCACTTCCACTCGGGAAAGGGGGGAAAGACTGCAATAATCCTGGTGGTCTCCTGTGCTCAGTCTTGACCATCTGACAGGTCATGCATCTGCTGATATACTGCGCCACATCATTCTTCATTCCATCCCACCAGAAATGTCGGCATAGATCACGATACATCTTTGTGCTGCCTGGATGGATAGATAATCGTGAACTGTGTGTCCCATCAAGAATATCTCTGCGTAACCGTTCGTCGTTGGGCACAACAACCCGTCCTGCCTTCCATAAAATGGACTCTATCACAATAAATTTATTAAATTCGTCTTTGATGGCGCGCATGTATCTATCTCGGATCCAAGGATCTGTCTTCTGGCCTTCTACAATACGATCCCAAAGACTGTATCATGGAGGCACGACAGTAGAAATGGATGCGCTCTCCTGCTGAGTGCATCAGCCACCACGTTTCCCTTACCGGGTTGGTAAGAGATTGTGCAATCATAATCCTTCAGTAGCTCGAGCCATCTGCGTTGTCTCATGTTCAGTTTCTTTTAATCAAAGGTATACTTTAGGCTCTTGTGATCAATAAAAATCTCGAAATTCACCCCATAAAGATAATGGCGTCAGATCTTCAAGGCGAAGATAACTGCCGCCAACTCCAAGTCATGTGTGGGGTAGTTCCGTCCGTGCGGTCTCAACTGTCGTGATGCGTAAGCAATAACCTGTCCTCTCTGCATCAACACTGCTCCTAGACCTTCTCCAGATGCATCTGTATAGACTGCATAGTCCTGAGTGCCTGAAGGAAAAGCAAGAATAGGTGCTGTAGTCAATTTCTCCTTCAGTGTCTGGAAGGCCTGATCACATGAATCATCCCAAATAAATGGGACTCCCTTCTGCATCAGTCGTGTCAGAGGCGAACAATGCGGGAAAATCCGCTGACAAAGTGTCTGTAATCGCCCGCTAGTCCGAGGAAACTCCGAATCTGAGTAACAGTCTTGGGCTGCTCCCAAGACATGACTGTCTCAATCTTCGCAGGATCAACTGCGATGCCTGCTCCAGAAATGATATGCCCGAGAAATGAGACCTGGGATAACCAGAACTCACACTTGCTCAACTTGGCATATAGCTTGTGCTCTCGTAATGTATCTAAGACGATCCGTAGATCATTCGCATGATCCCATTCATTCCGTGAATAGATGAGCACATCATCTATGAACACCACAACAAACTTGTCCAAGTATGGACAGAAGATCCTGTTCATCATATCCATGAAAAGCCACAGGTGCATTGGTGTGTTCAAACGACTTCAAACTCGTAGTGTCCATAGCGAGTCCTAAAGGCTGTTTTTGAAATATCCGACTCGCGAATCCTCAGCTGATGGTAGCATGAGCGAAGATCGATCTTCGAGAATACCGAAGATCCCTGGAGTTGATCGAACAAATCATCGATGCATGGCAAAGGATAACGGTTCTTTACCGTTCTCTTGTTCAGCTGCCGGTTATCAATGCACAACCTCATGGATTCGTCCTTCTTCTTGACAAATAGGACCGGAGCACCCCAAGGTGAAGTGCTCGGCCTCACAAATCTTAAGTCAAGTAGCTCTCGTAATTGCACCTTCAACTCCCGCAACTCAGCTGGTGCCATACGGTAAGGAGCCGTCGAGATCGGCTGGGTGTCTGGTAGTAATGTGATCTCGAACTCGATCTCTCTCAGGAGGTAATCTCGGTAGCTCATCAGGAAACACATCTGGGTATTCTGAAGACAACCGTCTTTCTAAAGCAATCCACAAGTGTATGATGAGCGGATAACCAATCTATGCCTATAATCAAGTCGAACTCATCAAGCTGTAGAGGTAGACAATCTGCGATCATCTCGTGACCGCCAATCAATATGGGCAAGTGCTTAACTATCACGGAAATGATCAACAACTGGTTGTCTTTCCGTCGGATATGATATGGAGAAGATAGAGTCTCTGCGACTCTACCTAAGGAAACTAGTAGTCTCGAAGCAAGAAAAAGGATGTGTCGTACCAGAATCAAATAGATCATGGAAAGGTTGACAAGAGTAGTCAGTATGTGTACTAGTTGGTTAGTCATCTCCTGGTCTGGTTGGGATGACATGGCTCTGCATGAGAACCAATTTTTTTCTCTTCTTAGGATATAATATGAAAATTAATGAAATTGGTGACATCTGTGGTAATTGAATCTGAATGTCATATTTCCCTTCTCGGACTCACGACAAGTCGGAAGACTGCCGCTATCCGAGAACTCAATGCGATCGGAATTGAAATACTGCGAATGTGCGTATCGGGGTACCACGGCTCTGATACCAAATTGTGAACCCCCTAGGATATGGGTACCCGTTAATCACACATTTTGCTTTACAACATTCATTTCTATCGCATTAAGCAACTGAAAGTACGGGGAAATTTTTCGCGAATGAAACAATTTCATCTGACATTCACAATCAACATTTATAACCACAAACACATAGAACAATGGTCACCAAGATCTTATTTCATTTCAGTAACTTCCATATATCTTACATGTACAAAGTCTGACAGTACATGCATTATATCCCAAAATCTGACTGAAGAGATAGAAACATAATACATTATACATTGAACAGAAACTAGCACAAAATAAACCATACCGTTGGGTATAAAATTTATCTTCTGAATCCATGTATAGCTACTGAACTGCAGGCTGTTTGCCTGCCAAGCGTGCAAGGAAGAAAAGGCGTCAGCGGTTGCTGGTATCTCCCAAAAACTTATATAAAAATAACAGGCATTTATTATTTACAAAAGAAAGCAAGTAGAGAGGCATGAGCAACTCAAATTTAAAATTTATTTCTACTTGCAAATGTAAAAGGTTTCCAAATTTCTAGCAAGCACCTCTTATGATCAGCCATTATCCCAACATTTCCCACATGAGTATATTTCTATGGTGATTAATTGATCATAAGTATGATATTTTATTCTCATATTTCTCAGAGATCATATTTTTGGATTTTGATGATGGGAAGATAAGATGAGAAGATATAATGGTTTATTAAATTCTGAAGCCTAGTTACTCCGTTAAGTTAGTGGATAGTCTGTGGTCTTGGTTCTTGTGAAACCTCACACTATGACTCTAAGACTTGGGGAATGTCTCAGGGTTGGGGGGGCCTCCGTAGGCATGCGGTGTTGTGTAATGCATCCTCACTAAGTTCCTAATACGTCCACTAATTCAAAGGGATTTTGAATCAGATTAGTATCTTTTCCAGTTACTCAATTTTAATTATAATCCCTTAAAGCCTTAAGTGCAACAGTGTCAGATGTAACTCTAGATGGAATGGATATAGAGATGGATGATCTGAATGTAGAATCAATTCCTTCAAACCTTAGTGCAACAGTCTCAAAGGTAACTCTAAATGATATAGATATAGATATGGATAATCTGGATGTAGAATCGCCAAGTCTGTTGGCGAAGTAAAAAAAACTCAAGCGGTGAAGAAGCCAACAAAAGGGCTCTTCCGTCTCGCCCTCTAATTGGAAGGACGGTCCAATAGAGGGATAGGTCTACACTCCCAAACTACGCCACTGAGACGGGTGAGAGGGACTTCCCGGAAAAGTCACTCTAGAAAAACAGCCCGACCGGTAACGGGCAACCGAGCTCGCACGTAAAACTGAAAAACCAGGATCCCCCGTCTGGGCATCCTAAAACAGGGTCAGCGGAACTGGTCTAAAGTCGGGATCCCAACGAGGTGTAAAAACACTGTGAGCTCACGTTAAAAACCGAAGGGGGACTGGGATCCTAGACCCGCGCACTTGGCGGCCGCTGCCTAAACTGGGCTTCCTTTCTTCCGCCCAGGTGAGGGTCACCGCCCCCTCGCACGATCATGGTAAAGATCGCCATGATCGGCACTCAAATTCATAAGTCATTACTGATTCATAATTATCATCACTTGCTTGTCAGCTCAACTCTTCCCAACTCTTTATGTGGTTAAACATACAGATGTAGATCTCTTGATCAACTTACTTTATTGATAGTGGTCCATAGATAACAGAGTGTATCTAAAAGATGATTTTTACAAATCCATTCCCGCCACGGATTCTTATTAGCCACCTAGGTTCATTGATCATATAATTATACGCAAGAGTCAATTGATGAGATTAATACAGAAATCCATAGACTGGTTCGATCATATCCGAGATATTTCTTTAAGAATTTATAACTATGTTCGGTTTTTATGGTCACAAGTTATTATTTTCGTAACTTATGAGATTAGAAGCTACTTATTATATATATGATCTATGTCAAACTCCCGATTTTTCTTTTCTTTGGCTTAGGAGATTTTTAACTACTCAATGTGTAAGTTATTTTTTTTTTATAAGCATGACCATATTAAAGGGGATATTTCACAGCTCCTTTTTAGCTTATTCATGCTCTACTACTCTTCTCAAAGTCAAAACTCTACTAATTAATAAGAATACAAGACCTATACTAGAATCTGCCACCATATATCTTATTCTCTTGAAATGAAGAGAGATCTTTTTGAGTATCTTCCCTACGTGTACCACCAAGCCCATATCATAGTTAACAGAAAAACATTTAATTGCCCAAATGCAGGTAATAGGGAATATATATATCCCTATAGATTCTTCGCATTGGTCCTATATGTATAGGTCTTTTGGTCAATGATTTGACTGATAATAATCAATAGTTAGTAGGGTATACCTAGGGATGATTGCATGGAGATAATTGATCTTTATGGGTACCATTTATATTCTTTTGAGTTTTTTTTTTTTTTTTTGAAACCTATTATTGAATCTGAATGTAGATTTCAAGTTTATATTTATTGATAAGTAATCTCACTTTGGTGTCTACTCTTAAGGATTCAACCTCACACCGTGACCAATTCAACTAAGGTCTTTTCCCCGTCATTTAACTCCATGTTCATTACTTTCCATTCATTCAGTTCAGAAAAAAAAATGACAAGCAATTATTTTTCTCCCATTCCCAGAAGCTATGATTTAACACAGTAAAATCTCAACGAAGAAATCATTTGGACTCTTGGAGAGTATTTTACAGATGGCCCCTACTGCTGAAATTATGAAAGTTAGATTTTAGATACTGTAACAAAAAAGATTAGGGCTTTCAAAATAATTTAGTGTATATGAGACAGGTCACCCATACAGAGCATCCAGGGTAAGGAGGCCAATTTTAGCGGCAAACCCAATTATCTTTGTGATAGTAATCTTCTGTGGACTTCCACTTCCTCTAAATTTTCCTTGTAGTCGACTAAAATCAATAATTCTAGCAGCCACCCTTTTTAATTGTCAACAGTTTCAACTTCCAGAAAAAAAATCCTAAATTACGTGATATTAGTCTTCTGAAAATTTATAGCTAAGCTGCCACCAAAAGTCATATAGTGTTCATCCTACCATGGTTGCTTTCAAGGAGAAGTAAAGACTCAAACTTTATAACTTTTCCGAGACTTTGACCTCCATAATGATGATGTTGAAAACATAATTTGGGAGGAGTGAGGACAAGATTCATAAGTAACTAATCATGAAACATGTGAACAATTTCCTATACGCATATATACACCTACAATTTGTATAGAAATTTCTAGGATTCTGTAAATAGGGCTCCAATTATGTAACCTGTCAATCTTTAGATTTTAGCAAGTTTGGGCCTAAATTGATGGTAATATAACTTTTAATGGATTGTAATCAAAGGTTTATTATATTCTTAAACACTAACATAACTCAACCACCAACGTATATAGAGCAGCACCATCACCAGAAAACCAAGAATCAACTCAAATGAAAATCAGCATGCAAGGCAGCAAAGTGGGGAAGGAGGTACCTTTTTCAAGACATGCAATAGGAACTTGGGCTTCAACAAGTGCTGGATCGGCAACCAAAAATAGCAGCTCCAGCTGCTGTTGTAGAGAAAAACAAATAACAAGGGGCTGGAACTCTTTCTCACGACTGGAAAACTTAGAGAATTGGGAGCAAAAGAGAGGAATTCGTACCTTAGGAGTCTCAAATCTTTGAAGATCAAGTTCTTTTAGCTTGGATTAAAGTGTACAGCAACATGTGTTGGCATGCAGCAAGGGAAAGAAGCTCCAGGAGAGAAAACTCAGCAGCTTCAAGTTGCTGTTTGGGGAATAACCGGGGATGGAAATTTGGGAATCAAGAGAGGGAGAGGGAAGGTTGCTCCCAACGGCTGAAACATGTAAGAGAGAAGGGCTTGGGGTCTTGGTGATATTTATAAGAAGAAGAGAGACCTTGAGTGCTTGCCACATGGGCCATAGCACAACCAAGTGGAGGTCTAAACATTTCCAGCCGTGCATGTACAGTGACTGTACATATAAAAAGTTCTCTTTTTTTTTTTTAACCATAAATCTCTTTATTTACTCAAGACATTAAAGTCTTCCGTATTTACGACTCGGACGTCGGATTTTGACGAGAAATATCTCGTTTTGATCGTCTCAAAATGACGGTCAATATGAGTATAATGTTGGTATACTTCCGGTCGAGTTTTGAATACCCGAAATTTCCGGATACGGTTTATTTTTTGTCTAAGACTAAATTTTGTAATTTAAAATATTATATGACCTCTGATTGACGAACGGTCGATTCCGTTGGTCTCGTGTCATCGAATCGGATCTAATGACGGTCTCGGTTCGTTTCGCGGTTTCCGAATTTACGTCGCGGCTTTTCACGGCGCGCGCTACGAAGGGACCGATTTTTGGTCGATTTCGTCCGAACGACTTTTGATTTACTACAAATTGGTCGTTTTAGGTTGTTTAGTATTGACCGACAATGTTTTTGGGTTCATTAGACCCAAAATCGGTCGACTTCGGGTTTTATTAGAAACCGGATGTTACAACATTCTTCTTATTTTGCTTTATTTTTTTATGATAGACTTGTTGAGAGTTTTATGTTATGTTTCTATTTCTTATTTATCTATCCTTAGTATGTAATTTAGGGATTCTTTCTTCTATATAAGAGAGTCCTTGGGCTCTATGAATAAACAAATTATTCTCTTTCACATGGTATCAGAGCCGCGGTCCTAAACCAGAGCCTATGCCCTAAGATCCAAACCCTACCTTCCAACACAACGTGCCGCCGTAATCGACGGCAGCAAGCAGTCGCCGCCGCCGCCATCAGCAGTGGCGGCAGCCTGCCACCATCTATGGTAGCAAACAGCAGCTGCTGCCGTCGCTGCTGCCCATCAGCAGTGATAGCAACGGCAAGCGGACGTTTTTGCCTCTCCAGAAGCTTCTCGTCGCAATTCAGCTGCTCCGACGGTGATTTTTGGGTTTGATTTCGCAGCTTTTGGTCTGATTTCGATCTGAAAATAACGAAATCATATCGTTGTGGAACCTTTTGAGACCTAGTAAGGACAACAGTTGTCTAAGGCTGGTTGTGGAATGAGTCTATGCCCATAATGATCCTTTTTCACGTATGTTTAGACACCTCGCTATCGGTCTAAGATCCTAGTTCTTTATCCATAATGTCAGAAAGCAGAGTTGATACGCCATCTACGGTACCTTCAAGGGTCCAGTACACATTGTCAAGATGGACGACACAAACTACAAGTTGTAGGCGATGTAGTTCATGAATCTATTGTAGAGTCACGATAAGAAGCATATTCTGACGTAGGATGAGCCGGTGGACAAGACTGGGACCAACGCCTCCTGGGAGGCAGATGTTGCATATGGCAAGGTGCGGGCTATCTTGTAATGTCTCTATTAAGATAACCAATGATATACTGAGTCAACCTACAACAAAGGCAATGCGGGATATCATCGCAAGAACATACTCTCAAGCGAGAAATGAGCTGAAGATATTGCAACTCCATCATAATATCTTTACAACCAAACAGGGTGATCGTCCTCTTCACGCCCTCTATACATCTCTGAGGGGTATGTTTGAGCGCCTCCATAGCTACATACTCCTGATAGCCTCACCATAACAAGTCATATAGAGATTTTGTCATGATTGGGGTGTTTCCGGCTGCTCTTAACCTAGAATATGACTCGGCTCGCTCTCAGTTTCTCACTGACACTACCATAACTCTTATGAAGGAAACGTACTGTAGACTGAGCTGATTGAGTATCCCCTCTACCACGTCCTCTCAAACATTTCGACTATGGCAGCAACCCGTGTTAGAGGTAGTTCAGCTCTGTTCAGAGGATGAGGCACACGTGGCAGAGGCGGTCCACACTCACGTTAGCCATGTTCATACTATCGCCAATCAGGTCACTTGGAGGACACGTGCTACTCCAAACACAGCTTTTCACCATTCACCCGTGCTACGGAGCAGGCTCAGGCTGCTCTTGATCTCATCAACCATCGTTACGATGACTTCGTTGCTCATCTGAGAGAGATCATGCCACCAGTTGTCAGACCATCTAGTTCCAGTTCTCCATATATTGCAGCCTCTGCCTCTACTAATACTTTAGGTATTCCTCATGCATTTATTGGTCGCTCTAGACCAGATCCTTCAGAATGGATAATGGACTCTGGAGCTTCACATCATCTATACGGAGATCGCTTGCAGTTTGATACTTATAATCAAGCACAAAAGGATAGATCAATGGTGATTGCACATGGGATACATTCCCCTATTACTAGATTGGGGGAGCTTCATTTGACTCCATCTATACATTTACAGAGCGTTCTTCACGCACCTACCTTCCCTATAAATTTACTATCTATCAGTAAACTTACAAAGGATTTACATTGTTGTGCTATATTTGACCCCAGTTCCCTTATTTTTCATGATACACTTACGGGCAGGTGATTGAATGTGGCCATGAACATGGAAGGGTGTACGGGTTGATCCAGTCTACTTTTGTTGGTATCACTTCTCTTTCTGTAGAGTCAATTTCTCCATATACATGGCATCTCAGATTTTATCATCTACTGCTGCAAAAGATTGATCCTCGCATTCCTAGCATCTCTACCAAGTCTAGTTTCTAGTGTGAACCATGTCAACTTGGAAATCATTGTCAGTCCAGCTTTTTGTTAGGATTAGAGTCAATTTAGGATTAGGAATCCTAATGGGATTGGACTCCTGATCTTAATAGTTGTTGAGTTGTATTCTATTTATAGTCCTATTGGAAATAGGACTACAGGGTTGTATATGGGCTATATATAGAGGGGGTGGGAGGCATTGCCTTCATACCACCAGAAGAACAATGTAACCCCTAGAGAAAGGGGAAGAGAGAAAGAAGAAAGAGATGAGAGAGTGAGGGAAGGGAGAGAGTTGTACTCGTTCTATATACTGATATTTCTTCTTCGGTGGTCGTGAGAGGTGATCAGCCACCGTTATATCCGATTGTCCTTTTTTCACGTGCTTCCGTGGTGGTGGTCGATTGTGCAACCACATCTGTATATGTATCGAGTAGTTCATTCCCACCAACTGGTATCAAAACCAGGTTCAGCGTTATTGAAGGGACACGATGCGACGAATCAGAGCAAGGTGTGACGTCGGCGAGACGATGCGAAGCAGCAGATGCGCAATCCTCAGAAGTTGTGATATGGTGGTCTTTTAGAGAAATCATCCTAATGCGTCGAAGAATTCTGCTAGCGGCGGCTGGTAGGAGATCGTGCAATGTGGCATGTCGAGGGAACCCAGCGATGGGTGCGCCACCCAGAGGTGATGTGTTCCTGCTAACGACACTTGCAGATGACGAGGATGGCCCAATGCAGTACCAAGATGGTAAAGAGATCATGATGGAATTCAACTCAAGGAGGAGATCGTTAGGATTAGAGTCAAGTTAGGATTAGAAATCCTAATGCGATTGGACTCCTAATCCTAATAGGTGTTGAGTAGTATTCTATTTATAATCCTATTGGAAATAGGACTATGGGGTTATATATAGGCTATATATAGAGGGGGTGGGAGGCATTGCCTTTATACCACCAGAAGAACAATGTAACCCCTAGAGAAAGGGGAGAGAGAGAGGAAAGAGATGAGAGAGCGAGAGAACATAGAGAGTTATACTCGTTCTATATAGTGATCTTTCTTCTCTGGAGGTCGTGAGAGGTGACCGACCACCGTTATATCTGATTGTTCTTTCTTTCATGTGCTTCTGTAGTGGTGGTCGATTGTGCATCCACATCCGCATCTGTATCCGATTGTTCGTTCCCATGAACGGGTATCAGAGCAGAGTTGATACCAATGAGTCATGTCCAACAACTTGTATCAGAGAAGAGTTGGCACTGGGCCGTATCCCAATAACTTGTATCAGAGAAGAGTTGGTACTGGGGCGTATCCCAACAACTAGTGTCAGAGCAGAGTTGGTACCGGCTCGTGTTCCAACAATTGATTTTAGAGCAGAGTTGGTACTTCTTTCGTTCCCAACACTTTTCAAGTCATCAAGGTTATAGTAGTCAGAGTCTGTTTGAGTTATTTCATCTAGATATGTGGGGTCCTAGTCGTGTACTTGATCATCAGGGACACACATACTATTTAATTTGTCTTGATGATTTTTCCATATTGTCTTGAATTTTTCTGTTAAAGCATAAGTTTGAGGGTAGCACATTGATTCAAAACTTTGTGGTTGAAATCAAGGTTTAAAAAAGCGCAAGGCAGTCTGAGGCATTTTCTCCAAAATTGAGGCGAGGTGTAAGCCTCGAGGCGGTTGAGGCGTAAGCCTCAATTTTTGGAAAAAAATTAAAATTAAAGCAAAATGCATTGAAAAAAGTATATAATACTATTAAGCTTTGCCAAAAACACATTCAAGAATAACTTAAAACTAGTAAAAGATACAATACATAAACTATGAAGGCATCGAAGTTCAAAAAAATTAATACTAAGCCAATATTATACAGAATATCAAGATCCAACTCCAACTTCAATGATTCTATATGAGTATTGAACTAATGTCTATACTTAATACTAAAGTACAATAAAAACCATAATTTTTAGTGTTCGAAGTAAAAATAATATTAATATGCCTTGAATCCCAACCATTTGTCTTGTTGGATGTAGTTGGAGAACCATCATATGCATCCCCTTCTGCCATATCATACCCCAACAAGACGGGGGTCTCGCTCTATGATAAATTAAATATGATGTATACAAGATCGTTGCTTCTTTTGTTTCAGGCGAACTTTTCTTTTTTTGCATGGATCTATATATAAAAATATGCAACTATGCAAGGTTTAACATGAAAGCATAAACATAAACATAAAAAATAATGCTTAGTAAAAAATAGGGTCGAGTGCAAAGTAAATAATCAAAAAGTTAAAAAACGCGTCCAACTCGGGGGTTACGCCTCGAACGCCTCAAGCCAGGTCAAGGCATACGCTCCAACCCAAGGATCTGAGGCGTGCGCCTCGGGGCGATTTTGGTGCACCTCGCCTCGAGGCGTACGCCTTTGCGCCTCGAGGCGCCGCTTTTTAAAACAATGGTTGAAATATATATTATTTTCTCTGCCTCTATAAAATACATCCGTTCTGATAATGCTCTTGAGTTCTGTGTTACACAACTATTTCATTTTTCAGCTCTTGTAGCATTATCCTTCAGACTTCATGTCTCTATACTTCTCAACAGAATGGTATTCTGGAACGCAAACACCGTCATCTTTTAGATATCAACAGGACTCTCCTTATGCAAAGTCGTGCTCCTCATTCATTCTAGGGTGATGTTGTGATGACAACATGTTATCTTATAAATCGGATGTGATCTACTATTTTGGGTGAAAAGGTACCCTTCTGCCTTGCTTTTCATAGAATGACCTTTTCTCCTGTTAGAGTATTTGGAGCATGCGTCACTTATGTAATAGGTGGGTAAATGGATCCCTCCAGGGTCCATTTACCCCACTACTGAGTTTAGTCCCATACCGCCTAGTGGTGGGACTTGGAGGTCCTGTGGAAGCTATATAAGGAGCCCCAGGCCTCCTGTAACAGATGAGAAAGTCAATAGACAAACACGCCCCGTAGAGGGCTTCTCCCGTGGTTTCATCCCGCTCCTCACGGAGTAGGGTTCCACGTAAAATCCCGCGTTCTTATGTTTGTTTATCTTTTCCATGTTTACGCTTCCGCTTCCGATTTTCTAACATGGTATCAGAGCGGGTTCGATTCTCGAGGTTTTTCATAATTTTTATTTTTTGAGATTCGAGGTTGATGTTGAAGATTATTGTTCATATTCTGTTTGAGGAATTTTTTTTTGGGTTCTTTCGAACCCTAGAATCTGTGCTGCACGCACTGTCCAGACAGGGGTGTTCCAGGAGCATGTGGCGGCACCCTCCTCCTCCGATTTGTGCCCTAAGGTGCCGCCAAGCTCCAGCCCTAACCCAGCGGCCTCCTCCAGATGCCGCAAGCCCACGCCGCCAACATCCATGGTGATGCGCGGAGCCCTCACAAGCCCTTGTTCTCCTCTGCGCATGCTCCTCTCAGGCAACAAGCCGCCTCCGGTAGCAGCTCCAGAGATGAGATCCAGCACATCAGCGGGCTTGCTTCTCCTTCCTCGCGCAGGCGGCGCGAGGCTTCGCCCTAACTCCAGTTCTGCGCATCGCGCGCACAGGGCGCGCCCTCCTTTTTCCATCCGCCTCCCTCCACAGGTGGCATCTCCCAGTCGACGCGATGTGCGCACGAAGCCCCTTGCGCGCCCCTGCGCCTCTGGCCCCCCTGCTGCCGCCCAACATCTGCGGCCCTATCTGTGGCTCCTCCTTCACGCGCCATCGCGAGTCATCTGTATCTTCACGTGATGGCGACTTGGCGTCGACAGCAAGATGGCGGCATCTCAATCCCGCCGCGCACCCCAGCAAGCCCATCGCGCGAGCCCCCGGCCATGACGGAGCCCTCCAATCGACAGCGGCGGCGTCCTTCTCCCAGTCACGCGACAGGCGTACTCCTCCGCGCGACGCCCAGATCTCCTCCAGCGCGCTCCAGCGCGTGCGACATCAAGCCCCCATTGGGGGCGGTAATAGAGCCCTAATGCGAGGGCGGCGGGCGTGAAAAAAAAAAGGTGGGGGTTCCAACGTGGGAACCCTAAGCGGGCTTTATTTAAAAAAAATGTTTATTGAAAGGTCCAACGGTGGGTTGGAAAGGGCAGATAAAAAAAAGAGGGAGTGAAGTGCACGGGCCTGCCGTGCAATAAAAAAAAAGGGGGAGATTTTTGTGAAGGGCCACTACCGAGGTCTGAGAAAAAAAGGGGGTGTATGTTTGTGGGTCCATTGGTCTAAAAAAATGAGAGAAGAGAGTTGTTAAAAAAAATTGATGAGTTATCAAAAAAAAAGGGGGAGAGAGAAATTTTTTTTTGAAAAAAAAAAAGAAAGAAAAGGAAAAAAAAGGCGCGTACATATAAAAAAAAGCCGTACGCAGATAAAAAAAAAGTTGCAACAAAAGCGAAAAAAAAAGGTTGAAATGGCTTTATAAAAAAAATGTTACAAAAAAAAAATATTGCCGGCTTATTAAAAAAATATTGATGAAGAAAAGCCGCAAGGAATCTTTTGAGAATATTCATGTTTTCCCCATATTTATGTATTATCTTATCTTCTCCCAACGTGGTCAACAATGTCATTCCGACCAGTATGGGAGAAAGGGGGAGTATATGTAGAGATTCAGATGTCAGATTTTCCAGACCGATCAGATGTTCAGACTCTACAAATTTCAGATTCAGACTCGACGATGACGCATGCCAATCATTTGTCATTCTTGTTGGTCGGCCAGAGCTTTCATGTGAGCCATAGGGACTCCATAGCAGAGGACTATTCCCTATGCCATTAAGGGCAAGGGTTTTCATGTGGTATCATAGGGACTCCACAGTAGAGTACTATTCTCTGAGCCAGATAGACACTCCAGCCCCGTTCGTCCTCCTCACATGCACGCCATGAGAAGCAACGTCCTCGACTGCAGCAGCTGTGCGCGTTGGGTTGATATTGTCTGTAGTGTCGTATTGTGAGTTGAGTTTCTTCCTGTTTGTCCAAGCTGAGCATTGCATGCTCCAGCTTGAGGGGGAGTGTTAGAGTATTCGGAGCATGCGTCACTTATGTAATAGGTGGGTAAATGGATCCCTCCAGGGTCCATTTACCCCACTACTGAGTTTAGTCCCATACCGCCTAGTGGTGGGACTTGGAGGTCCTGTGGAAGCTATATAAGGAGCCCCAAGCCTCCTGTAACAGATGAGAAAGTCAATAGACAAACACACCCCGTAGAGGGCTTCTCCCGTGGTTTCATCCCGCTCCTCACGGAGTAGGGTTCCACGTAAAATCCCGCGTTCTTATGTTTGTTTATCTTTTCCATGTTTACGCTTCCGCTTCCGATTTTCTAACATCTCCATTATGCTGCGAGTATTTGATTGTGTGGCATTTATCCATCTCTTGCGTCTTGATCGTGACAAGCTCGCTCCTCGAGCCGTCAAATGTATGTTCGTTGGGTACTCTCGCACCTAAAAAGGTTATCGGTGTTTTACAATACTATGACAGTGTCGATGTTAACTTCTTTGAGTCCATCATGTACTACTCTCCTACAGGTGATAGTTGGAGTCCCTCTGAGTCTAAGGATGCGGTTGTTCTTCCACCTACACCCACACGTGTACCTCAGCCTTTCCTCCATGCTCTGATGCCTTCCCCAACATCCAGCATGCCTTAGGTACATTTCGAGAACTTGATTTCGACTGATGGTACTACTAGTATGCATGATGTACAGGGTCAATCATAGGATGAGCATGCAGATATTCAGGATGAGCCAGAACCACCACAAGAGAGTGATCCGAGGTGGTTTATTGCCTTACGAACAGGGAAACGTTCATGTGTACGATACCCCCTCGCAGGTCATGTGTCTCTGGAGCGGCTTTCACCATATTTCAGGAAATTTATTATGGGATTATCTGCTATTGAAATCCCATGTACTTATCAGGAGGCTCTCAAGGTGATTCAATGGCGCCTAGCCATAGAAGCGGAGATGGCCGCTTTACAGTCTCGTGGCACGTGGAACATTGTTACAGCTCCAACAGATGTGTCCATTGTAGGATACAAGTGGGTGTTCACTATTAAGCAACGAGCAAATGGCGGCATTGATCTCTACAAGGTACGGCTTGTAGCTCGTGGGTTCACCCAAACCTATGGGATGGACTATCAGGACACCTTCTCTCCAGTAGCCCGACACTCCACACTCTGTGTTCTTCTTTCTGCTGCAGTCACACAGGATTGGCCTATGTATCAGCTCGATGTGATGAATGCATTCCTCTATGATGATCTCTAAGAGGAAGTCTACATACAATAGCCACCCAGGTTCACTGCTAAAGGGGAGTGCCAGAAGGTATGTAGACTTCATAAAGCAATCTATAGCCTTAAGCAGAGTTCCAGAGCATGGTTTAAGAAGCTCTCAAATGTGATAGAACAGAAGGGGTTTGTGCGATCATATGCATATCACTCCTTGTTTGTTCAGAGGTCCCGAAGGGTACTGTTGTTATACTGGTGTATATTGATGATATCATTATTACAGGAGATAATGCAAAGGGCATTCAAGCAACTAAGGACTTTCTTGGACAACAGTTTGTTAACAACGACCTTGGCAACCTACGTTACTTCCTTGGACTGGAGTTTTCCAAGAACATGGTAAGCCATATCATGATATATCAGCGATATATCGGTATCGACAAGTGACCGATATATCACCGATATGGCCGATATTTGCTCTTCCAAGGCTACTACCTTCACAAAATCGATCCGATTTGGACGATATGGTGTTGATATATTGATGATATTGTATCGACCAGTAGTCAATATCGATACTGATACTGATACTGATATTACCTACCTTGGCAAGGAAATAGCGAGGTCTTGTGATGACCCAGAGTAAGTATGTTAAGGACTTTCTCTCAGAGACATAGACGACAGATTACGAGCCAACCACTACTCCTATGGACCCGAGCATGAAGCTATATGATGACGACGCTGAGGAAGTAGACAAGATGAGATACAAGGAGCTTGTTGTGAAGCTCCTATATGTGACCATCACCAAGCCAAACATATCATTTGCAGTAAGCAAAGTGAGTCAGTTCATGGAGCATCCTAAACAGGCCCATATGAATGTAGCCTATATAATTTTGAGGTACATGAATAGCTCACTGGCACTGATATTTTACTTAGCAAAGGCTCGCCCTTGTTATAGCCTGTGCAGATGCAGACTATGCAGGATGCCCCAAGGACAGGAAGTCTATTTCTGGTTCACTATGTTTGTAGGGAATTCATTGGTATCATGAAAGAGCAAGAAGCAGACAGTTGTTGTCAGATACAGTGCAGAATCAAAACATAGAGCTATGGCACAAGGGGGTACAGAGATGATGTGGATCAGATCCGTTCTGACTAACCTAGCTATTGAGGTGCATCTTCCTATGCAGCTCCAATGCGACAACCATGTTGCACTGTTTATTGCCAACAATCCAACCTTCCATGAGAGAACCAAGCGTATCAAGGTAGACTATTGCTACACTCGAGACATGATTCACATCTCTACATTTAATGTTAGCTCAAGTGAGCAAACAACAAATGTGCTCACCAAAGCGCTAGCCCGAGGACCCTTTTAGACATGTTCCAAGTTGAGCCCGATAGACATCTATGCTCCAACTTGAGGGGGAGTGTTGAGAGTTTTATGTTATATTGCTATTTCAAAATTTACTTATTTCTCTATCCTTAATATGTAATATACCCATTAGGGTTTATCTCTTCTATATAAAAGAATACTTGGGCTCTATGAATAAACAACAAATTATTCTCTTACATAAGACCCATGCAATGGTGAACTAGTTTCATTAAACGTTAGGTGATTTATTGATGTTTGAATGATGTATGGGAATCAATTTTTCAAAGTAAAAAAGTGAGACAGGAAAAGGTGTCCGTTCAAAAATTTTACTTAGAGAATAAAAAATGCACTACAAAAGTCAAGACTTGAGGAGAGTCTTAGAACAATGAATGATTCTTTCTACAAACAAATGGCTGACAGGCTCAAAAAAAAGATATAGAAACCCCGATCATGGTTACCATGTTTCCACTCAAGGACAGATCCTTTCGCACTAGTCATTATTCTAAATTAGAAAGAACCTGATCAAGCTCCACTTAAGATTTGACCAAACGTGGAGTTTCTATACTCGGATTATATGTATTCCTCATGCCACCCATTCAGGGCAGTAAAGTCACATAACTCCACGTGAACGGGGCATGCGACCACTGAGGTTCTACGCACTCACCCTTATTTAGTAATCACTGTGTTCCATGTGGTTGGAACCACCCCCACCATTTCTATAATTGCCTTACGAAGGAGAAGTTTACTACTCATATCTTCCTCTTGTGCAGATTGCTGACCATCCATGGTCTCCGCCATTCTCTTCTGAATCTCATGTGCACTGCTAAGAGGGACAATAGGTTGGGAGGATTTATGGGAATTATATGAAGTTAAATGGGTAACTCACCACGGTCGGTCTCAAGCCCGGGTAGTGAGGAGGTTGTGTTAGGTAGTCGACAGCCAGTATAAAATAGTCGAAGACAAATTCCTAAATAGTGTTTTAAAAAATACCATTTGGAAATTTACCTTAAGACAGTCGGATTTTTTCAACATGGATTTAAACAAACATTTTGATTTCGTTGGGGTATTCTCTACTAGTGGCGTGTTGCATCGCTCGAATGCAATGAGAAATTAACAAGGGCCACTACATCGTTGCCCGAATGTAGTTCAAAATTTGCATGGATTCTCACATGAGGTACGCATGCGAGTAAATAAGCTAGCTCCATTATATTACTGCTCGGATGCAATCTAAAATTTGCAAGGATTCTCGCATGTTGGGCACATGCGAGTAAAGAAGTTAGTCCAAAAGAGGTTGCAAAAGAAGTTGAGGATAGGTTGCTGGAATATTGACACTTTGACTGGCAAATCGATGGAGATAGTAGATACGATATAAAGAAGGAAGATTTAGATACTATGTCTCCAAGAGACAAAATGGGTTGGAGAGAAAGCAAGGGAGATCGAGAAGACATGCTGGTATTCAGGTAAAGAGGGGTAGAAATGATGTTGGAGTGGGTTGTACATAATGATTTAAAGGATAGTGTGGTTGAGGTGCAAAGATATGGGGATCAGATCATTTTGCTATTATAATCTCAATTTATGACCCACAAGTTGGTTCAGAGGAAAGGATTAAACAAGCTTGTCAGAGAGTTTTATGTTTCATCTTATTTAATTGTAACCTCTCGAGGTTGTTTATGTAATTTTCTGTTAATGAGTGCTCTAGGGTTTCGTCCTATATAAGGACCCCTAGACCTCTTGAATAAAGCATTTCATTGCGGTCTCTCGTTCTTTCTCCACATGGTATCAAAGCAGGAGTCCTAGACTGATGTTCTGACTTAGATCCTTTTGCCGCCACCAACCCTCGTCTTTCCACATCCCTTGCGCAGGCCCTCTCCAGCGACTATGGCCACGCACAAGGTCTTGCTCTGTGCGTACAGACCTCCAACCACCCTAGGTGAAAGCACCGAGGCTCCTACATCCTATGTCTCCACCGTTGCGCCAAAGCCGAGCCATTCATCCACTCTGAAAGGCTCCTGCTTGGAGTCCTTGACTTTTGCTAGGGCTCTAACAACCTCGATATTGCTACAGTAGCCGCCTAAGGCTCCGCTTGGTACCTGATAGTTCTCCAGCAATTGCCTAGCCTCCATCAAAGCCTCCGCTGAAGCTACATAAGCCCCCGTAAGGGCACCAAAAGCCCTTGCTAGGGCTCCAGCAACCTTGATAGGGCATCAATACGCCTCGTTGGGTCCCGCTAGGGCACCAACAGCCTTCGACAACTTGCCATCATGCCGTCTTGGGTCTCGTTAGGGCTCCTTGGTTGCACCACGGTCGTCGCCAAGTCTGATTTGTGACATCTCAGCCATAGCTTACTGCTATGGTTTCCCAACAAGGGGATGAAATGGTGACTTAGGTCATGCTTATGCTTGATTAAAGCAACTGATCGTTTCCTCAATCACTTTTTCTTGACATGTGTGATCCCGATGACATCCACCGAGACCAAGCCAATGTACTTGACTTCTTCTATGATTGTGCATGGTACTTCTATCAAATTAAATGGCACGGAATAGTTATTTTTTTTAGGCTCAAAAGAGGGGGATACACTCGTTGGTGTTCGCCCCAGAAAATATATTACGTAAAGTTAAGAAGAGAGATACTTACAGGGGGTAAGAGGGGAGGAAAAAAGAAAGGGGGAATAAGAATACAATGTAGACAGGCGGCTAGCAAGGCCGTGACCCAACTAATTACACCAATCTGATATAAATCTGTTGGCCGCAATCGTCACATTCTCCTTATAGAAGCGCATCCCCGAGAAAATAGCCTCATTACGAGCGCGCCAGATGGACCAAAGGCGCGCTATGGGACCCAGCAAATCAGATCGAGCCCTCGTCCTGTTGAACCAGAGGATGTCGCAGAAGTCCTCAGTATTGACCGCACGAGCCCAAGAAACGTCGTCCTATACCCGCGTGACCGACAGGCATTGAAAGAAGAGGTGGTCGGCCGATTCATCCCACTCCCCGCAGAGATGGCACCGGACGTTGGAGGGAGGAAGAAACGTGGCGCAACGGTCCCGGGTCATCAGACGCCGATGATGAAAGACCCGTAAGAAGAAAGTGATCCGCGCGGGCAGGCGCAGCCCCTAGAAGAATGCGCAGTCGCGCACCAGAGGAGCGGGCAGAGCAGGGGGAGAAGAGAGCAGAGCTAAGAACGCCTTACGAGAGGAGAAGGCCCCATCCTTCCAACCAATGGTCCCGCAGAGTACCGGGAGAAGCCGAAGAGGAAAGAGCCTCCAGCAGCGAGGCCAAATCGGTCGCGCGTTGATCCGAAAGAACACCCGAGAATGATGGGCACCAGTAACCGTTAATCCAATAGTCCGCAACAGAGGCCAGACGATTTGTCGCCAGAGCAAATAACCTCGGAAAACGCGTCTGAAAGGGACCTCCCCCCGACCAGTCGTCCTGCCAAAACTTGAGGGTGGCACCCGACCCCAGCACCGAGGTGAACAAAGAGCGGTGACTTCTTAATGTATCAAACACACAGCGCCAAAAATGAGAGGAGCGCACAGGGCAAACCCCGCGCATAAAGCCACTCCAATCCTCGCCCAAAATCGCCCGCAGCACATTACAAAGAAAAGAATCATCCTTGCCCCAGATCTTACTCACCCATTTCAGAAGTAATGCCTCGTTGACGCGATCCAAGTTTCGGACGCCAAGACCTCCGGAGCTCTTAGGCAAGGTCACCACATCCCAAGCGAGAAAATGAACACCTCTGCCACTTCCGTCCGAGCGACCCCATAAAAATCTCCGCATGCATTTCTCCAAGCGAACGCGGACACCCACCGGCATTTTACGAACCGATAAGAAGTAGATAGGTATAGCAGAGAGGACGGATTTAAGAAGGACAAGGCGACCTCCCCGGGAAAGCAAGGAGGCCCTCCAACCAGCCAAACGCGTCTCCATCCGCTCCAGAATAGTCCGCCAGTCATTAGAACGGTTCCGCCCAACCGAAAGGGGGACACCAAGGTAAGGTAGAGGAAGCTCCCCAATCCGAGACCCAAGTAAGCGGCTGCACTCCTCCTCCTCCGACGTCGACAAACCGAAGGGCACCACGATACATTTAGCAGCGTTAGTCGACATCCCTGAAAGCTCACAAAAAATAGAGAGCGTATGATCCATCCCCGCCACCGCGTCCGGGCCCCCCTCGATGAAGCATATCGTGTCGTCCGCGAACTGGATTAGAGGCACGCAAAGACCCCCCTTGCGGAAACCCGTCGTGAGGCCAGCGTCAATGACACCGTGCACCATACGAGTCAAAACATCCGAGGCAAGAACGAAAAGTAAAGGCGCCAGGGGGCAGCCTTGACGCACCCCCCTGCGTGGCTGAAAGGAACCGCCAACCGACCGGCCGTTGATAAGCACAGAGAGGGAGACCGTGGAGATACATCTGCGCATCCAAGCAATCCAAAGATTCGGGAATCCCCGCCTACGCAGAGCGGACCAGAGGAAGCGCCAATCAATAGAGTCGTATGCTTTAGCAAAGTCAATCTTCCAAAGAATCCCCTTCTTTTTCTCCCTCTTCCAATCAGCCACAATTTCCGACGCAACGAGAATACAGTCCGCAATATGCCTACCCTTAATAAACGCACCTTGGACAAGCGAGATTAGGCCATCCAAGATCTGAGATAACCGGTTGGCCAAGGTTCTTGCCACAATAAGATAGATAGCATTGGATACGGCGATAGGCCGAAAGTCGTCAAAGCGAAGCGCCGGGGTTTTCTTTGGAATAAGCACAATATTAAGTTATGTGCTTTGGTCTTGATCCTTCAAGGTCTTCGTTGGTGGTCAGCGCAAGAATCATATTCTTACCAAGGATCTACTCATGAAGACGGACAAGGAATACGACATCTAGTATGCCGATAATTGCCAAGTTATCACTTGGATGACCAACAACATTGATCCAAACATTGCGGTGAATATTCTCTACAAGGATTCAACAAAGGCGATGTAGGAGAATTTGGAACGAACCTACCCCTAGAAGACAACTAAGTTTTGACTCTCTATTATCTACATGAGGATCTGGTCAGTCACTCAAGGTGATTCGAGTCTTGTCGAATACTATAAGTTGCTGACTAGCCTTTTGAGGAGCTCTTGATTTTCCAACCAATATGTTGTGATCAACGGGTAAGAAAGCATGTTGAATGGCAAGTATACTGATTCCTCTCTAGACTGACACCCCGCCATCGATTGAGACCATCTTTGGTTGTCTGCAGAAACATGAGACACCTGTTGAGCATCCTTCCACCACACCATCTGTAGAGACTACAACTCACTATGTATCTTAACGAACATGGGACGACAGAGCTTCCAAGGAGGACGAGGCTTTGACTTTAATTGTGGTCGTGGGCTGACTGATCCGTTAATTGCCCGACTACAACACGACATGACTAACTAGGGCATTTAGTGGCAATTAACGGATTAAAATCAAAAACCACTTAATTAATGTGTCAACTAAAAGTCAGCGATCAATTTATTTTTGTACTTGGTAAGCCCAAGGTCGAACTCAGGGAGACAACTATCTCCTTAGGTTGATTTAAAGTCAATCTAGAACTAGGTTTCCATAGAAGCATTTTTTATTTTTTTTGACAAAAATCCATGGATTAATTTTATTACTTGGGGTTAAAATCAACTAATTGGTTAAATTTCTAACTGAATCAATTTAAGTGCCACATTTAATATTTTGCCAAGCTAAAGTTACATTGCATTCCACATTACTTCACAGACACTATGTAATTTTTGTTTTAAAAATTATGGATATTTTCTATTTATTAAATTGAAAACACTTAGAAATATATTTTTATTCAATTAATGCATTAAAAATTGCAAATATCTTAAAAATCTCTAAATGAAAGGTGTTGCTCCGATTGAGGATAAGATGAGAGAGAATTGCTTAAGGTGGTTATGCCATTTGCAAAGGAGGTTTGTTGATGCACCAGTTAGAAGATGCAAGATTTGATATGTTAAGTTGACTAAGAGATGATGAGGAAGACCTAAGAAGTGTTGTAAGGAGACTATCGGGAGGGATCTTAATTATTTAGATTTTAGTCTGAGAATGATCAAAAATAGATCTAAATGGAGGCAAAATTCTATATAGTCAACCCTACTTAATGTGGGAGAAGGCTTTCTTCTTGTTGCTGTACGTTGCACTGATTTATCACCCATATCATAATGATTAAAATACATTACAAGTAGCTCATGGAAACCTCAAAAAACATAAAACTTTGCATATTTTCTATTTAAATCAGTAATAATATATTTTATGCAGCTTATTAGGTATATTATCTCAGAAAAATATACACTGTGAAATATAACACTATTTGGTATTTTTAGGTAATTTAGAACCTATTTTCTGCATAATAAACTATATGTTTCCAATTAGCCCATTTTTAATTGCATTCCTTTGAGTTAAGAATATTTAAAAGTGGCAAATAATAGAATCCATTATCCTAAGCTCAAAAATATTTTAGGCCTATTTTTTCAAGGTGTTCTAGTTTGCATTTTCGTATAAGTAGGGTTAAGACTGAATATATGGAGTGTACTTTTGATGGAAGCAATGGTGAAGGAATCGATGCTAAGATTGGTGATGATAACATTCAAAAGAGAAATTCTTTTAGATATTTGGGATCTATTTTGCAACATGATAAAGAAATTGATGGAGATGTTACAAATAGAATAAATGCAGGTTGGCTAAAGTGGAGAGGAGCCTCTACTGTTCTTTGTGATAAGAAAATTCCTTTGAAAATCAAAGGAAAGTTTTACAAAGCAGATGTGAGACCTGCTATGCTCTATGGATCTGAATGTTGGCCAGTGAACCATAGACATGGTGCAGAGAATAGCAGAAATGAAAATGCTAAGGTGGATGTATGGACATACATGTAAAGATCAGATTCGGAATGATGCCATCAGAATGAAAGTGGGTGTAGCTCTGATAGAAGATAAGATGCGAGAAAATCGCTTAAGGTAGTTTGGCCATTTCCAAAGGAGGTTAGTTGATGCACCGGTGAAGAGATGTGAGTTTTGGAATGCTGAGCCGGCTAAAAGAGGGCATGGAAGGCCCAAGAATTGTTGGAATGAGACTATACGGAGGGATCTTAGTTTTTTGGATCTAAGCTCGAGAATGACCCAGGATAGATCTGAATGGAGGCAAAAAAAATGTAGCCGACCCTATTTAAAGTGGGAAAAGGCTTTGTTGTTGTTGTGTGTTCTAGTTTGCATTTTACATTGTCATATATAACCAAGGTTTAAAATTACACGTTTGTTTTTCCTTTCACGTTAAAAGCAAAAATACAAAAAGATATTTAATCCATGCGTTGTTTTGTGGATTATTATGTGATTTTCTTTACTTATAATTGCTTCCCAAAGTTCGACATTGGAAAACCAACGACCAAGTAAAAATAAGAACCTCATTTTTTGTTTGGTATTTAAATTTTTGTATACTATAGTTAACATATTAAAAGATCGCAAACATTTCATATCAAAATGTCACCGTTTCCGGAAGGTATGATAAGGACCCACATTTAGTCAACTTTTTTTTTGAATGAACACATTTAATCAACTTAGTTACTAGGGTTTCAATCTCCTCCGATAGTTTAACCCCCACATTTTCCTATTTCATTTTCTCTTCCTTTTTTATTGTGTTAACATTTAATGTGCATTGTATGTGTAATATTATTATAGCTATTTCAGTTCATTTCTGACAGTATTGTAGAGCATGAGTGGTGTGACTAGCTTTTAGAAGTTGAATAGTCGAACATTCTCCACTCATGTCTCCTCAGAAAGAGATCTCATCTCTAAGGTCCATGGATAAGAGACTCCATATCCCCATAAGATATAGGAGAGGCCATTTTCAGGGTTCACGTATAGGAGAAGCCCAACTCTCGAGATCTGCGTATGACAGACAACCACTCTACTTCGGGTATTCGACGTCAATATCATTTACTTCAGATGGACTTCTATTACTTGGGATCATCATGGAATTCTATTGCCCATCAACAATATGCAGATCGACACTCCGTACTTCTACTGCCAACCAGTCGTCTTCATCGAGCATCGACTACTTCTGCACAGGTCTGCTCCTGGTGCTACTACTCTCTGCACTGCTTTTCTCCTAAAGCAACTCTTCTCAAGGAACATCATGGTCGTTGCAGGGACTCTACTATAAAAACGTCATGATCGTCGCAAACCCAATTTCATGTGGGTCTTCTCCCAGCAATGAATATTTTGGGTGGGTTTCCTCCCTGCTCTCGTAGATGTATCGAGTGAATATGTATTGCGTGTATTTACAAGATGCAACTTTCTCAGCTCCAGCTTGAGAGGGGGTGTTAGAGGATGTAATAGATATGTAATTGATCTCTCCAAAATCCAATTACCATGCTCTCTCATTTAGACCTACATCATTTATAAGTGTCTCTGGTCTGTCTGTAGGGTTATAAAAGAAGTCTCGCATCTTTCTATTCATTGAGAAATTCACAATAGAATATGTGGCCCTAGAGGCATTCTCTTGTGGTTTCATTATGTTCCTCACAGAGTAGGGTTCCGCGTAAATCTCGGTGTTCTTATTGTTCCTAGAGACAATAAAGGGTTTTGTATCATGAACTTTGTTGTACTACGCATATTAGTTAGATGAACCTCAACAGTCTCAAAGGGCATGTTATATCTATGTCGAAGTGCTTAGCTTATATTCTGTATGCACTCGTGACCAAACGATGGTTGAACTTGGGGAAGATAAATATTGACTTGAGGATTAGCAAAAAGAATGCTTTCCTACTTTTGGCCAGCATGATCATGGCTCTCCTCTGGCAACAAGATTTCTGCAGCTTCTATTGTAATGAATTTACTAGTTTTCCTAATCTGTTGTGACCGTGTTTGTTTAATCATGACTCTCAGTCACCTTTGAGTCAATGAGTTCGATGATATCAACTCTGACGTCTGATTAGTTGTTTTTCTTTGTTATGCAATGCTGATTTGTTGTTTAAGTTGCAATAGAGGAAAACTTTGTTCATTTTTTTAGTTTAGAAAGCCTACAACTTTGTTAGCCTTGATTTCAAATGTTACGTATGGCTTGTTAGCTATAATATGCACTTAGTGTATGCCTTTGCTCTGATACATTTGCTTTCTAATTATCTCTTATTTTTCTTGTCTCGCAGTCATTTTAATTATGACAAAGGGAAGAAATTATAGTATTAAGATGCATGATACTTGATGCGAATTAATTAGTGCAAGTTGTATGTAAATATATATATGCACAGGCACAGGGTAACTAACGAGATTTGAATACTTCGATGCGCTTATTCCCAAATATGATTCGCAGAATTGTTTCTACATGTCACTAAGATAGGGAAAGCATTTTTGAAATAAATTCCGATATATTTGTCATTGGGTCATAATAGAACTGACACCTCCCAATGTAGGTAATATCGATATCGGTATCGTATCGATACGATATATCATCGATATATCGATGATATATAGATGCCATATCGCCAATATCAAACCGATTTTATGAAGAAAATAGCCTTCCAAGGGCAAATATCGGCCCTCGACGATATATCGGTCTCCTGTCGATACCGATATATCGTCGATATATCGCCGATATATCGCGATATGGCCTACTATGCACCTCCTCAACCTCATTATTGTGGTCCCTTAAGTCGAGTCAAAACTTTCTTGAATGATAATGCCCTAAACACTAGTGGCAGGCGGCGGTTAACAACCCCTATACAATCTTCTTCCATTTAATTGTAGGTCCCCAAGATCGCTCGATCTCCCCTGACATTGGCGTCAGTCTAGTGTTGTTGCATCCACTTCTTGTCGTTGTTCCCACGCCATCGCTAGGAGCTGAAGCACTTCTCTATTGACGAAATCCAATTCGAGCTGTAGCAAGAAATATAATCATTCCACTTGAAAACCCACTAACGTAGAACTAACATCGGGTTCCCCTTCATAGCCACCGACACCACCAACAACTCCCTCAAATTCGACCGACGTCGCAAAACTTCCTCCATAATGAATTAACACCTCTGCTTCTAAGCCCCGAGATCACAGTGGCCAAACTGAGATTAGTCATATAGGCCTCAACCACCTCATTGTCGCAGGGAAAACTCCTTCATCAACATACAGGAAAAAGCAAGTTTTTCTTCCACAATACATAAGGTGGACAATAGTGACTCCTACAGCCAGATGCCATCCTCAATGCAGTCACCCGCTCTCCCCCATTCTTAAATGGGTTACCACCACCTCTAAATCATGGCCTCAAATTTCAGCAAAATTCGATCGAATTTCTAGCGAATATCGATATTCTGTCGAAATCGAAATTCGACAGAAATGGCCGAAATGACCGACATATGGGCGCCCTAGTACAAAAAATGACCGAAATGACCGAAATTTAGGTCGAAATTCCACCGAAATTCCGTTTCGATCAGTCACCGAAATGGTGACCGAAACCAATATTTAAGGCCTTGCTCTAAATCCTCCTTCGACCTTCCACCAACAAGGAATCCTTCAAGGGTCACTAGTTGATTCCGATCCTTTTGCACCACCTTCAAACTGCATTCTCTTCATCAGTAACTGACAAATTACATATTGAAGCATATATCCTCCTTCACAACATATTAACAGGTAAGATAACCCTCCATCCCGCAATGAAAGCACCAAAGTGACAATCGCTCTAGTGATCCTCGCTGGATGGCCTTTGTTTTTGTCACTTGGGTCAGAGCCACCCCCACATCATCATGGGAGTCCACAACAAGTTTATGACTAATCACCACCACAAGATCTTTCCCTTTCTGTCTCCTTCTCTGGTCCCTCATAAGGTTCCAAAATCCATCCTCATGCCCCCTCTCTTAATCGATGGCCCTTTCTCCCCTGACGCTCCCTCTGCTTTAATATTTTTCATGGTAGGAGGCCTCTCTCTTTGCACGCTCTCTCTCTTTCTCCCGTTTCCATCTGCATTTTGCTATTTATGTACCCTTTTTATGTGATACATTTTTAGGTCCTTGTGTAATGTCACCACCCTCTTCTCCTGCATAATAAGGGTAGGCTTCATAACATAGAATATATCTTTCATTTTTCCCAACAATCATGACTATCTTGAAATATGTAAAACTCGAAGACATTTTTTGTGTGATACCTTTTCGCATGATATATTTTTTGGGGATTTTTACACCCATAACACTGAGTAATTTTGCAATAACATTCATAACCCTGCATAATCGCGAATTACATGAGAAACCCTGAGTAATGGTTAACTCTTACATGACATAACCCAATGTCATGTTCCGTTTGGGATGCCCGTTATGTTTGACGGTTTCCGTTAAAAAATTACAAAACTGCCCCTGCTATCCATTCTTATTTTGGAAAACATGCCATCAAACTCCCCCCTCCCCCTGCCGAGCACCACCTCAGCTTCCCCTGCAGGCCATGCGTCTAACACCCCGCCGCCGAGCTAATCCACCCTTCGTCGACCTCTGAACAAGCCCGCTCCCCTGCGCCGCCGAGCTCCATCCCCTTCGAACCCCACCCTCCTGGGAGAGCAAGCTCGCTCCATGCTGGAAGCCCACCGTCCAAACCCCCCACCTGCGGCAACCGACCTGCACATGCATCCCCCCACCCCCTGCGACTGATCACCGGTGAAGCTCGCCGCTCCCCCCCCCTCCCTCCTTCCCCAACGTGACCGCGAAGCCCCCCCCCCCCTTCCTTCCCGAACGTGCAACCCCCCCCCTGCCCCCCGGGTCTCTGCGATCGGCCGCCCACCCGGGCCCCCTGTAACCGACCCCCCCACCCCGGGCCCCTGCGACTGACATGAAGCCCCCTCCCGCACGACTCGGTCGACATACCTGCAACACCTACCCAGTCCTGCTACTTCCCTCTACTTCTCCTCTGCACCCGCCCGCCGCAGCCCTCCACCATCGTCGAGCTGCCCTCCACCATCGCCGAGCTGCCATGATGGATGCAGGGGTTGGCTTCAGATAAAGAGACAGGATACTTATTTTTTTATTTAGATTAAATTTCAGTCGTTAGATCGTTTATTGGTTAGATTAACTCAATCATCCGGTTGAGTTAACATAGTAAAGTAACAAAAGGTTATAGGTGTAAGACGGCACACTTATTCAGGGTCCTAAGCCTAATTCGCGATTATGCAAGGTTATGAATGTTATTGCGAAGCTACTCAGGGTTATGGGTGTAAAAATCCCTATTTTTCGATATGAAGACGTTGGGTAATCTCCCAAGTTGGGAAATACCACCAAAATGATTCCATTAAAAGCAGTTAAGTTACGTTACATTAACCAGCAGCCCAGAAATTGTAAAGGGCTTTACAACACGAAATTACATTTTCGGAGCAGAAACTCTGGTTGTTGAAAATAAGGTCATTCCGGGCAAGCCAAATCGCCCAGAGGGTCGCGAAGGCGAGGGAGATATCATCTGTGGAATTGCCCTACCGCACGAACTGATCTCCAAAAGGTAGTCTTCTCATCTGGCTCGAGCCACACAATCCCCAACTTCCTCCAAATCCGTACAGAAAACGCACACTTGAAAAAGATATATTCTGCATCCTCATGCCGTTGCCGGCACCTATCATACGTCATGTCCTGCAAGCCAAAAAGACGTACCCTCCTTTCCTTGTCGCACAAGCGGTCTCTTCTCAAACACCATAGAAAAATCTTGACCCTACACGGAATCTTAGTCACCCACACCATCTTCAAATCATGCACCATTTCCAGATCCTGCTCACCCGCTAGTTCCTTCAACTCATCATACACCTTCTTCGTTGAGAACTTCCCCCTACCCATTCAAAGTGGTCGGCCTGGTGCCCATCAACCTCAGGAGCCTGCACCTCCGCCTGTAGCTTGAAGAAGTCGGCCAATCTCTGATCGGAGAGCTCATTCGTGAAAGCCGGAGTAGACATGTTGGAGCCCCACGCCTGGTAGAGTAAGCATTCTTTCGCAGCCGCAAGAGCGAACAGCCGCGGGAATCTGACGCTAAGTTTTCCCTCCCCAGTCCAGTCCAGTCATCGGCCCAGAATCTGAATGTAAGGCTGTCCCCCACCTTCGGCCTCAGCTTGTGCGCTAAGGACGGCAGAATCTCCCTAATGCTCGTACATAGCGGCGACTCCCACCGCATGCTTCTCGCCACGAGCTCACCACGCACCCCATAAATTTTCCGAACAAGCTTGGCAACGAGAGCGGAAGAAGGACCCCAGATTTGAGTCACCCATTTTGCTAGGGGAGCCTTGTTCATGCAATCCACATCTCTGACCCCTAAGCCTCCTTCCCTCTTGGCCTCCATCACCTCCTTCCAGTTAACCAGGTGCATCCCTGATTTCTGTTGCTTACCATCAAACCAGAAAAACTTTTTCATAAGCGATTCTACCTTTCTTCGAATCCCAATAGGCATCAGACGCGTAGAGTAAAAAAATAGCAGTATTGTAGAAAGCACATGTTTCGGCGGAGTTAGCTTGCCGCCATTAGATAAAGTTATTGCCTTCCAACCAGCGAGTCTTTGTTCCATTCTCCGCAGCACATTGTCCCAATCCGCCTTCTTCAATTTCCCGTCCACCAAAGGTAAACCTAGATAATAAATTAGCAAATCCCCCAAAGGACAATCAATAATAGCTACGATCCTTGCTCGTTCTGCATCCTCCATCCCATAGGTAATAGCCACGGACTTGCTTTTGTTGATCTCAAGCCAAGAAAGATTCCCAAAAATCTCCACCAATTGCACTGCATTCAGCGATTGGGCCTCCGAGTCGCCTAGCAGTAAGAGTGTATCATCTGCATACTGTAGAGTAGGTATGGAGATTTTATCCATACGAAATCCCTCACACCAACCGGATTCCACCGCCTGTGAAAATAGAACCGCTAGTGCATCGACGATAAGAACGAAGAGCATTGGGGCTAGAGGGCAGCCCTGACGGACCCCACGCTGCGGTTGAACCCCCCCCCCCCGGTCTGTCATTGACCAGGATCGAGAAAGAGGAGGTCGTAACGCATCTTTTCATCCAGTCAATCCACAACTCCGGGAAGCCTCTTTTCCTCAACGCCGACCACAAGAAGTTCCAGTCTACGCAATCATATGCCTTAGCGAAGTTTATCTTCCACATGGTCCCCTTCTTCCTCGTCCGCTTCCACTGTAGACAGATTTCTGTTGCCATCACCAAACCCTCCGCCATCTGGCAGCCAGGGATGAAAGCCGACTATCCCTGCATGACCACCGATTCCAGCACACCCTTAAGCCTATTCGTCGGAATCTTAGCCACAATAAGGTATATTGCATTAGAAAGGGCGATCGGCCTGAAATTCTTCGATCCTTGTCGGGGAGTCTTTCTTTGGAAGCAAAAACAGCAGTGCTCTGTTGATCTTTTCGATCCCTCTGTTCTCATTCCTGAACTCATTTATGACCTCCAACACCTCCCCCTTCAGCAAGTCCCAGAATTCTCTGTAGGATAAGACCGAAAACCCATCCCGCCCAGGTGCCCCATCCGCATTCAGACCCCAGACTACGCTCTTGACCTCCTCCTCAGAGAAGATCGCTTGTAACCCCTCCACCTACGACCTGGACAGTTGCTTGACACCTCTTCCCTACCAACCCCAGCCGGACCCCCTTCGCCTCCTAGAGGCCTCCACGAAGTGATCGCGAATCGTGCTGCCAAGTCGGGCCTCCCCCGACACCCGCTCACCGCCAACGTGGATCTCCTGAATAAAATTCCTCCTTCTCTTGCCAGAAGCCATAGAATGGAAGAAACGCACATTGGCGGCGCCCTCTCTCAGCCAATTTTTACCGAGATTTCTGCCTCCATTCAACCTCCTCTTTTCGATCCTCCCTCAACAGCTCCTCTAGCAAATTCAACCTTTCTGTCAGCTCCTCGGGCTCAAGTCCACCCTCGTCGTCTAACTTGTCAAGGTGGGTTACCCCTCCCTGCACCTCTAACCTCCTGCTACTTCTCTGATGCTTAACCTCCCCGCCAAACCTCGTTAGATGTGACCTTAAGAGTGCAAGTTTTGCTGAGAATCTGCCGACCGCCAAACCCTCCATCACCCAACTGCTCCAGCGAGACCTGATATCCTCTGGGAAGCCCTCTTCAAGTAACCAAAAACGCTCGAAGCGGAAAGTAAATCTGCTCCTAGCCTCCTCTCCGGATGACCACAAGATCGGCATGTGGTCCGAGTGCGCCCGAGGTAATGCCCAAGCCCGCGACAAAGGAAAGGCCTCTACCCCTTCAACTGACATAAGAAATATGTCCAATCGCGAACGCAACCTCGCATTGCGCCACGTATAAGAGCACCCAGCCGCATCAATGATCGAGAGGCCCAACGAGTTATAATCCCTCTTGAAGTTCTCAGAATCCGGGTCCCTACCCCCTCTGAGCTGTGGTCGGTCCCCTGCCAGCAGAGTAACATTAAGGTCACCCCCAATGATTCAAATTCCCTCCTCCCAAGCCAAGCCCACGGCCACCAAATATGCCACCAGTGAGCCCCTCTCCTAGCCGATAGGACCATACACGTTAGTGATGAGAAAGGCGGTGCCATCTGTGTGTCGCCTTAGCTTCACCGACAAGCACGATCGCAGATGGGAGCCCTCCAGGAACTCATAATTAGCCTCTCTCCATCCAGTTAGCAATCGCATGATATATATTAAGAAAAGAGTACAAAGTCATCTTTACTTTATGCTATCAATATCCATTTCTACATTATTGTGTCTTTTTAGTTATTTCCATCCGTCTATCTATATAAAGAGGGGTAGTGTTCTCTTAATGAGTAACAATTCTTCTTTGTCCCAACAGGGTATTGGAGCAACAATACTAAACCAGTGGTCCAATATGCACTGAACAATCTGATCTTTCACCATACTTGTTCTCTTTTGACTATCGTGTCGTCATAAATTGGCATTATCCTTGCATCCCTAAATCACTCTAAGTACTGGCATTCTTACATGGCTTGTGTTATCTTCTTTTGGAGCTCATGGTGTCCCTCTAAGCTTGCATAACCACCAATGTGACTTGTGCGACCACCAATGCTTGCTGCTGCAATCAGCCATAGGCACGCTAATCATGCAGCCTTCATTCTCATTGTACGAGTGTGTTCAATGTTTTCCTACAAGAGGGCACACGCATCAAGTGGCCCCTTACGTTTGCATTAGGTACCGTCCTTGCACCTCGCCCTAGTAGATAAAAGTCTCTCAAGCACTCAATCTCGTCTAGCAGCTGGTGGATGCATGTCGTTGCACAAATATTTCCCGTGTTGAAGAAATCGATTGCATGGACCGCATATGTTGATATGCTCATGTGGCTTGAAGATCGCTCTGATTTCCTAAATTTGTGCATTATGCGCTCCTCCACATATATGGCCCGCATATACGGCCACATATGCAGTATTATGCGGCTCCAACATCACCATTTCCTCATCTCATTCGGGTTCATCTCATAGCTCTGTCTGTTCCTTCGTTAGGCTGTAAGAATATGCAATGTTTTTATATGCAATGCAATATCAATATGCATAGTTTTTATGTTTTGCCCATGTAACATTTTTATGGGTGTATGCACTGCATCATCTAATATTTTATATGTGTGGATTGAAGTTTTACTCATGTTTTCTAATGCATTACACATTTTCATAAATATGGATTAAAGTTTTGTTGTATGCAATGTTTTCGTTATCTTCTTGAACTCCACTCTTATTACATAAATTCAATAGTAAAATTTTTTGTAGATATTTATATATTTTTAAATTAAATATTAGAAAACTGCATAGAACTGTATATACCCCGCATATGTCCTTGCATAAGGCTTAATCAATATTCAGTGACCTACTGAGCGCATATGCATTCCGCATTCCTAAACCTTGGATATCTTACAACTTGCAGTTTCTATCTGTTGGGAAACGTGAACGAGAGAGATTCTATTCCATAGCCCTAGGCTCTCTTATATAGGAGAGTAGCCTATGGGTAAATTACATAAAGAGAATAACAAGAAAATAAAATAACGAAGAGGTACAGTTATTCAATATGCGTCAACACTCCCCCTCAAGATGGAGCATAGATATCAATCATGCTCAGCTTGGAAGCACACTTCTGAAATGGACCTCGTAACAATGCCTTGGTGAATATGTCTGCAGTCTGGTTCTCTGAAGTAACATGAGATGTGGCAATGAATCCTTTCTGAATCATATCACGTATGAAGTGACAATCCACCTCAATATGCTTGGTCCGCTCATGGAATGCAGGGTTGTTTGCAATAAACAAAGCAGCCTGATTATCACACTCCAAGTTCATAGGAAGTGGTACATCTAAGCATAAATCTGTCAGCACCGCTTTCACCCACATCATCTCTGTAGTAGCCTGGGCCATAGCCCTATATTCGGATTCAGCACTAGATCTAGCTACCACAGTTTGTTTCTTGCTCCTCCATGAGACTAGGGCATCTCCAACATAGACGGCATACCCTGAGGTGGATTTCCTATCCTTAGGACATCCTGCATAGTCTGCATCTGCGCATGCTGAGATAGAAATCCCCTTTCCTTTCTTGAATAGCAGACCTGCACCTGGAGAAGATTTGAGATATCTAAGTATCATATGTATTGCATCCATATGCACCTGGCGTGGTTGCTCCATGAACTGGCTCACACGGCTCACTGCAAATAATATATCTGGCCTGGTGATCGTGACATATAACAGTTTGCCTACCAGTTCTCTATATCTTCTCCTGTCCACCTCCTTTGTGCCATCATCATACAGCTTCATGCTAGGGTCCATTGGTGTCGTAGCAGGTCGACACCCTAGCATACCTGTCTCACTCAGTAGATCTGTAACATACTTCCTCTGTGACATGACTAATCCATACTGATTTCTGGCAAATTCCAGCCCCAGAAAATATCTAAGGACTCCCAGGTCCTTGGTGACAAACTCGGTCCCCAGCCTTTCCTTTGCCTGCTTAATGCCCTGGTCATCATCACCTGTAATCAAGATATCGTCAACATAAACCATGATTACAATGATACCTCTCGCCGTCTTCTGTACAAACAAGGAATGATCAGCATTGGAGCGTTTATATCCTTGTTTCTCAAAGAGATCTGACAGCTTCTGGAACCATGCTCTGGGGCTCTGCTTAAGGCCATAGATGGCCTTATGTAATCTGCAAACCTTGGAACACTCCCCCTCAACAGCAAAACCTGGTGGTTGTTGCATATAGACCTCCTCCTGCAAATCGCCATACAGAAATGCATTCTTCACGTCCAGTTGATAGAGTGGCCAGTCTCTAGTAACTGCAACTGATAACAGGATCCGTAGAGTGGAATGACGCGCCACAGGGGAGAACGTGTCAAGGTAATCTACCCCATATGTCTGTGTGAATCCCCGTGCAACTAGGCGTGCCTTGTACCTGTCAATGGAGCCATCTGCATTGTGTTTAACTGTAAACACCCATTTGCAACTCACCGGGCTGACATCTGGAGGTATAGTAACCAAACTCCAGGTTCCCCTGGACTGAAGTGCCGCCATCTCTTCCTCCATTGCTAGCCGCCATCTAGAATCCTGTAAAGCATCATGGTGGTTCCGTGGAATGTCTGTAGCTGAAAGTGCCAATGCAAACGTCCTGAAGTGTCCACATAGCCTCTCAAAAGACACAGCTGCTGATATTGGATATTTGGCACAGCTTCTCTTCGGCTTGCGTAGAGCGATTGGAACATCCAGATCCTCTGTGTTATCACCATGCTCCTGTAATGCATCCTGCTGAGAAATGTCGTCAGATCCATCAACATTAATATTTTCATTACATACCATAGGGCATAGGCGAGCTAGTTGACTGGTCAGGACCATGAGCTGGAGTAGGCCTGCGAGTGTAATGGAATGGTAGCGGGGATACTGTTGATGGCGGTGGTGGTGGTTGTGGTGGTGATGACGGTTGTGTTAATTGTGGCACTGGTGATGGTGGTTCCATGAATACGGCATCTGGAGCTATAGGATGTGGCTGCGTGTTTCCGGATTCTGAGAAATACATAACAGATTCAAAGAATGTAACATCTGCACTGATCATATACCGCCGACGCACAGGATCAAAACACTTGTACCCCTTTTGTGATCTGGGGTACCCCACAAAGATACACTTGACAGCCCTAGGAGAGAGCTTGTCAGTACCAGGCGACAACTGGTGGACAAATGCGACTGACCCAAACACACGAGGGGTAAGAATGAACAGATCCTTGTCAGGATAAATAAGTGAAAAAGGAACATGTTCATTCAAGACGGATGAAGGCATACGATTTATAAGATAACATGCAGTAAGGACTGCATCACCCCAGTAGGAGTACGGAACATGACTCTGAATAAGAAGTGACCTTGTGACATCAAGTAGGTGACGGTGTTTTCTTTCTGCAACCCCATTTTGTTGAGACGTATGAGCGCAAGATGTTTGGTGAATAATTCCTTTAGAGTAGTAGTAGTTGGCTAGATTGTTGGTGCACAATTCTAAGGCATTGTCACTTCTCATAATTTTGACAGATGTGGAAAAAACATTCTGAATCTCATTTAGAAAGTGAATAATAATATTTCCTGCTTCAGACTTATTTTTCATTAGAAAAACCCATGATGCTCTAGAGAAGTCATCCACAAATACAATATAAAACCTGTGCCCCTGATGATCGGGAACACGACTCGGACCCCAGACATCAACATGAAACAACTCAAACTTGGAGTTACTACTCCGACCTTGACTACTGGGAAAAGACGACCTGTGATGTTTTCCCAGCTGACACGCCTCACACTGGATAGGTGTGTGAGAGAGACTATAGGGTAGAACTAGACGCAACTTCTGAAGTGGTAAATGACCAAAACGCAGATGCCACAGGAGGGGAGATACTTGTTCAGCAGGAGAAGCTGTGATTCCGGCAAAGGGGGTCTGGTTCAGACGATAAAGGCCTCCTTGCTCATAGCCATGACCAATCACGTTGCCCGTACGGATGTCCTGAAAAATCAAGGAAGATGAATCAAAAATAGCTCGACAATGGAGATCCTTCGTAATCTGACTAATTGACAACAGATTCATAGAAAAATGCGGTGCATGCAAAACATTCTTGAGCTGCATAGAGGACGTCAATCTAGTCTCCCCCTGACCCGTGATAGGAGAATGCGTGCCATTGGCAATAACTACTGTCCGTCCTGGAGGAATCTGAGTGTATCCTGTAAGTAGGCTCAGGTCGCCACATAGATGATGTGTAGCGCCGGAGTCCATGATCCATGGCAGTGTATCAGATCTACTACTGTGGAATGCAAGTGTACTACCTGAAGTACTAGTAGAGGCCGAGGCAGAAGCAGCAGCATCAGTATGATTCTCTGTAGTCGGTGCTGGACCAGATGGTGGAATAATGCCCCTGAGACGGGCAACTAGATCATCAAATCGTTGATCCAATGTAGCAGCAGACGGGGGCTCTATCTGCTCAGCGGCTCGTGCAGATGCAGGAAATCCATGCTTTGAGTAGCATGTATCTTCAGTATGTCCGACTCGGTGACAATATGAGCATGTTGGCCTAGTGCGGCCACCCCTTCCACGGGGAGTACGTCCACGGCCCTGGTGATGAAAACCACGGCCTCTGTTGGCCGCCATGGCTGAGGGATTCTGACTCGCAGCAGCTGAGGGTACTGTGATCCTACTCAATCTGTGAAAAGCCTCCTCCATGGGAGGAATAGTCGAGTCCGCCAAAATCTGTGAACGTGCTGCCTCATATTCTGGATCAAGTGCAGCGAGAAACACTCCCACCATCGTCGCATTCCTATATGTCTTCTGCTGTTCCGGCATGGCGGTAAGAGGCATGAAGCTATAGAGCTTCTCAAACATCCCTCTCAATGATGTATAGAGAGAATGTAAAGGACGGTCGTTCTGCTTTATTGTGAATATGTCATGTTGTAGTTGCAGAATCTTCGTCTCATTTTTCGCCTGAGAATACGTCGCTGCCAGGATATCCCACATGTCTTTAGCTGTGGGTTGATGTAAAATGTCATTGGCGATTTCAATAGCCAATGTGCCGGATAGCCACACCTTGGCATATGCATCATCGGACTCCCATGAGGCATGGACTCCAGTCTTCTCTGCAGGCTCTGGCTCAGTAAGAATGTGCTTCTTACCTGTAGACTTCATCATACTCATGAACTGCATTGCCCACAGTTCATAGTTCGTACCATCCATTTTGACAATGGGCGCTGGACCACGAAATGCGCCAATAGACGGGATATCTGCCTTGCTGTCCGACATACTAGAAGCCGAAGACTGGAGCGACTGAGAGAAAAATAATCTTTGTCTACAGTGACATAGACGGGATTAGTTGCGTGTGTAGACTTCAAGCAACTAACCCCATGTAGATCAGGATGTGTGCCCTAGGGTTTTGGGACTTAGGGCACGTAGGCACGTGCAAGGAGCACGCGCGCGCGCACCAAGAGGATCACGCACGCGCTGGAGCACGCAACTGGAAAATCACGCGCGCACTGGCGCACGCAACTGTGCGCGTAATAGTGCGCACAGTTGCACAGGGGCGGTGCGCACGGTGCTGCGCAAACAGGGGCGCAAGGCTATGCGCGCAGGCGTGCGGCGATGCACGCACAGTCGCCGGTGATGCGCGAGATGCGCGCACAGGCGCGAGATGTGCGCACAGGCGCGAGATGCGCGCACAGGCGCACAGGCGCGAGAGGCGATGCGCGAGATGCCTGTGCGGAGATGATCGCCGATCGGCTAGGCGTCGCCGATCCGAGAGAGAGGGAGAAGAGAGGCCGACGGGTGGGGTGTTAGGGTTAGGGTTTCGAGAACTCCGGTCTAGGACCGTCGCTCTGATACCATGTTGGGAAACGTGAACGAGAGAGATTCTATTCCATAGCCCTAGGCTCTCTTATATAGGAGAGTAGCTATGGGTAAATTACATAAAGAGAATAACAAGAAAATAAAATAACGAAGAGGTACAGTTATTCAATATGCGTCAACACTATCCCTTGTTGATGAACTAAAGGTTTTATATATAATTATACCTAGATTGTCTTTGCACTTCTCTAAGTACCCTTAGGTAGATGAAGTCCTCGTATATAAGCTAATTATCAAGAGTCATGGGACGAAATATGAATTCTTGATGCAAAGCATCCTCGATTTGATTGAAGGGGACGATAAAAAAAAGCACATCTTGAAGAGCATCATAATATGACTGCAAACATTTGTCTAGAAGCATAATATTATGCTTATAAAGTCATGCATCTAGTCTATCTCATTCTGCATATAGCAAATGGGATACCGCATTATGCGAAATTGCTACTACAAGAGGGATGTGAGACTCATTGGACGGCATATTCCATTGTCGGAATACATCCAAGATATTGCAAATACATATTAACACCACACAAGTGAAGCGGAATGAACATTATTTTTTTATTCCAAAGAGGGGAAACACGCGAAGATGTCCGCCCCATGAATATTATATTGTTAAAAAATAAAAATATTACCTCACAAAAGCCAATATTCAAGGAGACTCTTGGCATGGAAGAGTGCATTTTCAGAATAGACACGATCATACAAGAAAACAACTCCATTTCTAGAGAGCCAGAGCATCCAGATAATAGCGATGGGCCAAAGCATATCAAGAATGAACATTATGTTTTCGAGTAATATTTTATGACATTGGATGCCTTTAAGAAGCTTTACAACAAAAATCATGTTTATGTTAGGAAAATAAATCCCAAGCCTCTTTTAGTAATGGCATCCAATTAGTGATGGGTACTCATATTATTGAATTTTCGCAACTTGCAAGTTGACAAAGATATCAAGCCTAAACCATAAAGTAAATACCAAAGTTCTACTCAATTTTACTCAAGAGTTGAGTTTTTTACTTGTATGTGTATTTGTACGCACGAATGTATATGCAAGCATACATAATAATTTGAAAGCATTCCATTCACTTAAACTGCATAAATACCCCAAATTGATCGATCTCTTTTGTGACAGGATCGTTATTGGCTATTTGTTGATCAAGTACTCTTTTTGGCATAACCAATCACTTTAATTAGTGGAAATGGGGGACAAAAAGTACCTCAAAAGATAGAAGGAGGCGGATGGGTGGGGAGTGAGGGCGAGGTTCTCGGCGGAAGCGGGAACATCTCCAGTGGCGCATCCGCCAGGGGACTGCAGGCGGGGAGAAGACTCAGGGAGATGGCGGTGATTTCGTAAGGCAGGGCAGGGGATCGACAGATGGGGGTGGATGAGCGCTCGTGACACACAGGAAGGCTGGCCGGAGATGTTTCAGGTGTGGGGAGGGGGGCATTCGGCTTCCTCTTGTTGGTCTCTCCCGCGGTGCTTTTCCTACGGGTTGGTGGGGCATCACCGTAGCTCCTATAAGACCCTTCAGGGTCGTGCTTCTGTCGTGCGGAATGATGGCTCGTGTTCGGCTACGTCGCCGACGGTCCGATACGAAGCATGGGCTGATGAGGGTTCGGTAAGCCGTTCATATGCATCGGTCGTCGGAGCTATTGATGAGGGAAATAAGGACGATTATTTGATCGGTTCGTGGGTGAAGGATTGCGGCTCCGCCTCGGCAGTTTGGGCGGAGATATCTGGCCATTTCGGTACTCAATTCACGGAGATGTGGTCCTTCTTGGTGACCATTGGTGTTGCATTAGGGGACTATCAGATTGCCAAAAGTTACATCTTTCGACGTCATCCGTTGCAAAGGATATTGTCTGGAGGCTTCCTCGCTTTGCTGATAGGCTGATGGATCGCTGGATAAGGCGGGTGGCGCAGGTGCGGGGAGTTCTGTTTCTGACGCGGTCGACCGCGTGCCTGAGGAAGGCATTGCGCCAAGTGGGGTCGATGGTGCAGGTGTTGGCGGATGGGACGAAACCGGGTTCGGACCCTGAGCTCACATTTGTGTTGATGGAGTGCATGTTCGATGTTGGGCCGCTCGCTACGGCGGAGATGGTCATCGGTCGCTTTGCTTTTCCTATGCAGATATCTTTGTTGGTTCTTGCGCCACCGCCGCAGCAACCGGTGGTCGATGGCGATTCCCCGTCCGGTAAGGGGCTGGTGGATGTCGGTTCGCATTCCGTATTGCAGTTGGGGAAAGATGTTTCGTTTACCTAGCGGGGTCCACCCCAATCGTCGCGGGTAGTTGGGGGGGGCGTTTCCCGAAAAGACGGATCACGAGGATCTTTTTGCATCTATTCCGAGGGCGAATGTTTCGTTGGATTGGGGAACATCTCTTCCAAGTTTCGGATCCATGCTGATACAACCAAGTATGAATCGGGTGGCTCCGCCTATTATTCGGGAGCTGGAAGTGGGCCTGGGCAAGCGGATCTCGCAAGCGGGTTGCTTCTTCGTTTCTCCCGGGGCTAGGGGCCCTGTGGAAACCCGTGTTTTGTTTGAAGACCAAACTGTGGATGTGAACCCACTACCGCCTTTTGCTTTTCAGGAGTGTGCCAAAGAGTCCACTGCTTTATCAGTGGGCAAGTGTGGATTCGATACTGGGCTTCAATCTCTATTGGGAGGCTCCCCTTCGCCTGACCATCGCTGTTCGTCAGGGGACGTGTCATCTGCGGTGGAGTCGAGGGCACACGAAGAAGGTCAACTTGGCGCTACCTGGCCGATGAACGTGGAGGATGTACCTACTGCTATTGGATCCATGGGGGACAGAAGGGCTGGGAAGAGATACAAAAGACGACAACGGCCTAAGCGCCAGAATGCCGACATCCCTCCTGTGTCTGATCGAGTAAGCAAAATTGCGGCGCTTGCAGGGTTGATCCCTATCCTGGGTAATTCTAATGCCTGTCAATGAGGATCCTTTCGTGGAACGTAAGGGGTCTGGGTGACCCGGCAAAGAGGAAGATTTTGGGCTCAAGATTCATGGAATGGGGCTGCGATGTTATAATGCTACAGGAAACAAAGCTTGATTCAATGCCTGACTCTATTTGGCGCTCTTTTGATATGAATCTATGGGTGGTTTTAGAGCGCTTGATGTGGTTGGCTCTGCGGGGGGATTGGTGATTGCTTGGAAGGACTCTTGTTATGCTTGTACCGCTGAGCTGAGAGGGAATTTCGTTCTCACGATGATTCTGGAATGTCTTCGCTCTGGAGTTGTTTTCGCTATCTCGTGTGTGTACAGGTCGTGCCAACCAACTCTGAGGCAGCAGGTGTGGTCGGAGCTACGGGAGGTGAGGAGCGCTTTCCCGGGCTGTGCATGGCTGATTGGTGGGGACTTTAATGTTATACTCTTTTCATCTGATGGACCGGGCTTGTGTGGGGGTCAGGACCCGAGCTCGGCGGATTTTGCTGAAGTGGTGGATTTCTTGGGGCTGAAGGTTATGGACGCGAGTAACCTGAAATACACGTGGCGTGGCGGAGCTCAGGCTCTCGTTCCTGCCTTGATCGCTTCTTGGCTTCGACCGAGCTCTTGGAGCTTTTCCCGTTGGCGTTTGCTACTGGTAGGCCTCGGACGCTCTCGAACCATTCATCGCTTATATGGGACTCCGGTGAGTCTTCCATTCCAAGGGGATTCTTTAGATACGAGCGGGCATGGCTGTTGGAGAAGAGCTTCAGGGAGGTGGTCTCCTTGCACTGGAGATCCTCGACGGTCTCGGGTACCGATGTTTCGAGATTTGAACAAAAGCTAAGGTCCTTGTAGATTATGCTTTGCACTTTCAAGAAGGATTCCAGAGAAGCCAGGCGGGTGGCTAGAGCCACGGCTGAGGAGGAGCTCTGTAGGCTCGACAGGTTAGAGGATGATAGACCTCTTGTTCTAGACGAATTGGTTCAGCGTGGCGAGGCTCAAAAGAAGATAGCTGAGGAAGATAAGAAGCGACTGACTAAGTGGAGGCAGAGATCCAGAAGCAAATGGCTTAAGGAGGGAGATGCTAATACTGCTTTATTTCACAAAGTGGCTAGCGGAAGGCATCATATTAATTTTATCCGGTCGGTGATTGTGGATGAGGTAAGGGTGGTTGGGGATAGAGAAATGGGCATGGCGATCTCAGACCACTTCCATGCCTCTACGTCAAGGGTTTCATCCAGACGGTGGAGATGGATCGGTCTGGGTGCTCCGCGGCTCTCTGGTGCTCATGCCGCTAGCTTGATTCAACCGGTAACCATGGAGGAGTTGAAGACCACGGTCTGGAATTTGAATGTGGATGGGGCGCCTGGCCCGGATGGCTTCCCGGTCTCCTTCTATAGGGACTTTTGGGATCTGCTGGCGGTGGATTTGCTGGACGTGGTCGAGGAATTTTGCAGGTGTAATGCGGGTTTGAGAAGATAAATAAAGCTATGATTTTTCTCCTTCCAAAGCATGGGACAGCTGAACGTATCGAGGACTTTCGGTCGATTGCTCTCTCCAACACTTTGTACCTGATAGTGGCAAAGATTTTTGCTACTAGGCTTAGCAGGGTGCTTGAACACATTATCTCTCTGCTGCATTCGGCTTTTGTCCCCGGGAGGCAGATGGGGGACGGCTTGGTTATGGCTACTGAAATCATTAATTATTGGAAGAGACACAGGGTGAAGGCGTTGTTATGGAAGGTGGACTTTACGAAGGCTTACAACACTCTGGCGCTTCCTTTGGGAGGCAATGCACAGGAGGGGCTTTCCGGATCTTTGGATTTCATGGATGAAACTTTGTGTGACGACTACCTCTATGACGGTTCTTGTGAATGGCCGGCCGGAGGGGGGATTCTTTCAACCTCAAAGGGGGTCAGGCAGGGATGCCCCTTGGCCCCTTTACTTTTTGTCGTTACAGTTCATGTTTTAGCTTGTATGGCCGATCGGGTCCAGAGCTGTGGGTTAACGCGTGGGTACTCGCGGAATGACATGATCATTCCTCTTCTTCAATATGCGGACGATACCATTTTCTTTGTCGAGGGAGGTGTAGATGAAGCTCGTGGCAAGGCAGATACGCTGGATCTGTTTGGTGAGATATTGGGGTTGAGGAGGAATCAGGCTAAGTCTACGATGGTCCCTTTTGATTTATCCGAGGAGGAGGCGCAGGAGTGCGGCACTGCGATGGGCACGGAATGCGGAGTGCTGCCTATTCGTTACCTAGGCTTGTCGTTGATGACGGGTAGAATAAAAATGGCGGACTGGCTACCTGTTGTTGAAAAATTAGAGCTGAAGCTCGCCGGGGGGAAATCCACTTTCCTATCCAAGGGTGGCCGATTGGTTTTGATGAAAGCGGTACTCTTTGCTATCCCGATCTATTTCACGTCTACTCGTTTGTTTCCCGCTGGGATTCGTACTCGCCTGGAGAGGTTGATGAGGAGATTTCTGTAGAGAAAGAGTGGGCAGGAGGTTAATGGGATTCACTTGGTGGATTGGGATACCGCTAATCTTCCCAAGGCTGAAGGTGGCCTCCGAACCAAGCGTATTGCTACATCCAATGAGGCGTTATTGCTGAAATGGGTGAACAGACTTTAGGGTATCGACAATACTATTTGTTGCACTCTTATGCGCCGGATCTACGCTATTTGTGTCTCGCCATCTGCTGTGGACCGGGGGGTATGCCGTCTCCCCTCTGGAAGGGCATTCTGAAGATTCTTCCGCGATTCGGTGAACTTTTTCGACCGGTGCTGGGTGGGGGGTGCTCCTTCACTTTTTGGCAGGACGATTGGACGGGCGGAGGCTCTCTTAGTACTCGTTTTCCTCGCTTGTACGCCGTGGCTGTTGACTGCGAGGCTAAGGTCGCCGAAAGTTGGTGTGACGGTAACCGGATGCCGAGGTTTAGTGCCTATTTCTCGGACCAACGCCTTGAGGAGTTTCTGCTCTTGCTGGATTCGCTGCTGGCTTTGGTCAACCCGGCAGGTGGCTGTGACCATTGGGTGTGGAAGGATACCTCTTTTTCTGTCAGGAAGGCATACGGGGCAATCCGTAGGTCGCCTCCTGGGCGCACGGATGGTCTTGTTAGGGACTGTGGTTTTATTTAGGGGCTTCTTCTCCCCGAGAGGATCGGTTTTTTCCTTTAGCTGCTCAGGCGAAAAAGGCTGATGATGAGAGATCGGTGTGCAAGAATGGTTGGGCTTAGTACTGACAGATGCCCCCTTTGTGAAACTGATATAGAATCAGTGGAACATCTCTTCTTCCTTTGTTCGGTTACGAGGACTTTGTGGGGAGAACCTGGTATGGATTGGGTTAATGCGAGGAGTTTCGAAGCTTTTTGGGGATCTTTGTGATTAGCGCGTCTGCGGCCGCGGAAGGAGGTTCTTCGCCCATTGGCTATCTTGTGGTCCACCTGGCTAGCTAGAAATGCCTTCATTTTTTCGGGTCAACGTTTTTATCACGAAAACGTCTGTTTACAGTCTGCGAGGCTTGTTAAGGACTGGTTGTCGATGTAACCGAGTCCTATTTCTTGTGATTTTTTATAACTTAATATTATAAATTTGGGGTGGACACCACTGCGTGCTCCCCCTTTTTCAGATTCAAAAAAAAATCACTTTAATCAGTGGCTATTTGTTGATTGGTCACTTTTTCTAACCTAATAAATCACTTTTCATTATTGGGTGCAATTTGATCTAATCATTAACTTTTTAACGAAACTTCTAACTGTCAATTGATGGATCAATCACCCATGTTGACTAACTTGTCACTCAGATCGATCACCTAGTTCGGACTAATTGATCTGCATTTCCAAAAAAAGTTTGTAAAGTTGATTTTATTCCTGATTTAGACCTCAACGGTTCAAAAACCTCCAATAGCTATATTTCAAGAATATGGTACTACCACATTCGTTCTACAAACACAAACGGGCGTGCATTAAAAATTTGTATACCATAATCTACAAAGTTGTGCTTACTTCCGAAACGCATATTTATCTACTTTCGACAAACAATGGTCGTCATTGTTGATTTTTTTTATATATGACTCGGTGGAGATATGCTTACATGCAATCAAACTCTACGTATGATCAACTTGTTGCTATTCACTTTTATCATCACAAGTATGAGTGTTTTACACTTCTAAAATTATTTTGTTCTTTATTGAATATTGCATAGCAGTTGGATTCTCTTGACAGAAATATCATTTATAGTTGTATATTTATTTTACTTGTATTTCGTAAGCAAACTTGGTGTATGATCGAAGTTGTAGGAAACATCGATGCGTAATCCAAAGTTGCGGGACGTATTTAGTGTGTGACCCAAATCATTGTATTGAAGTATGAAAACTTGGTGTGTGATCAAAGTTGGGGAAATCCTTTGGTGTGTGATCCAAAGCATGGGTAAAATCGATTGAGTTATCCATGGTAAAGCAGTTGCTATCTTGATTTGTTTATCGGTCTATCGGGAATCCTTAGTCAAGTGCTATGGGGGTGTTATTTTTATCCAATGGGTTTTCCACATTAAGAACTTTGTGCAAGTGGTGATTATGTGGTTGATCTTCTTCTTGTGACTGTTTAGTGATAACCTTTTATCTGGCCATTAATTTTGAAATATCAACCATTCACCTTCCCATGTAGTAGTTCCTGATCCTAGCTTCCACAATTTGCACATACGACACCCAAGTACTATCTCAAGAACATGTTGTTAACGTATATATTAGTTTCTGTGTGGTTCTCTGTTATTTTTATTTTCAGTTGTATGCTTTATGTAATTTACCCATAGGCTACTCTCCTATGTAAGAGAGCCTAGGGCTTATGGAATAAACATCTCGTTCATTTTTCCCAACATGGTATCAGAGCGACGGTCTTAGACCGGAGTTCTCGAAACCCTAATCCTACCCTACCCCACCCGCCGGCCTCTCTTTCTCTCTCTCTCATCGGCGCCACCGGGGCACACCGTACACGCCGCTCCTCCGCCGCACAAGTGCGCAGCCGCACCAGCACCCTGTGCGCCTTTGCTGCCGCTCCTGCGCGCCTGCGCGAGTGCGCTATCGCCCCTGCGCGAGTGCGTAGCCCGCCACGTGCTGCCCCTCTGCGCGTCGTAGCCCTCCGCGCACTGCTCCTCTACGCGATTTCGCCTGCGCGCTATCTCCTGCGCTGTGCGACTGCGCGTGATCCAGCGGCGTGCGCGTGCTCCTTCACGCGCAACTGCGCCTGCCTGTGCGCGCGACAGCGTGCTCCCTGTGCTCCCAGTTGCGTGTGCGCATGCTCCCAGTTGCGTGTGCGCGTGCTCCCTGTGCGCGTGCGCGTGTGCTAAGCCCTAAAGCGCACACCGTCATCTACATGGGTTTAGTTGCTTGAGGTCTACACGTGCAACTAAACCCGTCTATGTCATTGTAGACGAATTTCATTCTCTGTCAATCGCTCCAGTCTTCAGTCTCCAGTATGTCAGAAAGCAAGGCGGATATCCCATCCATTGGCGCCTTTCGTGGTCCAGCGCCTATTGTAAAGATGGACGGTACAAACTATGAACTGTGGGCAATGCAGTTCATGAGCATGATGAAGTCAACGGGTAAGAAGCACATTCTTACCGAACCAGAGCCTGCTGAGAAGACTGGAGCCAATGCCTCTTGGGAGGCTGATGACGCATACGCCAAAGTTTGGCTATCTGGTACGTTGGCAATTGAGATTGCCAATGACATTCTACATCAACCCATGGCCAAGGATATGTGGGACATTCTGGCGGCTACATATTCGCAGGCGAAGAACGAGACAAAGATTCTGCAACTCAAGCATGATATATTCACTATAAAGCAGAATGGTCGCCCTCTACATTCACTCTACACATCTCTGAGAGGAATGTTCGAGAAGCTCTACAGCTTCATGCCTCTGACAGCCACGCCAGAACAGCAGAAGACATATCGGAATGCGACTATGGTGGGCGTGTTCCTTGCTGCACTTGATCCACAGTATGAGGCGGCACGATCCCAGATCTTGGCCGACTCTACTATTCCTCCCATGGAGGAAGCCTTCCATAGACTGAGTCGGATCACCGTTTCTTCTGCGGTCACGAATCAGAATACTTCAGCCATGGCAGCCAATAGGGGTCGCGGATTTCATCATCAGAGTCGTGGACGTGGACCTCGTGGCAGAGGAGGCCGTACTCGGCCAACATGTACTTACTGTCATCGCGTTGGACACAATGAAGACACATGCTACTCGAAGCATGGATTTCCTGCATCTGCACGAGTCGCTGAGCAGATAGAGCCTCCATCTGCTGCGACTTTTGATCAGCGGTTCGATGATCTAGTTGCCTGTCTAAGGGGCATTATTCCCCCATCTGGCCCAACACCTACTACTGAGAGTCAATCTGATGCTGTTGCTTTTGCCTCTGCGTCGACCAGTGCTTCAGGTAGCATACTTGCATTTACCAGTAGCAGATCAGATACACTACCGTGGATTATGGACTCGGGCGCTACACATCATCTATGTGGTGATCAGAGTTTACTTACAGGATATTCTCATATTCCTCCAAGCCGAACAGTAGTCATTGCCAATGGTACACATTCTCCCATCACTGGTCAGGGGGAGATTAGACTGACATCTTCTATGCAGCTCAAGAATGTGCTACATGCACCTGATTTTTCAATGAATTTGTTGTCAATCAGTCAGATTACGAAGGATTTACATTGTCGGGCAATTTTTGATCCATCTTCTCTTATTTTTCAGGACATCCGTACGGGCAACGTGACTGCTCGTGGCTGTGAGCAAGGAGGCCTCTACCGCCTAAATCAGCCTCATTCGCTGGAACCTCATCCCTTCCCACTGGACCAGTATCTCCTTTGTTGTGGCATCTGCGCTTTGGGCATCTACCGCTTCAGAAGTTGCGTCGTGTGTTACCCCAGGGTCTTCCTCACACACCTATCCAATGTGAGGCTTGTCAGTTGGGAAAGCATCACAGGTCTACCTTTCCCAGTCGTCCAGGTCGGAGTAGTACCTCCAAGTTTGAGTTATTTCATATTGATGTCTGGGGTCCGAGTCGTGTACCTAATCATCAGAGATACATATTTTATATAGTTATTGTGGATGACTTCTCCCGTGTGTCATGGGTATTTTTGATGAAAAATAAATCTGAAGCAGGCAATATTATTATCCATTTTCTGAATGAAATTCAAAATGTTTTCTCCACATCTGTGAAGTTTGTAAGAAGTGATAATGCCCTAGAACTGTGCACTCATGTCCTAGCCAACTACTACTCCTCAAAAGGGATTATACATCAAACATCATGTGCTTATACCTCTCAACAAAATGGGATTGCTGAAAGGAACATCGCCATCTTCTTGATGTCACAAGATCACTTCTTATACAGAGTCATGTTCCTTATTCTTACTGGGGTGACGCGGTCCTCACTGCATGTTACCTAATTAACCGTATGCCGTCCTCTGTCTTGGATGAACAGATTCCCTTTTCCATTATCTATCATGGGAAGGATATGTTTTCCCTTACTCCCCGTGTGTTTGGTTCAGTCGCCTTTGTCCACCAGTTGTCTCCTGGTACTGACAAGCTCTCTCCTAGGGTTGTCAAGTGTGTCTTTGTTGGGTACTCCAGAACTCAAAAGGGGTACAAGTGTTTTGATCCTTTGCGTAGGCGGTATATGGTCAGTGCAGATGTTACATTTTTTGAATCTGTAATGTATTTTTCAGCCTCAGGTGATCAGCAGCTACCTCCACTGCCTACCGACGCCATATACATGACACCACCACCTCCAGCACCGTCACCACCACCACCACCACCACAAATCCCCGTCTCACCACTACCGTTCCATTATACCTGTAGGCCTCCTCCAGCTCATGGTCATGACTCATCTCCTAGCTCGCCTATGGTATGTACTGAAGATACTACTCTTGATGAATCTAATGATATTTATGAGCAGGATATGTTGCAGGGGCCAGATGAGAACACAGTTGATTTAGATGTTCCTATTGTTATACGCAAATCGAAGAGGAGATGCGTTACATATCCATTGGCAGCTTCTGTGTCATCTGAGCGACTATCTGGGGATTTCAGGAACTTTGTGGTGGCCTTGTCAGCTGTAGATATTCCACGGAATTATCAAGATGCTCTGCAGGACAGTAGATGGTAGCTAGCAATGGAGGAGGAAATGGCAGCACTTCAATCTAGGGGAACTTGAAGTCTAGTTCCTATACCTCCAGATGTGACCCCGGTGAGCTGCAAGTGGGTGTTTACGGTGAAGCAAAATGCAGATGGTTCTATTGACAGATACAAGGCCCGCCTTGTTGCACGTGGTTTTACACAGACATACGGGGTGGATTACCTTGATACATTCTCGCCAGTAGCCCGTCATTCCACTCTCCGGATCTTGCTGTCAGTCGCAGTCAATCGAGAGTGGCCGCTATATCAGTTGGATGTGAAGAACGCGTTCTTATATGGAGATTTGCAGGAGGAAGTTTATATGCAACAGCCACCCGGTTTTGCTGTTGAGCGGGAGTGTTCCAAGGTGTGCAGCCTTCATAAGGCTATCTATGGCCTTAAGCAGAGCCCCAGAGCATGGTTCCAGAAGCTCTCAGACCTTTTTGAAAAACAAGGATACAAACGCTCCAATGTTGATCATTCCTTGTTTGTACAGAAGACTTCTAGAGGTATTATTGCAATTATGGTTTACGTAGATGACATCTTGATTACAGGAGATGATCAGCAAGGCATAAAGCAGGCGAAAGAAATGCTGGGGAGCGAATTTGTCACTAAGGATCTTGGAGTCCTTAAATATTTTCTGGGGCTGGAATTTGCTAGAAATCCGTATGGATTAGTAATGTCGCAGAGGAAATATGTTACGGACCTGTTGAGTGAAACAGGTATGCTTGGGTGTCGGCCTGCTACGACACCAATGGACCCCAGCATGAAGCTCTATGATGATGAGACAGAGGAGGTGGACAGGAGAAGATAGAGAACTGGTAGGCAAACTGTTGTATGTCACAATCACTAGGCCCGATATATCCTTTGCAGTGAGTCGTGTGAGCCAGTTCATGGAGCAACCACGTCAGGTTCATATGGATGCAATACATATGATACTTAGATACCTCAAATCATCTCCAGGTGCAGGTTTGCTATTCCAGAAGGGAAAGGGGATTTCTATCTCAGCATGTGCGGATGCAGACTATGCAGGTTGTCCCAAGGACAGGAAGTCCACCTCGGGGTTTGCAGTCTATGTTGGAGATTCTCTAGTCTCATGGAGGAGCAAGAAACAAACGGTGGTAGCTAGATCTAGTGCTGAATCCGAATATAGGGCTATGGCCCAGGCTAGCACAGAGATGATGTGGGTGAAGGCTGTACTTACAGATCTATGTCTAGATGTACCACTTCCTATGAACTTGGAATGTGATAATCAGGCAGCCTTGTTCATTGCAAACAACCCAGCATTCCATGAGCGGACCAAGCATATTGAGGTTGACGGTCACTTCATACGTGACATGATTCAGAAGGGGTTCATTGCTACATCTCATGTCGCCTCAGAGAATCAAACTGCTGATATATTCACCAAGGCATTACTACGAGGCCCATTCCAGAAGTGTGCGTCCAAGCTGAGCATGATTGATATCTATGCTCCATCTTGAGGGGGAGTGTTAACGCATATATTAGTTTTTGTGTGGTTCTCTGTTATTTTTATTTTCAGTTGTATGCTTTATGTAATTTACCCATAGGCTACTCTCCTATATAAGAGAGCCTAGGGCTTATGGAATAAACATCTCGTTCATTTTTCCCAACACATGCCATAGTCCATCACTTTCTAGCATGTTTAGATTCTACCTATAGGCAATATACAGAGAATGAATACAAATTCCCAAGTTACATGTTGACTTTTTCATGGATTCCCACTATGAAGAACGAATACAATTAACCTGCCAGGGTACCAATCTCTTTAGCCACTCCTCAGATCCATGCCACATATTTTGCCATGGTACTTTCACATGGTGGTGGTTGTAATCATGGACATGGAGCCAGAAGACACGACTTTGGCAAAAGAGGCCGAGCTATATCTAATTAATGAACTTGTCATGGCAAGATTGGCTACACTATGTTATATGTTAGCAAAAGCATAAGAATCCGGCCTTTGTCTATCATGGAGGAGGATTCCACACAAGAATCCCTTCTGGTGTGCATAGAGATGAAAATTTAGTCTCTAGACTCAACTAACTCAACTGTGAACTTAACTTTAACTATTATGATTCAATATTTTTCAAGACATTCTTACAAGGTAGGTAATAAATTGTGATCATGAAGTCGAAGACATTTATTTTGACATCTCCTATCACTAATATACCCATCACCATCAACATCTCACGTACCTATGATGACAGGATAAAGATATATTAGTTGTTTGACTTTGAAGCATCCTGCCATCTTTGTGGAGATGCTTAGAAGTTTTCTTTTCTAGATTTCACTCCATTTACCATGAAGCTTAAAAATGTGTGGCACTCATCCATTAGTTCTCAATGGGAGATACATATATTTCCACTTATCATGCTTTTTATATCCTTTTAGCTCTCTATTTTCCTTTGCACCTATTATTTGTAAGTCAACTTATAAAGGAATTGAATTGCTAAGTTGTTTTTAACCATGTCTTTGTCTTTTTTAGGATATTCTAGTAGGGTGAGTAATAAGTTGTTGTTTAGAAGTTTAGGAAATATATCGTCCCTATATCGAGTAGGGATCGATATATCGTGATATATCGCCGACATATCGGTATCGACATGGGACCAATATCAGTATCGATATGGCAATATACACATCGTTTCCGATCATGCATTAACAAATGTATGTCGATATGGCCAATATTTCGACGATATATCACCAACATATCGTAGAAATATTGTATCAACTCCATATTGATACGGTGTCGATATCGATATTTAAAACCTCGACATCGAGCATGCTACCACTACTTAAAAGATCAGTTTTTGGTCATCTCCTTCTATCGAACAAAATAGAATATTAAATTTAATGAACCCAAGTCCTCTAATAAAAGAAGAGCATGTTGGTAAAAACACAAATACTCTAACTTAAGGAAAAAGATATAAACATACATATAAAACAAATGGATCAGGTTCTCCCGAAAGACTGACTCAAACATCATGTTCTCAATACTCTAAGTTGCAGCATAAATATCAATCATGCTCAACGTAGGAGCACAAGGATTGAATGGATTTATGGCCAGTGCATTGGTGAAGGTATATTCACTTAATTTCCTTAGTTAACATGAGTGGTATAGATGAACCCTTTAAGGAATATGTCATATGTGCAGTAGCAATCAACCTCCGCACATGTGAACCTCTCACCAAAAGAGCAGATTGTTTACAATAAATTAACCAGCTTTCTTATCACATTGGATCTCGATAGGCTTATGGATTTGACTATGAACATCAGTGAAAGCAAATTATACGCATAAGCTGAGCAATGCCAGGAGCATGCGGCAACAACAACAAAGCCTTTTCCCACATTAAGTAAGGTCGGCTACATGGATTCTTTGCCTCCATTCAGATCTATCTTGGGTCATTCTCGGGTGTAGATCCAAAAAACTAAGATCCCTTTGTATAGTCACATTCCAACACTTCTTGAGCCTTCCTCGCCCTCTCTTAGCCAGCTCAACATCCCAAAACTCGCATCTCCTCAAAGGTGCATCAGCTGACCTCATTTGCAAATGGCCAAACCACCTTAAGCGATTTTCTCGCATCTTATCCTCGATCGGAGCTACAACAACTTTCATTCTGATTGCATCATTCCGAATCTGATCTTTACGTGTGTGTGTGTGTGTGTGTCCACACATCCACCTTAGCATTTTCATTTCTGTTACCGCCATTCTCTGCACATGTCTATGGTTCACAAGCCAACATTCAGATCCATAGAGCATAGCCAAAAGCATGCAACTACATTCTTTTACTTGCTTCTCCAAGCCGCAAGGTTACCAAACCCCCCTCCCCCACAAACATACAAACATAAAACCACCATCCCCCCCCCCCCTCCAAACCTCAAGGTACATAAACCACAAATAGACTTTGTATCCTTCAAGCAACGTCCATATCTTGCATCTGTATATAAGCTACCACATCAATCTTAGCAGTTTATGTAAACACCAACCTTTTTTATAGACAGGACTTGAGATATTTACAACACCATTTTCTTAGCTTTTATATTATCAGTGATGTGCAAAAGATTAAAATTTTCCATAATATAAATATGCATGGTCCATCCAGTTGGGTTTAATAATACAAGTTCCACGTGTTTATGAGTGTACCAATCAATGTGCAAGACAAGTTTTCAGGGTACCTCATTCATGCTTCACTGCAAGTGTTCATTCCTTTGTGGTTGATAAGATAGGTGATTGTGATTTGAGGCTAGAAAACCAGATCAGGCCACTGTCTACACTACATAGTGGATAATTGATCATAAAGTAGGAGGGTGGAACTGGAGCAAGAATGGTGGCATCGGTGACGGGAGATGAAGCTGGAGACAAAGCAGAAAAGGAGCAAGAGAATGTGTAAAGGAAACAGCATAAAGGGGAGAGGGAAGTATCGCATTGCAGGTTGTAAGGGGGAGTGTACAACCTGATCAGAGATGTCCAATGATACTAAGGAAAAAAAAATCTAGCAATAAGTATACTGCAGTTCAGAATTTCAGTGTTTTATTTGCAATAATGACATCATACCTCAGATTTTGTTTGCAAAGGTTCAAGCGTTGAAACAAGATTCTTCACATTAGGTCGTTCTCTGGGTTCATATTGCAGACATTGGGAGGCAAGACCAACAAGTTTAGTAGCCTCTTCTGTTGAAAATTTTCCTTCTAAATGGGAGTCCATCAACCGCAGAATATTCTGGCCTCTCATCATATCAAGAGCCTAGAGATGATGCAATTTTTAAATCAGTTTGGAAAGCCAAATCATAAGAATTAATGTCCAGTCTAACAAAGCACGTCAATTAAATTTAAAGTTTAACTGAAAACTATAGGAAATGCTACATTCAGATGACTAGTACAATATATGGTTGATTTGTCATTGACTGTGTAAAACCACCAGATAATGTTAAATATATTGCATGAAGAAAGTAAAATATAATGGTATATTGGAAATTCTCCGCTCCCATATGCATTATTTCTTCCACAGACAAATAGCATGGTCCACATGGCAGCAAACGTTTTTCTATTATGCCGAATGACCCTTACCAAAACCCCACAGGCTATTTTTTTCATGAAATTGCCCATGTCGGGCAAATATTGTCACATTTCGTTTCGGCGCAAAAATGAATGAATCTTCCACTTAAGTTTTTTGAATATAATCCATACTGGTGAATTCAACACCATTTTGATGCACGCTGATGCTACGAGTGTGGGGTTGTCATTGAGCTTCTTCAATAGTTTCAATCTTCAATCTCGGTAAGGTAAAATCTGTACCTCTTAATTTTTCCATCTAATATGTCATGTAGTTTGACCCTGGGTCCTATGATTTTTTATTCTGGGGGATGCAAGACGGAATGTAGAAGAAAATGGAAATGGAATGTGCCTGCTCGTGTGAAGGTGTTTCTACGGCTTTTTAGAAGGGGTGAACTCTTAACAGGAGACCGTTTTGCACGTTTTGTTCGTGATGCTGACCCAACATGCCTGAGATTACCAGAGGACGAGGAAGATGCAGATCATCTTTTTTTCAAGTGTAGATGCTCATTGGAAAGTTGGACCCTATTTGAGAATTGTTGAGATCTTAGTTATCATTTATTGCCTTCTTGTATTTTCTTTTCTTTCTATCCATCTTATGTAATTTGCCTAACAGGTTTCTCCTCCATATAAGAGAATCCTAAAGTCTCATGAATAAACAACTCATTCGTTTCTCTCCACATGGCATCAGAGTGACGGTCCTAGATCGAAGTTCTCGTACCATGTGCACTAACCTCACATGCCTCCTCTTCACCGTGGGTGCCTCCGGCGAGTTGCCATCAATAGGGACACCTCCGAGGGCCTCAACAGCACCTCTGTTGGCTTTTGCACCACCACTATCCTCTTCAAAGGCCCGATGCAGCACTGCCAAGCCCTTCTAGGGCCTCTGTACGCAGCCACCATTCCCCTAGAACGCATGTGTGTTGCCTCCAGGCCCCCTAGGCATGTTCTCCTGCGCCGCCCAGGCCCACAAGGGCCTCCGAGGTTGCTACTGGGTTGCCACAAAAGGGTTAGGTCCCTCCTAGCATTGCGAACAATATCTTAATCCCCTCTGGTACCGCCAAGAGTTGCTGTGCATACTGATTTTGACCAGAAAATGTGATTTCAAACATATAAATCATGTTTCCAGTCCTAGCACGGCTCGAGGATTGACGAGGTGGTTGTATAAGTCTACACCTACGACCAATCCTCTCTAAGATCGTGTAGACTCACTCGGATCGGTCTACTTCCCCAGTCGAGTTCCATTTCAGCATTCTTTTTCATCATGTCAGAAAACAAGGGCGACATCTTCTCTTCGACTGGTGCCTTCAAGGGTCCGGCTCCCATCGTGAAGATGGATGGGACCAACTACGAGTTATGGTCGATGCAGTTTATGACCCTTATGCAGTATAATAACAAGGAGCACATTCTGACAGAACCTGTCTTCGACCAGCCTCACCGTACTTGTGGCATCTTCATTTTGGTCACCTTCCTCTATAGAAGTCGTGTTATGTCCTCCCACAGATTTCAACGCAATCTTCCTTCCAATGCAAGGCTTGCCATATTGTGAAGCATCACCGCTCCTCCTTACTTGGTCGTCAGAGTCGTAGCAGTACTCAGTTATTTGAGCTTATTCACATAGATATTTGGGGTCCGAGTCGTGTTCCTGATCACCAAGGACACCGTTTTTATCTTGTTGTTGTGGATGACTACTCTAGACTTTCTTGGATCTTTTTGTTAAACAAAATAAGTCTGAGGTTGGGTTTGTCATTAAAACCTTTATTAACAAAATAAAGAACATTTTCCATGCTATTGTCAAGTATTTACAATCTGACAATGCCTTAGAGTTCTGCACTTAACATTTATCTGAGTTCCTCAGGTCTATGGTCATCGCACACCAGACCTCGTGTGCCTACACATCCCAACAGAACTGTGTTGTCGAACACAAAGGCCAGTATTTACTCGATGTGACTCGGACCTTTTGATTCAGAGTCGTGCCCCCCACTCTTATTGTGGTGATGCGGTCCTCACAGCTTGTTACTTGGTCATATTCTGTTTTAGGAGAAAAGGTTCCTTTCAAGAAGGACTTGTTCTCCCTTACATCCCGAGTGTTTGGCTTTGTGGCCTTTGTTCCCAAACTGATGCATGGTCATGACAAGATCTCACCTAGAGTTGTCAAGTGTCTTTGATGGCTACTCTCGTACCTAGAAGGGGTATCGTTGTCCCGATCCACTTCGGAGAAAACACTGTCAATGTTGATGTCGTCGGACTTCAAATTTCATACTCAGATTAAGGCTTTGAAGGGCTCTGGCAAGTCACCTTCTTTGAGTCTGTTATGTATTTCTCTCCTACAGGTGACAGGTTGAGTTCATCTGACTCTGGTAAGGAGATGTACATGCCTCCTCCTACAACTGCACCACCTCCAATACCTACTCTGCCTCCACAACCTCCACCACCACCTCCAGTACCTACATTTGCTCCTATGGTTGCCCCCGGATCGCCACCCAATACCTTAACTCGGTTTTTGTCATGTGTGTTTACCTACAGGTCTTGCAATGGTCCCCATACTCATTGGCCTTCTCCATCATCCAACACGCCTTAGGAATGTAATGAGCATATTGTTTCTACTGATGGCACTATTGAGTTGTCTATGCAGCATAATTCTTTACAGGATGAATAGGTGCCCTCTTAGGATGGTAGTTTAAAGGTTCAGGAGGTGGCAGATGATCTAAATGTGTCTATTGTTCTGTGGAACTAGAGACGTACTTGTGCTACATATTCTTTAGCAACTCATGTCTCCTTGAGCAGAATCTTTGAGGACTTCGGGAGATTTACCGTAGCACTATCTGCCATGGAGATACCATGGACATACTAGGAGGCCATACAGGACAGTCAGTGGCATCTTGCCATGGAGGAAATGACCGCACTACAGTCGTATGGCACTTGGAGCATTGTTACAGCTCCTACAGGAGCATCTGTTATTGGATGCAAGTGGGTATTTACAGTGAAGCATCGAGCAAATAGCAGCATAGATCGCTACAAGGTGAGACTTATGGCACGTGGGTTCGCCCAAGCATATGGGGTTGACTATCAAGATACCTTCTCTCCAATGGCTAGGCATTCTACATTGAGTATTCATCTGTCTATTGCAATGACACAGAATTGACCCCTATATCAGCTAGATTTGAAGAATGCATTTCTCTATGGTGACCTACAGGAGGAGGTCTACATACAGCAGCCACATGGGTTCATTGTTGAGGGAGAGTGTCAGAATATTTGTAGGCTTCATAAGGTGATCTATGGCCTTAAGAGGAGTCCAAGAGCATGGTTCCAGAAGCTCTTTGGCTTGATAGAGCAACAAGGGTTTGTGAGATTGATTGTCGATCATTCGCCGTTTGTTAAGAGGACTCAAAGTCAAACTTGTTTATGTTGATGAAATCATTGTTATAAGGTATGACGAGCAGTGCATCCAACCTGCTAAGGATTTCCTAGGCCAGCGGTTTGGACCAAGGACTTTCTTAAAAACCTTCCCAACAGTCGAGCCCTTCTCTCTCTCATACGTAGCGGCGACACACACCCCCTCCAAAAGCACCAGTAGCCACCAACTATTGTTTGGCACCAGCAGCATCGCTCTAGCCACTATAGTCGCAGTGGCGACGACACCTGCCATTGGAGCTACTCCAAGCTACCCTATGGTAACTACTTTGTTTTCTGTGCTGGTGTACACATACAATCTCCTCTTTTGCAAATCGTTCATTTTTTACAACTCAGTCCAGGCCATTATATAAATCCGATCTTGAGGCATCTAAGCACATGTATGGGTGATAGGAGTATTATTTATTCAAGACGGTATACGCAAGCTTCGTATGATGCGTGACGATAAGTTTAATTCATATTTCTCTTACGATTTTATCCTTCTCATGCATAGTCCATTATGCAGAGAATAAGCTAGATGCTTCTTTATTTCCTGGGCATCGCAGATCCTTGTCTCATCGTCAAGATATGTGGCAAACTAAAAAAAAATAAAATTAACTAGGTACAGTCGATTTATCCCTATTTAACATATCAATTCAAAATCTTGGGATCAAAAGGATGAATTATGTACGTCAAGATGCTCATATTTAGATATATGTGATGATCCATACTTTACTTGTTTGTTACTATTATGGTTTGAAAAAATATGCCTCGAGGCGCACGAGGCATACGCCTCGAGGCAAGGCGGTCCATAATCATTTAGAGGTGTGCACATCAGCTGGCATCTATGAGGCGATCGCCTCGATGTTCAAGGCAGAGTGAGGCGAGGCGTTAAGCGAGGCGGAAGGTCGAGGCGATCTAGGCTTGAGTGGCACTTAACTTCCCCGGAATGGCCCGACTCCCCTCCCACCTCATGTTTCAGTGCTCGAAGCCCTAATCGCGCAGCTCCTCCTCTCCTCGCCCTAATCTCGAGTCTCTCGTCATTGGCTCGTTGCTTAGCTGATCTACCCCTCCTCTGGCATCGCGCAGCTGCTACCTCCACCTCTCCTCACCGCATTCCAAGCTCCAACGACCCCATCTTTTGCGGCACTGCCTCCAATGTATACTTGAGTAGTTTTTTTATTACATTTTTTGTTCTTTATGCTTGTACTAACCACTAAATGTATGTTTTACTTTTTTGTTGAATAGTAGTATCTAATTCAATTTTTATGGTATATTATTTTTTCGTGTGAATTAGAAGGTATTGTTGGTATTTGTGTATTGAAGTAAATATTTCATAGTTTTTGAAAGCTTAAGTATAGGTTAAATGTATGATGGTTGTTTATTTTTTTTAATTGAAACTATAGAAATGTCGAAGTCAAGCAAAGGCTCAAAGAATTCTGAAGGACCAAAATGATCCCGCATGAAAATATTGTGTACAAATATAGATGGACAAGGCTCAAAAAGCTAAAGGATATGTGTATGTCCGATGCATTTTGTGGTAAGAAGATTACCAGTGGAGTCCTTAGACTCAAGCATCATCTCACAAAGATCGGAAAAAATGTGAAAGGTTGTCCACAAGTTCCTACTGAAGTGTTGAATGAAAAGAAGGCTCCATTAGCATCCAACGAAGAGAAAAATAGAAGATCAATGGTGTAGATGGAAGAACTTTGTAGAGCGGGTAGCTTTGATATGCAAAGTCCATGTGGTGGTAATGAAAATCAAGTAGTCAGTCCATCAAGATCTAGTAACACGAAGAGAGTAAGAGGTCCCATGGACTTCTTTGTTGGGGGTGTAGATGGTGCCTCACCATTGGGAAGTCATGTGATTGGGAGTCTTAGGATTAGTGGCCATCAAACTTCATTGAATGAAACATGGAAGAAAGAGGAGAGAAATCGTATGTGTCGTATCATTGGCAGATTGAGAATGGGTTGGCATTCAAGTGTGCAAATATTCCTTCCTTTTCGATCATGCTTCATGATGTCAGCTCTTCTGGGAGAGGATTGAAGCCCCAATCGGCTTACGAGCTAAGAACTTGGATTTTAAAAGAAGTGAAGAATATTGAAGACATTATTAGTAAGGAAAGGGTTTCTTGGTCCAAAACTATGTTATATAAATTACAATATTCTTTTAATAAATTACATATTTTTGGTGGGAATACTAATGCTTATGCCTCGACCGCCTCGAGGCTACGCCTTTCTTCTGTTAGAGGCCAACCGCCTTGTTCTGCTTTTCGTTTTTTCAAACCTCGGTTACTGTTATACGAGGGAGAACTAAGTTGGACCACATACACATAAAAAAAACACCTAGGACACAAAATACTTGCATATAGTATTATTATAATATAGTTATTTTATCTCATTATAATTATTTCTTCCATGTATGCCCTCAAGGCACATGCCTGCCAACAAAAGGAGAAACAAAACATAGCATTTTGGTCTTGATTAGTCCACAAGATTGAATGTGTCTTCTTTGGTTCGATTACTTTCCAAGAATGTTGAGCCATGTCCGGGTATAGGGGGAAGTCATGGGTATGGGAGGAAATTCAGTTCATATGGACTTGCTCTTTCTATTCATCTTCTTTATGCTCGAAGACGTTGAACCCTCCAGGGTATGACTCTAGCTCCTTCATGGAGCTACTGTAGAGAGAAATTCGTCCATCGACCTCTACCCCCTCCCTTCCTCAAGCATAATATACTTGGAACCATAGAACTTAGTGGTCACCGTGGAAAGCTTTTGGTCCCTTAAGAACTAGTGGAGATCGTCCAAATCTTGTGATTTCAAATATCATACTGAGGCCCTTCTGTTAGAATAAGGAGTCAAAGGGGAGGTTGGGTTGACTTATCTTATGATCATTCCAATGAGGCCTTCACAGATTGCTTAAATTAGAAAAGGCGGGAAGGGAAAGGATGACATTTGACTTCTCAGGAATAGGACTTTTTCGTGAAAAGGTCCCATCCTTCAATATCATGATAGGATCGACCAGGTCTGGCCATATCATAAGTGAAGGTGATAAATATCATGAGCATCATAGAGAACAACAACAAGGAATACATCCTGACGGAACCAGAATCAACTGGCAAAACTAATGCTACTATAATGTGGAAGTAGGATGAAGCATGGACCTATGTTTGACTATCAGGCATACTACAGAGATTGCCAATGATATCCTTCATCATCCCACTCTATAGGTTCTATGGGGATATTCTTTCGACGATATGCTCAAGAGAAGAACGAGTAGATTCTTTAGCTTCAATATGACATCTATAGGACCAGATAATACGGTCAACCTCTCCACTCATTCTTCTTTAGACGGATGATCGTGCTTGAGAAACTCTACAGTTACATGCTTCCAAGTACCAATATGAAGCAATAACTAGCATACATGAACACGATAATGGTCAGTGTCTTCCTTGCAAGCCTTGATCCGGCCTATGATGATGAAAGTAGACAGCTTTTTTCCAGTGCCACTATCATTCCTATGGAAGAGGAAACAACCATCTGAACAACATCTTTGTGCCATCTGCACCACCATCTCAACCCTTGTTTATCATGGCTGCTTCACGAGGCAAAGGAGGGTCCACTCAGTTCAAAAGACGAGAAGCCCATGGTCGGAGAGGTGATCGCCCCAGTCTTAATGCACTTACTACAACTATCTACTACATATTAAGGACACATGCCACCAAAAGCATGGTCATCTTGTCTCTGGCCATGTTGTTAAGCATCATGAATAAGGTGCAACACCATCTGAACAAAAAGTACCAGTATCTCATCTCCTGTCTGAGGAAGATCATGGGACTTTCAAATGCTCGATCAGGCTCCTTTACTGTAGCATCTGATATAGCATGATATGTCAGCATATCAGGTACCGGTCATGCTCTAGCCTATTGTCACATCAGTGACTTTAAAACAATTCTGGAGCTACTCATCATCTATGTGGCAACAAAGAACACTTCGCCTCATATCTCGATTCCTCATGGTCACTTTGTTATCATTGCATATGGAAGATATGCTATCACAAGACATGGGAAAATTCGTACGATGCCCTCTATGTGCACAAAATGTTTTGCATGCTTTACACTTTTCTATAATTTTATTGTACATTAGCCATCTTAATATCAAACTCAACGGTTGTGCTATATTTGATCCATTTTCTCTTGTATTTCATGATATACGTGTGTAATTCAATGTGATCGCAAGCAATGGGATCTCTATAGATTGGTTTAGTCTCCCTATGCAAGCAGATCTTCCATCTTTCTTGGATCAGTATCCTCCTACTTATGGCATCATTGCATTGGTCATTTACCTTTTCAGAAGTTATGCAAAGTCCTGCCTCAAAATTCACCCCATTTTCTAGCTTTTAGTGTAAGGCCTACAAACTTTGGAAGCATCATCGTTCTCGTTTTTAAAAATGTCATGGTCGCAACATTAGTTTTTTATTTGAGTTGGTGCATTTTGACATTCAAGTAGGGGTATCCAAATTTTTCTGGGTCAACGGGTACCCAGCTTGACCCGCTTAGTTTGACCCTAAACTCACGGGTACCCGTTTGAAATTGATGGGTCGGGTACCCGCAATATCATGACCCGTGACCCATCTAAAAAACCCGTTTGAATTAATGGGTACCCATGGGTACCCTGTTTTTATTTTAAACAATGCAAATGATTAGGTACAAATACTGATATATAAATATTATTCTTATCTCTTTCAAAATATAAATATGGATGCGGATACAGATATTAGTAAATATGAAAAATATATTATTGAATCGTTAAAAAAGATATGGATATGAAATGGATACAAATTATGACACGAAAATAATAGAAATTAATATAATATAACTTGAATAACTTTACATGCATTTGATAGCTTTCACATGACATATCCGTATGCGTATACATTTTGAATGGAGTAAATCAATGGTCCAAATCATAACTCAATTTTTTTTGTCAAATTTCAGTATGGTCAAAATATCAATTTCATCGATGTAGCGAAATGCTGCTAAAATGGTGTATTTTGCTTTGTGCCTTTTTCGATGCACATCGATGATTTGGTACCGGATTCGGCAAAATATTGGTGATATTTCCTTTATGGACATTGTTCATATGCTGCAAACCCAACGTATAACGAAGGTATGCATGAAAATGGCATCATATATAGAATGGTACACAAGTCAAAAATAGATGACGAGGGTATTATTATCCTGAAATCACGAGCACTTGGGCAGATTCCCCAGGCGGTAGATCCAAGCTCCCCCTCCCAGTTCTCGATGAGGAACACCATGTTCGGCCCCCATGTTAGATGCATGTCAAGGTGGCAGTGCATCATCACCCAAGCCCGGGGGTTGTCCTCCATGAATTTGATGGTCGCCCGCCCCGACGACACCGCCACCGTATTCCTTCTTGGTGTATCAACCAAGTTGAACTTGTAATTTCCAGTCCCAATCCCCAACACATAGAAATTGTAACCGTCAATGTGCATGGGACATTTAATTTTGTCCCTTAATTAATAATTATCAAATACATATGTAATTTCACTTAATAAAGCCCGCGGGTACCCATTACCCGTTGATATTAACTGGGTATCCGTTGAAATGGAACGGGTCGACCCATGACTCAATAACAACGGGTCGGGGCGGGTCAGAATCAAATGGGTTGGGTACCCGCCCCATGAGAGGTCCCAATCATGTCCCTGATGATCATGAGCACCATTTATACCTTTTGGCTATATATAATTTTTCTCGATTACTTGTGTTATATAATGAAACCTAAGTTTGAGGCTGGTAATATTATGAAGAACTTTATCAATGAAATAAACTTTTGTCTACCATTGTCAAGTATGTGCATTCTGACAATGTTGCTGGGTTCTGCAATGGCAACTTATTTCAATTTTTCAAGTCATGGGAGAAATTACATCAAACCTTAGTCTGTCAATATCTTGTAGTAGAATGGTGTTTGTTGAGAGAAGATAAAGAATTTCTTATTCATGAGGCCATAGGGTTCTCTTATATAAGGGAGAAACCAGTGGAGCAATTTACATAAAAAATGGGAAGAATAGAGAATGCATAAAAGAAATAAAAGATAACTAATATCTCAACACTCCCCCTCAAGCTGGAATGTAGATATCAATCATGCTCAACTTGGAACAACATCTCTGGAAAGACCCTCTAGCTACGGCCTTGGTGAGCATGTTTGTTGTCTGATCTCCTGAGCTAACACGAGTGGTGGAGATGAAGCCATTCTGAATCATGTCTCGAGTGTAGTGACAGTCTACCTCGATATGCTATGTCCTCTCATGGAAGGTGGTTTGTTGGCAATGAAGAGATCAGTCTGGTTATCGCATTGGAGGTGCATCGAAAAAGGCACCTCTATAGCTAGGTCAGTAAGAACAAATCTGACTCACACCATCTATGCACCAGCATGTGTCATGGCTCTGTACTCTAATTTTGCACTGGATTTGGTGACTACTGTCTGCTTCTTGCTCTTCCATGTCATCAATGAACTCCCTATGAACAGTGCAAAGCAAAAGTTAGGCTTCATGTCCTTGGGACACCCATCGTAATATGTGTCTGCATAAGCTATAACGATAAGGAATGTACATCTACCAAATATAAGACCGGTGTCAGGTGAGGTCTTCAGATACGTCAGAATCATATGGATTGCATCCATATGTGTCTGTTTAGGCTGCTCCAAGAATTTACTCACTTTGCTTACTGCAAAGGATATATTTGGCATGTTGATGCCTACGTATAGGAGCTTCCTAGCGAGCTCCATGTGCCCCCTCTTGTCTACCTCCTTAGTGTTATCATCATACAACTTCGTGCCCGGGTCCATGGGAGTAGTGGATAAAATATCTATCTCAAGTTGGCCTTCTGTTCTTTATGCTATGTTTATCATTCCGCTTCCGCGCTCTTATTTTCTAACATTTCAGTATCGGCATGGCACCATACGAAGCCCTATACGGGCAGAGATGCCTCACGCCTCTTAGTTGGCGTGAGGTAGGTGACCATGCTCTTTACTCCCTAGATATGTTGGAGGAGACTGCAATGGCTATTGACCTAGTAAGACGGAAGCTTCTGACAGCACAGAGCTGCCAGAAGAGCTATGCAAATCATCTGGGAAGAGATTTCGATTTCCAGGTGGGAGGTTGGGTGTCCTTATGAGTGTCGCCCATGAAGGGAGTACCGATGAATCTCCAATTCATCACCTTTATTCTTTCATTTTGGCCTTTAAACCCCAGCCAAATGCATGTAAATAGCATTATTTTGCATGAAATAATATCTATTATTTATCATGTAAATAATGTATAAAATATTGTACTTAGAGCCAAAATAAAATAATGTATGAAATACCAAAGGTATTGAATGACTCTAAACCTCAAGACCTAGGTATCATGATGATTGGGTCGACAAGGAATAAAGTAGGGGGAGATAAGGGCCAATAAATAACAGAACTAATTCATAAATACCCAATAATACATTTTTGAGACATATTTTATTCTTTATTAGTTATGCATCAAATAAATAAACATTGTACATGAAAATTGTAGATAAAAATCAACAACAACAACAAAGCCTTTTCCCACAATTAAGTAGGGTCGGCTACATGGATTTTTCGCCTCCATTCAGATCTATCTTGGGTCAATCTCGGACTTATATCCAAAAAACTAAAATCCCTTCGTATAGTCTCTTTCCAACACTTCTTGGGCCATCCTCGCCCTCTCTTAGCCGGCTCAACATCCCAACACTCGCATCTCCTAACTGGTGCATCAGTTGACCTTCTTTGCAAATGACCAAACCATCTTAAGTGGTTTTCTCGCATCTTATCCTCGATCGGAGCTACACCAACTTTCTTTCTGATTGCATCATTCCGAATCTGATCTTTACGTGTATGTCCACACATCCATCTTAGCATCTTCATTTCTGCTACAGCCATTCTCTGCACATGTCTATGGTTCACAGGCCAACATTCAGAACCATAAAGCATAGCAGGTCTCACGGCTGCTTTGTAAAACTTTCCTTTAATTTTTAAAGGAATTTTCTTATCACAGAGAACAGCGGAGGCTCCTCTCCACTTTAGCCAGCCTGCATTTATTCTATTAGTAATATCTCCATCAATTTCCCCATCATGTTGCAAAATAGATCCCAGATATCTAAAAGAATCTCTTCTGAATGTTATCGTCACCAATCTTAACCTCGATTCCTTCACCATTGCTTCCATCAAAGGTGCATTCCATATATTCCGTCTTAGCCCTACTTATACGAAAACCTTTAGTCTCTAATGCATGTCTCCAAACCTCAAGCTTCTCATTTACTCCATCTCTAGTCTCGTCAATAAGCACAATATCATCAGCAAATAACATACACCAAGGTAACTCATCCTGAATGTGACTTGTCAACTCGTCCATAATCAAAGTAAAAAGAAATGGACTTAAAGCTGAACCTTGATGTAAACCAATGTTGATATCAAAATAGTCAGTCTTCCCCGTCGGGGTCCCTACACAAGATAAAGCCCTATCATACATATCCTTTATGAGATTAATGTATAGGACAGGTACTTGTCTCTTCTCCAAAACTCTCCACAGTATCTCTCGTGGGACGGAATCATAAGCCTTCTCCAAATCAATAAAGATCATATGAAGATTCTTCCTTTTAGCTCTATAAATCTCCATTGTTCTCCTTAGCAAATGGATGGCTTCAATAGTTGAGCGACCTGGCATGAATCTGAATTGATTTTCTTTTACTTGGGAAACTTGCCTCAACCTTCTTTCGATCACACGTTCCCAAATTTTCATAGTGTGACTCATCAGCTTGATACCTCTGTAATTTGAACAATTTTGAATGTCTCCTTTGTTCTTATAAAGAGGCACCACGATACTCCTCCTCCAATCTTCAGGCATTTTCTTGCTTCGCCAAATAACATTGAATAGATTCGTAAGCCAAGTCAAACCACGCTCACCTAAAACTTTCCATACTTCTACAGGGATGTCATCCGGTTCAACACCTTTCCCAGGTCTCATAACCTTCAAAGCCTCCTCTACTTCTTTTCTTTGTATTCGTCTATAGCATGCACGATTCAAGTAACTTTCACTGCTAGCTAGATCACCCAAAGTGATCTCTCTATTTCTTTCTCCAATGAAAAGTTTATGGAAGTACTGCTCCCATCTAGTCTCTATATCCTTCTGAGTAACAAGCACGTGACCTTCCTCGTCCTTAATGCATCTCACTTGAGAAAGGTCTTTGGTCTTTCTTTCTCTTGCTTTGGCCAACCTGAATATATCCTTCTGGCCCTCCTTAGAGTTGAGATTTTTATACAAAACCTCATAAGCTTTTGACTTAGCTTCGCTTACAGCCTTCTTTGCTTCCTTCTTTGCTATTTTATAGTCTGTGACAGTTTCCTCTGTTCTATCCTTAGACATAGCTTTAAAGCAAGCTCTTTTAATTTTTAGCTTCTCTTGCACCCCTTCACTCCACCACCAAGCCTCCTTTTGACCCGGAGCTCCTCCTTTTGACTCGCCTAGCATCTCTTTGGCTACCTTTCGGATACAAGATGCTACTGCCTCCCACATCTCGTTTGCACTACCGCTACAATCCCAAGATAAGTCTTCTAAAACCTTCTCCCTGAAGCTTGATTGCTTCAGCGGAAGATTCCACCACCTAGTTCTAGTGATCTTAGGAACCTCCCTTTTGTTTACCAGCCCTTTTATTTGTAAATCCAAGACTAACAAGCGATGTTGGGTTGTCAAACTCTCTCCAGGGATTACTTTGCAATCTTTGCAACACAACCGATCTCTTCTCCTCAACGCAAAGTAATCTATCTGCGGTCTAATTGAGCCACTCTTATAAGTAATTAAATGCTCCTCCCTCTTCTTGAAAAGAGTGTTTTCTATGAAAAGATCATATGCAGTTACAAAATCCAGAATGACTTTTCCCTCTTCGTTTCTATCCCCAAAACCATGTCCTCCATGCACACTTGCATACCCTGAAACATCTTTTTCCACATGTCCATTAAGATCTCCACCTATGCAAACCATCTCTCTCTGTGGGATTCCTTGTAAAATCTTATCCAGATCCTCCCAAAAAGCTTGTTTAGTCCTTTCATCTAAACCAATTTGCGGTGCATAAACTGAGATGATATTCAGAATTTCTTCTTCAAGCACCAACTTTAGCAAAATAATCCGATCCCCAAATCGTTGCACCTCAACCACACAATCCTTCAAATCTTTATGAACAACCACTCCAACACCGTTTCTGCCCTTATCTTTACCTGAATACCAAAATTTAAAGCCTGTCTTCTCGATCTCCCTTGCTTTCTCTCCAACCTATTTAGTCTCTTGAAGACATAATATATGGATCTTCCTTCTTTCCATTGTATCCACTATCTCCATCAATTTTCCCGTTAAAGTACCGATATTCCAACTACCAATCCGTAACTTCCTTTGCAATCTCTTTTGGACTAACTTCTTTACTCGCATGCGTCCATTATGCGAGAACCCTTGTGAATTTTGGACTGCATCCGGGCGGTGATGCAGCGGAACTAGCTTATTTACCCGCATGCGTTTCTCATGCGAGAACCCTTGTAAATTTTGAACTACATCCAGGCAGCGATATAGCGGCCCTTGCCAATTTTTCATTGCATTCGGGCGATGCAACGCGTCGCAAGTAGGGAACGCCCCAACGAAATCTGTATGTTTGCTTAAATCCATGTTTAAAAGATCCGAACGGTTTCGAGATAAATTCATAAATAGTGTTCTTAGAAGAACTTTAAGAACACTATTTACGAATTTATCTCTCCTGCGCTGGCTGTCGGCTACCTAATGCGCAACCCTCCTCATTTACCCGGGCTTGGGACCGGCCATGGCTGAGTTGAAAATTGTAGATAAAAATACATGGAAAAATATAAAATTTATTTCACATAAAAATAATGCATATTGTACTTTCTACACTCAAAATAAAATTCTAAAATCTCAACTTCGCAGAGCCATATCTTCTCCATATGAACTCAAAAGGCATTAAAATCACATTTTTCGTTAGCTATTTAATGAATGTGGTTTCATTTAATTTGTAGTTAAGATGCAAAAGTTAGGTTTTGGACCTCTATTGTACAATATATCTGAATAAAATATTCATTTTATTTATTCTTTATATTTTTCACAATTTTATATTTTTACAATTTTGTAAATATTATTTATAGTATATGTACATAATTAAAATAAAATAAAGCCACAAAAAGTACAATAAAATAAAATAGGATAAAAAATACATAGATGAATTACTTATACATATACCAAAATAATAAGTACGTCTATTTATTTAAGTGTATAAATAACTTCAAAAAAATCAATAAAAATATATTTAAGTGTACCTAAATAAGTTATAAAGATATAAACTATGTATATAAAATAATAAATTACAAAATAAATATAAAATACACATTACATAGGTAAATATACCTATAAATACACATGTAAAAAGTAACCTGTAACAAATTAAATTGTAAAAACAAATAAAAATTATAATAAAATACTTAAAATAATAAACATTCTTTATGTTTTAAGTAAAAAATAAATAAATCAGTTACTATTTTATTTATATTGATTTCCTCTTTTTATTGTGGTTTTATCCTCATGCGGTCGCGTGGACCAATCAGAGGCGGGTCTCGATTGACCTGTCGGTCAATTGGCCCCCTGTGACCCTTAGGTCATGTAGCTCCGCACTGTTGACCCATTTTCCTCGAATTATCATGCTCATTCCTTGCACCCGTTTGGATCAAAGTCTTCTTAACTTTTGATCCTCGACCCTTAGGCTTTCACTCCAGCATCATGTCTTGGTCGAGGAGCCTCTGAATCGAGCGCATTCTCCCGATGAAAAATCCTACCCTGTATATAATATCCCCACCGCCTTCTACCCCATTTTTTATCCCTCTTCCGCCACTAAAACCCTAATCCTCTCGCATCAACAGAACCCAGGTGACAGTAGGAGTTCCTAGGAGGATTCAGTGTGTGTGTGTGTAGTGCAGAATCGAGGTTGATCCACCTCCGGTGATCTCCGCCGTCGTGAGGTTTGGATGCCCCGCCTTCAGGCAGCTTCAAGCCCCTTTTTCGTTTTTAGGTAGATTCCCTTACTAGCATTTTATTTCTGTATTTAGTTTAGTTTTTAATTACCTGTAGTAATGTAAAATACGATCTTCGTAGTTCGTCAGAGTTCTGCTCCGGCGACTATTCCACTGTGCCTCGACCGTCGTCCGACACGCTTGAACATCCCATTTCCATCTCATGTCGTTTCGCCATCATTCGACCACCACCAGCCACCCAGATCGCCTCTCGATCTAGAGATCGAGGTCCTACCTCCGCCCATCGCCTGACCTTTCCACCCGCACCATCTTCGCTTCATCTTCACCACCTGAAGCCTCGAGAGGCTTCGCTTTTTGTCCCTCGTACTACCATTGAAGGTTACAAAGCAAAAGACCCCCCTTTCAGGGGTATTTGACGAAGGGGGATACCCCAAGGTCTTCGCCGGAACCATCGAACTCCAGGGCTCGATCTGCGAGCCCCCGACCTATCAGAAGATCCGAGCAGGCGCAGGGAGGCTACAGGAACCAGAAGACACCTTCGGCGGTGCTCCAGGTAGCCGGAGACGTGGGCAATAACAGATCAAAGCTCGCCACAGGTGAGTTCTTCACATGTTCTTTCACCACCCTCGCGAGACGTCCGATGAAGAACTAGCCTCCAGACGCAGCAGTTGACGTCCGATCAGTGCGACCTCCACCGTCAGATATCACCCAAGATCTAATCTCATGCGTCCAGCGCGAAGCGGTATCATCGATCAGATCATCGGCACGTGGATAAGTGGTAAGGCATCCATCATCCCATCACGCTCATAGCGAAGCGGTATCAGCCATTAAATCATCAGCACATGGATAAGTGGTGAGGCATTCATCGTCCCATTGCGCTCATAGGGGTAATTTTGCCAAATGCCCTACAGTTTTTGTAATTTCATTTTAGTATATAAACCTCCATCTGTAGTATAAAAAGTTTTGGATATTTTGCATTTGACCCCATGTACATCACATATTGGGGCATATCCATGTCATCTCACGTGCCCGTACGTGTGAGGGGACTGCGTATTTTGCACTTAGATCATTGGATTTTCTATATTTCATTTTAGCCCACATTTTTGGATTATAAGTGTAATATTTTCTAGAGATTTTGCATCTAGCTCCTCGAACTTTGTATTAATTGCAGAAATACCCTCTAGGTATATATTATTGAAAATATCTAGTAAATTAGTATTTTGGTCATATTCTTCCCTGATGTGTTCGGGATTAGTCCATAAAATTTAAGTTTTACATAAATGCCCCTACCACATTGTATTTTTTATAATTTATTTTTGTTAAAAAAAAGTTCTTTTGCCCTAAAAATTAGTAAAAAATTAGAATAAGTGCCTTATATATTATTCTTCCGCATATAATTTTATTAAGGTATTTTATCTTATATTTCTATTTATTAAAAATAAAAAACTGAGCTACTTTGTCCTGTCTAGCTTAGAAAAATACAAAAAATATGAAAATGTTTTGAAAATTTCAAAAATAATATTTTGTTTATTATCCCATTTTGCATCAACATACCAAAAAACTTTAAAAATAGAAAAAGAAAATTATTAAAAATTAAAAAGCTCCAAAATCCTTACAAAAATTATAAAACAAACTCTGGAAAATTCCAAAAATGACTTTCTATTTCTGAATTTAGTCTATTATATTTAATATATATTAAAAATAGCTTTGGGAAATTTTGAGAATTTTTGCTATTTTTTAAATTCCAAAACAATTTAGTCTATTTAGTCTAGTCACTATTTAGCCATATGAATTTAATTAAAAATAAAAAATAGTAAAACTTATAAGAAATTAAAAATATAAAAATATAAAAAGACAAAAATATCTTATTTTGAGATTTTTGAGTACTTATAGCCATATTTATAAATATAAAAGCTATATATATTTACTTATATAATTATAATTAATTATGACAAAAATTAAAAATCATAAATTTAAAAGAAAATAAAATTATAAAATTAAAAAAATGTTATAAAAACAAAAAATCCAAACAATAAATATTTAAAAACCCAAAAAAATCAAAAATCCTTAAAAACCCAAAAAAAATTTATTGTCTTTTTTAGTCAATTTTTGTTGTTTATCCACGTTCTCCATGTGTTCGACACCCTACTTGTTCTTGACCACTATACACATTTATTTGTAGGATTTATAATAAATTTTGATTCACACTTGCTTGCATTGTTTTTTCTATACATTGTGTGAGTTGATTGTTGAATTACTTCGAGTCTCGTGAGCGATTGCCTCAGCGACAATTTATTCTCGCACTCCGTGAGGATAATTTTAGACCCTCACAAATTCTCTGATTTTCAAGTACAGAGATTCAGTGTTCGTGGCAAGTTGGTGCCACGATATATTGGGTCGTTTGAGATCATTGCCGGATAGGGAAAGTGGCCTATCGAGTATCTCTCTCTCTCCACGCTTATTAGCCAAACTTGATGTGTATCATGCATCAAACTTGAGAAAATACATACACGATCCTCGTCATATCATCAATTAGGAGAATCTTGATATAGAACCTGATTTGACATATGAGGAAAAGCCAGTTCAGATATTGGACAAATCTGTGAGAAAGCTTCGTAACAAAGAAATTTCTTACTCAGAGTGTTACGGCACCGAGAAGGGGTCAAAGAAGCAATCTGGGAATCTGAAGCGGATATGCGGGCATGACAACAGCAACTCTTTACATGTAACTCTCATTTCAAGCCTAATTAATTTATGTTTTAGATTATGGTGTATTTCCTTTAAGGTTTTTATGGGTTAAAAAACCTTTGAGGTAATTATGGTAAGAAATCATAGGTGAGACACAGATAAAACACATAGTGGCATTGACACGAGTCTCGAGGAAGAGACGCTCTTTGAGGTCTTTATATTTGAAACACTCGGATTTGAAACCAAATTCGACCCGATTTGGGAACATATGATCCGACAAAAATGTCAATCGATATTAAATAACATGAATCTATCCATATATCGTAAATCAAATTTTGTTTGGGAGCAATCGACCAAAAATCGATTGCATCGTAATTTGTATCATCGGAAAAGCCGTGACGCGGTCCGAGCCGCAAAATAAACTGACACCATCATAAAATTTGCTTCGACAAAATAAAATCAATGGAATCTACCGTTTGTCGATCCGAGGTAGTTTGACCCGATTAAATCGTAAAATTTAATCATAAATCAAAATCGTATTTCGTCAATTTCTGGAATATTATACTCATTTTGATCATCACTCTGAGATGGTTGAAACGAGCCATTATTCGCATGAATCAGAGATTCAAGATGATAATAGTGATGACATTGACTTTTTATATGAATTAGAGATAAAGGTTTTAGAAAATCATGTGTCAAATTCCAGCAACACATGGCCCCTTTTCCCCCACCATATGTCAACACCAAGACCCTTCCTATTTATATCACCCAAGCCCTCTTCTTTTCCTTCATAATTCTCCCAAATTTCTTCCTCTCCTATTTTCCATCGAAGAAGCCCCAACCTCCTCTCCTTTTGTTGTTGTACAGCCATTCCAGACCCTTGGGAGTTGCTCCTAACAGCTGGAGCAGCCACTGCTACTGCATATAGCTGCTATCTATTCAAGCCAATTTCCTCAAATTTGGAGATCTACAAAGTTACAATCTTAACCCCTCTCTTGCTGCCATCTATGTAAAATTAGAACCTAAATTTAGACCAATTATTAGCTCTGATTGATGAAAAATTGGAGGGTTTGCAGGGATTAGATCATAAATTCAGACTATTTGCTTAGCTCCAGAATTCATGTTCTAAAAATGAAAAATTGGGGGTTTTGCATGGATTATATCTTAAATTTAGAACATTTGTTTAGCTCCAGAATTCATGTTTGAAAAATAAAAAAATTAGGGTTTTTGCATGGATTAGATCCTAAATTCAGACTATTTGTTTAGCTCCAGAATTCAAGTTTTAAAAAAATGAAAAAGTGGGAGTTTTGCATGGATTAGATCCTAAATTCAGACCATTTGTTTAGCTCCAAAATTCATGTTTTAAAAATGAAAATTTTGGGGATTTTGCATGCATTTGTCTCTACATTCAGATCAGTTATATGGCTCCAGATTTCATGTTTATAAGGTAGAAAATTGAGAATTTTTGCATGAATTGGATCATAAATTCAGACCAATTATTAGCTCCAGATTTCATATTTTAAAGATGAAAAATTAAGGGTTTTGCATGAATTTGATCCTAAATTCAGACCAATTATTAGGTTTCTGATCTCCTAGTTTTAAAGATGGAAATTTTGGGGATCTACATGAATTTGTTCCTAAACTCAAATCACTTTTTAAGCTCCTTATCTCGTAGTTTGAAGATGAAAAATTTGAGGGTTTTACATGAATTTATTCCTAAATTTAGATCAATTATTAGGCTCCCGATCTCATATCTTTAAAGATGAAAAATTGAGGGTTTAGCATGAATTTACTTCTAAATTCACACCAATTATTAGACTCGGGTTTCATAGTTTTAAAGTTCAAATTTGGAAATTTTGTGTGAAATTACAAGCATTTTTTCTACTATTTTAACACTACTATTCTAAACATGTTATATGTATGATTCTCTGCTCAAGCCTTGTTGACTTATGACAGGATATTGATACACTTCTCTTTAGAAGCCAATAAATGATTGATCCATATGGGATTTTATCCAAGAAAAGTATTAATAAAATAATAAGGTTTCAATACCTTAAAGATTCACACATTCTTAAAGAAATCACTTAAAAATGCTTGAATCAACTATGATTTGATAATTTCATGTCATTATTGTGACTAAAAATCTTCATCGAATGATCTTTTAGTACAATCTACCCACTATATATTGCTATCCACAATTGACAAGTTGTGACGAAACACCTTAAAATGTAAAGTTAACCGCATAAGATATAGTGAAATGAATGTGTAATTAATTAAATCTATATAGTTGATGAGAATCAGTGACGGTAGTTAATTGTCCCAATCAGGGTGCTCCTTACACCTGACTGTGTGTGGGTGCAGTGACCCTCAACTAGGTTGGAGCTAGGATGCTCAAATTGGGCAGCGGCTGCCTAGTGCGCGATTCTAGGATCCCAGTCTCTTCCGCGGTTTTATCGCGAGCTCAAAGTTTTTACGCTTCTCCAAGATCCATGTGTTTTTCTTACAAGTTCTGCTGACCATGTGGCTGTGAGGGTGCCTAGGCTGGAGGACCCTTGGCTTTTCTTCGAGATCGTTTAGCCCGTACCTACACCAGTCAGTTAGGACTGGAATGACTCGGACCGCAGAGTCTCTCCCACCCGTCTCAGAGATGTAGTTGGAGTTTACCAAGCCTTCTCCAGGAACGCACTTTTACTGGAAAGGCAAGACGGAAGAGTCTCTAAGGAGACTTCTTCACAGCTTGAGTTTGGTTAATGTTAGCCAATAGGTTATGGTGAGGATAAAGATCAAATCATGAAAATCTTCATCAATCATCCACATTCATCAAGATCTATCATCACATCTTAAATTAACAATAATGGAAAAGGATGTAAAGTAGATCTAGATCACATTGATCATCATGATCACATAATAACTCAATGAAATAATAAATTGTTGATATTGAAAAATGGTGAGTGAAAAAGGGAATTTTATATTAAATAGCTAGAAAATCAAATTTCCATGCAAGTAGCTAAAATAATTATAAAGTCATTACCTATCTACTTGCTTTCTTTTTGTAACCACTTAAACACATGTTATTTTAATAATTTTGGTTGTACACTACATTTGTTGACATATGTTTGTTCCTAACATGGATGACAGGAAAGACGTCTACGACTTAGTAGTTGATTTTTAGGGTTCTCAGCTTTTTGTGATCAGACATTCGCCCTTGACAGTACAAATGGCAACCATGGTGTAGATAAATGTATCTATTTTTGAGTTCCTTTTCTCTTCAATCATATTTCTGATATACATGAATAAATGATGAAAACTTCTTTTGATACATGATGCACTATATGGATATAAATTCAAATGTTCCGTGTTGACACGTGTTATGATGTGGTTTGTTAATAATTTGTGAATGCCATTCAATCGTGAAAAGTTTTTTCCTCTTTTTCGTAACTTAGTACAATTAACCATAAATTAATAGTGTGAATGTTGTGTAAACGGTAACTCGGATCCCGAGGACGTTACAATTACCTCAATACCTAGTTAGTATCCGAGTTGACCAAGGTCATTGGTGATAAATACCTTGTAGAGGAAGGTCATTGTCTCAAGAATGTATGAAATGTCAACGCAAGTGATAACCATGTCATCAACATAAAAAGTAGCATGGTACCTGAAAGCCTCCGTTTGATGAACAGAGATTAGTCAGATGACGTTTTATGAAAACCTAGAGAGTCGGTCTCAAAAATAAGCCTATCAAACCAAGTGTGAGGACTATGCTTTAGGCCATAGATGGCCATACGTAATCGGTATATGTACTCCACGCTGATGAAGTAACCCGATGGTTGTAACATGTAAACACCCTCCTCTGTGTCACCATAGAGGAAGGTGTTCTTCACATCTAGTTGGGAGATGGGTCAATTATTGTTCGTTGCAACAGATAGAATAGTGTCAATAGATCACATCCTCGCTAGAGGAGAAAAAGTCTCAAACTAGTTGACATCGTATGTCAGAGTGAAGCCTTTCGCTACAAGCATTACTTTCAATCTATCAATGGAGCCATTTGGAGAGTGTTTGGTCAAGACCCATCTGCAGGCAACAAGGGTCATGCATGGAGGACACGATACAAGGTCCTACGTGCCCTTGGAATTACATGCATTTCCTCATCCATGTCATATGTCCTACCATGGTCTTGAAGAGCATTGTAACGATCACAAGGAATAGTACTAGCTATGAGAGCATCTGTAAAATTCACGTCACAGCTAAATCAAATATTAGTAGAAGTAAAGTGTGACACGGAATAAAGAGAACATCAACTTTTGGATTTACGTAATGTAATGGGGGTTCTGAGGAAGCATTTGTATTTGCAGTAGTGGTGTCACATGAAGAAAACTCATCATCTTGCAAGTACCCTTTTTTGATTCGAGAATATCCAAGGAAGACAAATTTGATGGCACGAGCAGACAGTTTATCAATGGTATGAAAATTGTAGACAAAGGCCATGCAACCACCCTCAAAGATCGAGGAAACGGTTCCTCATATGTATACAAGAGGAAAAAGAATTTACCGCATTGAGGATAGGGTACCCAATTAATAAGGTGCATGGCAACATCCCTCTACTAGGGTTTAGGAACTTTTATGTGAGTAAGGACTCATGCAATGTCCAAAAGATGAAGAAATTTCCTTTGTCACCCCATTCTGATGCGAGGTATATGAGCAGGATTTTTGGTGAAGGGTACCCTACGTAGTAAAGAAAGTGGTCAAGTCATGTTGAACAAACTCAAAAGAATTATCAGTCCTAAAAATCTTAACACATGCAGATAAAGAAGTATTTGTAAAGCTAAAAGGACTTGACAGTTTTATTTATTTTATTTATTTCTGACTGTTCCGTTATCAAATACACCCAAGAGGATTTGTTATAATCATCAATAAAAATAGTAAAATGCTTATGACCTCCCACAGTATGAACCGAACAAAGCCCCTAAATGCCACAATGGAATAAGGAGAAAGAAGAGGAACTACGAGCCTCAGTCCTCCTAGGAAAAGTGGCTATGTGATGTTTACCAAACTGGCAGGCTTCACACTCAGAAGTCTTCAGCGAGGATGGTTCATGAAATATATGACATAGGGCTCTGATAGAGGGATAACCATGACGCAAATCAAAGGAACGAGTCAGTCAAAATCAAGACAACACCAGTAAAAATGGAGTCAGCAAGGATATAGGTCATTCTTCTCATGGCACCCACCAAAGATCAGCAATGTTTGGATGTCTTGAAAACAACAATAGCATTCATCCAAAATCACTCTGCAGTTCAGTTCAATACATAATCTATGAATAGACAGTAAGATCAGTGGAAAATCAGGAGCACAGACAACTCCAGAAAGTCGGGGCTTGGAGGAAAACACCATAGTCCCAACGACAATAATGGGAGAATGAACACTAAAGGCTAAACGAACCAATTTCAAAGTAGAAGAATGTTCTAAAAAGGCAAACACACTACCTTCTCCAATCATGTGACAGAGTTTATAATCCAAGCTGGCATTGAGGCACAAGCAGAGTTGACTACAATACCTGTTGGAGTATATGTGTCGTTTGTATAAATAGGTAAATGGATCCCCCCAGAATCCACATCCAGCTGTTTAGTACCACATCGACCGTTTGTGAGATGGGGAGACTCAGTAGGGACTATATAAGAAGCTCATCACCTCTTGTAACAGACAAGAAAGTCAATAGACACATGGCCCTTTGAGGCCTTCTGTCGTGGTTTCATCCCGCTCCTTAGGGAGTAGGGTTTCACGTAAAAATCACGTTGTTCTTTAAATGTTTATTTCTTTATCTCTGATATTAGCTTCAGCATTCTTATTTTCTAACATGTTATCAGAGCGGTTTGATTCTCGAGGAGTTATTTTTCGTCATTTGTTCGAGATTCAATTCTTGGATATTTGGATATTTTTATGTGATCTCAAGATCTTCAATTCTGCAAGTTTATTCTGTTCTTCAAGTTAGATTATTATATATTGTTAAAGTTCTGAAGTTTTGAAGAAGATGTAGGGTTTTCTGAAACCCTAATTATAAAGAGTAGTTGGTTCAGATCCAGCAGATATCCACTATAACCCAGTGATGCTCTATATCTTGTCGATCAAGAAGATCCAGATCCAGGTTCTCCCTAAGGAGCGGGTAACCAGAACATGTGTCATGCGATCTTGGGGCAGTTCTAGACTCGACGTCCAGATTCTGAGTCCACAGTTTGATGCGCAAGTTCAGACTCTACATTCAGGTTCCGAGTCTGCAGTTCAAGACGTACGAGTGTGCGATCTTCAGTTTCGTGGTCCCCATCATTCTTGTTGTTTCGGCCAGAATTTTCATGCGAGCCATAGGGACTCCAGAGTAGAGGACCATTGCCTATGCCATGTGGGCAAGGGTTTTTCATGTGGTTTCATAGGGACTCCAGAGTAGAGTACTATTCTCTGTACCAGATGGGAGAGACCTAGTTCTCTGACGAGGAGACTTCTTCAGGCTCCATTCTCCAGCAACCGTGGACTCCGATGAGGATTGCACTCCATGGCTTTTCAGTTCAGCCCTTTTCAGAGATAGAGCAGTTCCACATATTGTGATGGGCCAGAGTACTCCGATGAGGAGACTCATTCCAATTGCAGTGACTCTGACAGGCGTAGTACAAAGCACATGCTCTCTGACGAGGAGATTCAGTTGACTCACACTCCAGTCCGTTTGTCCTCCTCACTTGCACGGCATGAGAAGCAACGCCCTCGACAACAGCCAACAGTTGTGCATGTTGAGTTGATATTGTCTGTAGTGTCATGTATTGTGAGTTGAGTTTCTTTCTGCTTGTCCAAGCTGAGCATTGCATGCTCCAGCTTGAGGGGGAGTGTTGGAGTATTTGGGAGTGCGTCACATGAGTTGAGATGGGTAAATGGATCACTCCAGGATCCATTTACCCCATCCATGTGTTTAGTCCCACATCTACGCCCTGTGGAGGCTATATAAGGAGCCCCAGACCTCTTGTATCCATTGAGAAAGTTGAAATGCAACATATGGCCCTTTGAGGTCTTCTCCCGTGGTTTCGTCTCGCTCCTTAAGGAGTATGGTTCCACGTAAAAATCTTTGAGTTCATGTTTTATCTTTCTAGTTCATGCTCTGTTTATCATTCCGCTTCCGCATTCTTATTTTCTAACACAACAAAAAAATCGTATGCGGAAAAAAAGGAAGAAAAGAAAAGCGAAGCAAATGATGATGAACGTCTTATTTAAAAAAAGGTGCGATGACTATTAAAAAAATGAAATGAAATAACCGAGAGAGAAAATGATTTTAAAAAAATTGAAAGGGAAAGCTGAAGAAAAAAATGTAGACAGCTTATGTGATTCATATTCTCCCCATTTTCACGTCTTCTCCCAACTTTGTCGATATCATTGTTTTCCGACAAGTATGGGAGAAAGGGGGAGTATTGTGTAGAGTTCTACAGGTCCGACTCCAGATTTTTCAGTTCAGACTCCATGCTGATTTTCAGACTCTACAGTTCAGATTCAGACTCTAGGCTCCGTTTAGTTGCAGGGTTGGGCAGAGTTGGGTTGGCCCAACCCGGGGTACCCCTCCTTCCAACCCTCCCAATCCTCCTCACAGTTTACTATTCACAGGGGTACCCCAACCCAACCCAACCCTGCCCAACCCTGCAACCAAACGAACCATATAGATTAGATCAGAGCCCAAGTTCGAGACACTCCATATTTGAGTGACCCAATTTCTTTGAGTTCTCCAGAGAGAGACTCCTTTTCAGACGCACATGTATGCAATCATTGTTTGTGCTGTCGTCATCTTTTGTTTTTGGTCTCAGAGTTTCATGTGATCCATAGGGACTCCAGAGTATAGATCGCATTCCCTATGCCACGTGGGCTAGGACTTTCATGTGGTTTCATAGGGACTCCGGAGTAGAGATACCATTCTCTGAGCCAGTATGGGAAAGACACAGTTCTCTGACGATGAGACTTTTTCAAACTCCATTCTTCAGTGACCGTGGACTCCGAAGAGGATGTCTCCATGGTTTCAGCCTTTCAAAGAGATGGAGCAGTTGTCCACATGATGTGGCGGGCCAAAGTTATCCAGGTGGAGACTCAGTTTCAGTTGTAGTGACTCTGACAGGCGCAGTACAGATCGCATGCTCTCCGACGAGGAGATTCACTTTGACTCGAACTCCAGTTCGTTTCTTCCTCCTCACCTACATGGCATGAGAAGCAACGTCCTCGACAGCAACCAACAATTGTATTTGCGTTGAGTTGATATTGTTAGCAGTTTCTTGTATTGTGAGTTTGAGTTATTTCTTTCTGCTTGTCCAAGATGAGCATTGCATGCTCCAGCTTGAGGGGGAGTGTTGGAGTATATGTGTCATTTTTATAGATGGATAAATGGAACCCTCCAGGATCCATTTACCATATCTAGTTGTTTAGTCCCACATCAACCGTTATGGGATGTGGAGACTCAGTGAGGGCTATATAAGAAGCCCCTCGCCCTCTTGTAACAGACGAGAAAGTCAATAGACACATATGACCCTAGGCCTTCTCTCGCAGTTTCATATCGCTCCTTAGAGAGTAGGGTTCCACGTAAAAATGACGTTCTTTCAATGTTTATTTCTTTATCTCTGATATTAGCTTCTACATTCTTTTTTTTTGAAAGCTCAAAAAAAGGGGGAGTCACTCGATGGTGATCGCCCCAATATATTAAAAGAAAAGGGTATATACAAAGGAGGAACAAGAAAAAGGAAAGACAAAGTAAACTTTACAAAGACGGCCCGCGGAGACGCAGGACACAAAAAATGGCCCCCCAAAAACCAGCAAAGGACTAGCTTGTGTCCCAATCCTGTATGAAACGCTTGGCACGAATAGTGATTTAGCTTCTACATTCTTATTATCTAACAATACCTAATATTATGGCCAGATTCGTAGTAGGTGGGCTCTCACATGTGGGAGAACTCTATAGCAGTTGCATGAGTCTAGAGTAGTCTACAACTGAAAGTTGGACCATTTGCCAACTGGGGCCATGATCAGAGGGTAGCTATATCATAATTGCATCCAACTCTTCTTCGTTACTAGGTGCTTGCACATCCATGTCCTATATTTTTTGAAAACCCAACAGGCATCAACGAGTCACCGCCAGGTCATTAGCCAGTTAGGAAGCCAGACGTCAGTAGTTCCCCTTCAGACTCAGGTCGTTAGTAGCTTTTTGTAGCCTTTCTTTTCAACTTGATGTACATGTAAATGAATATATTGGGATAATTTGTTATGTAAACTTTATTCTGTGAAGTTGTTCGCAAGGGCCAACATGATCCTCTTCCCTAGTTATTCCAGATGCGGGAAAAATGGTGGGACTTTTCTTTATACCACTTTTATTGCAGTTTATTTTTGAATGTTAGCTATTATTATTAGATAAATTTATTGTTGAGTAACTAGATTCAGGAAACGAGAAGATCTGACGACCCAAAATCAGGATCGTATCTACTTTAATCCGTGTTAACTAAGATGATAATAGCTCCCGAAATGATTCAATCCATCTACAAATCAAGAACTCGAAGAACATTAATTCTTTAGAAAGGTCAATAGAATTTCCCTTTATATCAGGTAAAGGACGAATGAAAAACAAAGAAAATAGATAACTAAATCCTACCTTTTATTGTTGGGTTTTCAAGTTGAATCGAATCAACTTGATGAATAGTGTGTTCTTCATTACAAAGAGCATTCATGTGCTTCTTTGAAGTACTTATGCATGATTAAATCGTACTCGCATCCAAATATTTGCTAGATTAATTTTGTACAGTGACGTGTATTTTCAGATGTTGAAATAGATAATGCAGAAGTAGAATCAAAGAACACAAATAATATAAAGTGGAATGCTCAGGATTTATGTGGAAGACTACGCCATGAGGAGCGGGATGAAATCACGAGAGAAAGCCTTAAAGGAGCCCCTAAGACAGATAGATTGACAAGTCGATGGATGAGATCATTGGATTTGGAAGGACAATTCCTTCTCGATGAAAAATGCTTACATAGTTATTTCCAGACCACCACCTCCGAGATCTGGCACTTTGGTTCGTTATTGCAACTTCATTTGGGAACTTCAGCTACTAGGGAGAATTAGCCCTTCGATGTGGATGTTGGGAGAAGATGAGGAAAGACTAGGAACTACTGTGCGGGACTCTTTACAGATTTCTCCAATATATGCCCCCTCTGTGAATTGCAAATTGAGACGACAAAACATCTTTTCTTTCATTGTCAGAAGACAGCACCAATTTGGGAGGAAATTGACATGAGCTCGTTGAATCTACAAACTGGATTTGTTTTGGGAATCTATGATTCAGGCAAAACATCGAACTAGATATGACATTTTCCGGTCGATTGCTACGATATTGGCTATTTGGTTAACTAGAAATGGTGTACTGTTTTCTTTACATCGTTTCCACCATTCTAAGATTTTTCCTGAGTCTTAGTTGTTGTAAGTCTTTATGTAACTTCTTTTATTTCTGAAATATATTTGGCCGGACATCATAGCATGTTTCCCCATCCTTGGACCAAAATAAAAGGAAGTTTAGTGGGAAAACTGATTTACCCATAGTTGTAAAAATCGGCCGATTAGCCTGACTAGTCGTCCGACTAGTCGAGTCGGTTGGGTGGTTGACTGACTAATCAGTCGACCGAATACTCAGCCCGATTAATCGACCAATCAGTTGGTCAATTTTTGCATGGAGAAACTATATTTAAAAATTTTTTAATTTTTTAATTTTTTTAAAAGCAAACTTATTTTAAAAATGCTCAATATTTTATTTAAATTCAGTTGCTTATTTTATTTCATTATGATAGTATAAAAACTGAACAAATCTATGTTAATATATAAGAATATATATGTACAAAAAATGATTTATAAATTTAAAATAACAAAAACAACAAAGCCTTTTCCCATTTAAGTAGGGTCAGCTACATGGATTTTTTGCCTCCATTCAGATCTATCTTAGGCTATTCTCGGGCTTAAATCCAAAAAACTAAGATCCCTTTGTATAGTCTCATTCCAACACTTCTTGGGCCTTCCACACCCTCTTTTAGCTGGCTCAACATTCCAAAACTCGCATCTCCTCATCGGTGCATTAGCTGACCTCTTTTGCAAATGGTCAAACCAGCTTAAGCGATTTTCACGCATCTTATCTTCAATCGAAGCTACACCCACTTCCATTCTAATGGCATCATTCCAAATTATGTGTGTGTGTGTCCACACATCCACCTTAGCATTTTCATTTCTGTTATTGTCATTCTCTGCACATGTCTATGGTTCACAGGTCAACATTCAGATCCATAGAGCATAGCAGGTCTCGCAGCTGCTTTGTAAAACATTCCTCTGATTTTCAAAGGAATTTTCTTATCACATAGAACAGTAGAGACTCCTCTCTGCTTTAGCTAACATGTATTTAATCAATGAGTATCATCTCCATCAATTTCCCCATCATAATGCAAAATAGATTCCAAGTATCTAGAAGAATCTTTCTTCTGAATGTTATCGATGCCAATATTCACCTTGATTCCTTTACCATTGCTTCCATCAAAAGTACACTTCTTATATTCAGTCTTAGCCCTACTTATACGAAATCTTTTAGTTTCTAATGCATGTCTCCAAACCTCAAGTTTCTCATTTACTCTATCTCTAGTCTCATCAATCAGCACAATATCATCAACGAATAACATACACCAAGTTATCTCATTCTAAATGTGACTAGTTAACTCGTCCATAATCAAAGTAAAATGGAATGGACTCAAAGCTGAAGATGCAGATCAGTGTTGATGCAAAAATAGTCAGTCTTCCCAGACTGGATCCTTACACAAGATGAAGTTCTATCATACAAATCTTTTATGAGGTTAATGTATAGGACAGGTACTTGTCTCTTCTCCAAAACTCACCATATTATCTCCCGTGGGACAGAATCATAAGCCTTCTCCAAATAAATAAAAAGCATACAAAGGTTCCTCCTTTCAGCTCTATGAATCTCCATTGTTCTCCTCAGCAAGTGGATGGCTTCAATAGTTGAGCGACCTAGCATGAATCCTAATTGGTTTTTTTTTACTTTAAAAAATTACATCAACCTTCTTTCAATCACATGTTCTCAGATTTTCATAGTATGACTCATCAGCTTGATATCTCTGATTCAAACAATTTTGAATGTTTCATTTGTTCTTATAAAGAGGCACTACGATGCTTCTCCTCCATTCTTCAAGCATTTTCTTGTTTCGCCAAATTAGTTATGATATTGAATAAAATTGTAACCCAAGTCAAACCATGCTCACCTAGAACTCTCTAAACTTCTATAGGAATGTCATCATGTCCTACACCTTTTCCAAGTTTCATAACATTCAAAGCCTCCTCTACTTCCTTCCTTTGTATTCGTCTATAACTTGCACAATTCAAGTAACTTCCACTACTAGCTAGATCTCCCAAAGTGATCTATCTATTTCCTTCCCCAATCAAAAGCTTATGAAAATACTGCTTTTATCTAGTCTCTATATCCATTTGAGTAACATACGAGTGTACTTCCTCATCCTTAATGCATCTCACTTGAGAATGGTCTTTGGTCTTTCTTTCCCTTGCTTTGGCCAAACTAAATATATCCTTCTGGCCCTCCTTAGAGTCGAGATTTTTTGTACAAAACTTCATAAGCTTTTGACTTTGCTTCGTTTATAACCTTCTTTGCTTCCTTCTTCGCTATGTTGTAGTTTATGGTAGTTTCCTATGTTCTATCCTTAGACATGTCTTTGAAGCATGCTCTTTAATTTGAGCTTCTCTTTCACCCCTCCACTCCATCACTAAGCCTCCTTTGGCCTGGAACTCCTCCCTTTGACTCATTTAGCATCTGTTGGGCTACCCCTTCAGGTACAAGATGTTATTGTCTCCCACATCTCGTTTGCACTTCCATTACAATCCCAAGATAAGTCTTCTAAAACCTTCTCCATGAAGATTGATTGCTTCAATTGAAGATTCCACCATCTAGTCCGAGTGATCTTGGAAATTCTCCTTTTCTTTACCAACCTTTTTATTTGTGCATCCATGACTAACAAGCTATGTTGAGTTGTCGAACTCTCTCCTGGATTACTTTGCAAACTTTACAACACATCGATCTCTTCTCCTCAACACAAAGTAATCTATATGTGTTCTAGTTAGGCCACTCTTATAAGTAATTAAATATTCCTCCCTCTTTTTGAAGAGAGTGTTTATCATAAAAAGATCATAAGCCGTTACAAAAACCAGACTGACTTTTTCCTCTTTATTTCTGTTAGAGTTATTGAGTTATTTCTATTTATTCCTTTTTCCATCTTATGACCCCCTTCGGGGTATTTATGTAATTTTCCAACTTTTACTACTCTAGGATTTTACGCTATATAAGAAACACCATACTCATGGAATAAGACAAATCATTCATTCTCTCAATCTTCACATCGGTAAATGGAAGAATTGACAACCCGGCATCAATGCCATGACAGATATACTCTACCACCTCAAACATAGTCGCACATCTAGTAATCTCAAAGTACGAGAGTGGGTTACAAGTAGTAAGAATTACTAAGCAACTTAGGCTTAAACATTTTGGGTAGTGACCAATGGATCTAGTTGGGTTGGGCTCAATCCTAACAAGTTGTGTGGGACAATATTACTCAATAATTGCTCGATCTAGGCATTGAATGTTACAAATGGTATTAGAGTGGGTTCCATCTAATATTTTTCCTATGATAGACTGCTAACATCTTGAAGGCTCAAGACTAGAGCACTACTTATCTGTGCCCTTGAGTTTAATAGAGTTACTTTGAACCATCATAGAAGATACGGAAAATGGGGGTTGGCATCAGTAGGAGTTATGCCAATCATGTTGCTTCCTTAGGGCATGCATTTTGATCTGCCATAATCTGAATCAGTTCCTCCATGTGAACTTCTCGATCTTCAGATTGTGCGACAACATCTTGCTTGATGATCCTGACGGAACCCGATGCTCCGATACCAGTTTGTTGTGAATCGCGGAAGCACGCACAAACACGATCAATCACGCAAGCACAAAGACGCATGTATATACAAGATTCACCCGTAACTGGGATATGTCATTGGGCGACAGCGGTTGGTTTTCACTGTGTGGAGAAAGAAGAATACATAAATACAAATACACCTAACCCTAGGAAGTTTATGTACTACTCTCGTTCAAAACAGATCCCACACTCTGACGGATCCGAATACCCATATAAAAAATTCAAAATGAGGGTGTTGTCCCCACCACCCCCACAAGGGGAGGATGCACATGCTCCCTCCTAACCCACCGCAGGCTCGGTGACCGGGTATCGTGACCCCCGTACTGGAAGGGTATGGTGGCGGAGGGGACAACATATAGTTCTTTAAACTGGATCAGACGGTCAGGATTCAAGGCATATCAATGACATCCTTCACTTTTCTCAACCTTCCTTCACTTCCTAATTCTTTCATCGTCTTCTCAACATTCCCTTCCATCTACACCAAGTTGTATCAGATTATGGCATCCAAGTCATTCTCACAATTAGGCGATCTTGTAAAATACATGTAGAAGATGGAAAGAAAAAGAAGATATAAACCATCATCATGCTAAAATTGCAATTTAGTGAAACTTATAGAGCCTTGCATGGAGATTCGTGAATTTTTATACAATATCCACAATTCTTTTCAAAGATTTTGCAAATTATGGATTCTACGAGAGATGATATAAGAACTTTAAAAACAAAGGTTTCAAATTCAATATCAACTACCGACTTGACATCATTTAACATCGTATCAAATTCCAGAGGCAAGGCCTTAAATGTCGGTTTCGGTTACCATTTCGGTGACGACCAAAACAGAATTTCGATGGAAATTCGGTCAAATTTCGATCGAAATTTCGATCATTTCGGTCATTTTTTGTATTAGGACCCCCATATTTCGGTCATTTCGGTCGAATTTCGATTTCGACTGGATATCGATATTCGACAGAAATTCGACCGAATTTCGCTGAAATTTGAGGCCATGCTCGTGGTAGAGGTGGCCACATTCGTCGGCCCTGCACGTCCTATCATCGTCCAGGTCATACGGAGGATACATGCTATTCTAAGCATGGTTTTTCATCGACGCATGTACCCGAGCACGTTGTGTCTCCACAGACATCTACTTCAGACAAGAGGTTTGAGGAACTTGTTGTCAGGCTGTGAGATATCATGCCTCCTACCTCTACTGACTCTCTGGGAGGCCCCTCGGACGTAGCTACTTCAGCCTCTGCCAGTACGTCAGCCACCGCTAGCATCTCAGGTAGTGCTTATGCCTTTACTTCCTGTCATGGATCTAACGTTTCAGAATGGATTATGAACTCCGACACGACACATCATCTTTGTCGAGACAAAGATAAGCTTACATCCTACAGGGAGGTTCCACCGGGACGATCTGTCGTGATAGCAGATGGGACCCGTTCCCCCATCATTGGACAGGGGGAGATCAGTTTGACACCATCTATGCGTCTCCAGAATGACTTGCATGCTCCAGATTTTCGATGAATTTATTATCTATCAGTCAGATTACGAAGGATTTGCACTGTCGCGCTATTTTTGACCCATCGTCTCTTGTTTTTCAGGACACTCTTACGGGCAGGGTGATTGGCTATGGCTGTGAGCAGGATGGTCTCTATCGTTTGGTTCGAACTCCCTATGCTGGTACCTCATCTCAGTCCAGTGGACCAGTCTCTCCATTCACATAACATCTACGATTTGGTCACCTCCCTCTTCAGAAGATGCGTCATATCTTGTCCCAGATTTCACCGGGTTCTTCTTTTCAGTGTGAAGCGTGTCAGTTGGGAAAGCATCACATATCTACTTTCCCTAGTCGTCAGTCTCGGAGCAGTAACTCCCATTTTGAATTATTTCATGTTGACATTTGGGGTCCGAGTCATGTCTCTGATCACCAGGGACACAGGTTTTATCTTGTTGTGGTTAATGATTTTTCTAGATTATCATGAGTGTTTTTGTTGAAGAATAAATCTGAAGCAGGGGATGTGATCAAAAATCTTATAAATGAAGTGCAGAATGTTTTTTCGTCTACTGTGAAAATTGTGCGTACGGATAATGCTTTGGAATTTTGTACTCGTGTCCCTTCACACTTCTTCTTGTCTTAAGGCATTATCCATCAAACAACGTGTGCTTACACGTCCCAACAAAATGGCGTTGTAGAAAGAAATCATCGTCATCTTCTTGATATCACTCGGACTCTACTTATCCAGAGTTGCGCACCCATTACCTTTTGGGGTGTTATTGTACTTATGACATGTTATCTGGTGAATCGTATGCCATCATCTGTCTTTGGTGAGAAAGTTCCACTTTCAGTTGTCTTCCCTAACAAGGAATTATTCTCCCTTACTCCTCGTGTCTTTGGCTCGGTTGCTTCCGTCCATCGGCTTTCTCCATGACTTGACAAGCTCTCACCTAGGGTCGTCAAGTGTGTGTTTGTTGGGTACTCTCGTACTCAGAAGGGTTACCGATGCTATGATCCTTTGAACAGAAAATATTATGTCAGTGTCGATGTCGCATTCCTTGAGTCTGTGATATGTTACTCCCCTGTACGTGACAGGTTGACTTCCTCCACTACTGATGATGAGATTTATGTGTCACCTCCTCCTATGTGTCCGTCTGTTCCCATACCAATTCCTGATGTTCCACCACCACCACCTCCTCCTCCACATCCATATGTACCACCTTTACTGAGATTTTATACCCGTCGTCATGCCCCTGCTCATGGAACTCGTCAATCATCCATCACGCCTCATGTTTGTCTAGGTAATATTACTAATGTGGGTCTGAAGATGTGCAAGTGCAGGGATCTTTGCAGGAGAATAGCATATCGGCGAGTACGGTTGTTGATGATTTGAATGTACCTATTGCCTTACGGAAGCAGTACCGTACATGTGCATCCTATCTACTTGCTTCACAGGTTTCATTCCATCGCCTCACCGGTGATTTTCAGTTGTGGCCTTATCTACCGCAGAAATGCCACGGAATTATCAGGACGCATTGAAGGAGAGCTGCTGGTGCTTACCCATGGAGGAAATGGCTGCGTTGCGGTCACAGGGTACATGGAGCTTGGTTTCTGCTCCCTCAGGAGCTTCTGTTGTCAGTTGTAAATGGGTATTTACTGTCAAATATCATGCAGATGGCAGCCTTGATCATTACAAAGCAAGGCTAGTGGCATGTGGGCTTACTCAAACATACAGCGAGGATTATATGGACACGTTCTCTCCAGTTGCATGTCACTCCACTCTACGTGTCCTTTCAGTTGTCGTGGTATGTGATTGTCCACTATTTCAACTTGATGTTAAGAATGCCTTTTTGTATGGGGATCTGCAGAAAGAAGTCGACATGCAGCAGCCTCCAGGGTTTGCTACTGAAGGGGAGAGTCAGTGGTGTGTAGACATCACAAGGCAATATACAGCCTTAAACAAAGCCCGCGAGCGTGGTTTCAGAAGCTCTTTGATCTAATTCAGAAACAAGGGTTTAAAAAATCAAATGCAGATGATTCTTTGTTTGTTCAAAAGACTCCCAAAGGTACTGCCGTTATCATGGTGTATATTAATGATATACTTGTTACGGGAGATGATATGCAGGGGATAAAGATGGCAAAAGCATTTCTTGGCCATCAGTTTGTTACTAAGGATCTTGGTACCCTACGATATTTTCTGGGGTTGGAATTTGCTAGGAATGCGCAGGGTCTTGTGATGACCCAAAGGAAGTATATTACAGACAAGCTTGTTGAGACGGGCATGATCGACTGTCGACCCTCCACTACTCCCATGGATCCTAGCATAAAGTTATATGATGATGATGATGATACAAATGAGGTTGACAGGAGAAGATATAGAGAGATGGTGGGAAAGCTTCTCTATATTACTATCACTAGACCTGACATCGATTTTGCAGTGAGTCAGGTGAGTCAGTTCATGGAACAGCCCAGACAAGTATATATGGATGTCATATACATGATACTGAGATATCTAAAGTCGTCTCCAGGTGCAGGACTACTGTTCAGGAAAGAAACAAATATCTCTTTTTATGCATGTACTGATGCGAATTATGCAGGATGCCCTAAGGATCGGAAGTCTACTTTAGGTTTTGCAGTGTTTGTCGGCAGTTATTTGGTTTCTTGGATTAGCAAGAAACAAACAGTGGCGGCTAGATCGAGTATTGAATCTGAGTACAGGGCCATGGCGCAAGCAAATACTGAGATGATGTGGGTTCGAGCTGTGTTAGAAGATTTGCATATAGATGTGCCTCTACCCAAGCAACTACAATGTGACAATCAAGCAGTGCTATTCATTGCTAATAATCATGCATTTCATGAAAGAACAAAGCATATTGAGGTAGAATACCACTATACTAGAGATATAATTCAAAAGGGCTTGATTTCTACTTCCCATGTCAGTTCAGGAGAGCATAGTGCAGACATCTTTACCAAGCCATTGCTCGGACGGCCATTCCAGAAGTGTTCTTCCAAGCTGAGCATGATTGACATCTATGCTCCATCTTGAGGGGGAGTGTAGAGATATTTCTAGAATGTGTACCTTTTCTGTTATGTTTAGTTTCTTTTATCCATCTTATGTAATTTATCCATAGGCCTTCTCTATATAAGAGAGCCTAGGGTTCTTTGGAATAACAATCATCTATTTTCTTCCAACATCTTCCAATGTTGAAATTTACTGAAAATCAGACTATTGCAAGCACACTATCAATCACCTTGAAATTGACACGATCAACTACTGAGAAAAAGCAACTCGTCAGAAGACGAGTTTTTTTAAGCGGAGGGGAGCTAATGTAGCAAAATAAATCCCCTTAAGATATTTGTGATATATTAAGGTTTTCAAATTTCAGAAGCCTAAATAAAAATCTCAAAGTTTGAAGAGCTTTGTTATAATGTATGCATATTCTCAGAACTACACCCATTTCCCTTTAAAAAAAGAACTTTCTTATTAGTATAAAGGGATTTTTATCCCACGAACCTTAGAATCTTCGTAAATTACTTTCTCGACCTTGCAAACATCGTTATTATCCCCTCGACCCCGTAAAGTTGCTCCGTCTTGCACCATGAACCCTACCGTCAACTTTAACTTTATTTAAGTCAATTGGTTGTGACCATCTTGAGTTAATCTGACCATATGAAATCAGATGGTGGATTTTCCACCACACTCTCTCCTTCATTCTTCTCTGCAAATGCAAGGGAGGCGGAATCGTAGGGCTCTGATCTGGCTCTGGCGAAGGTACGGGGGTCATCCGGTATGCTTGGATCGTCAATGCCCGGGCTACATGTATGTTGTTCAGGGAGGTCGGAGGGCGAGAAGGGACGCTCGGGCTACATATTTGTGTTATGGGACGTCGAAGGGGGGGAAGGGGAGGTCTGGCAGAGGTGGGGGGGGAGGAGAGGTCGAAAGGGGAGGTCTAGGTAAAGGCAAAGGGGGAGGGGATGTTTGAGCGAAGGAGGAGGAGAGGGGAGGTCTGGGTGGAGGCGGAAGAGGAGGGGAAGTCGGAAGTGGGGAGGCAGAGGTCAGGAGGGAGGCGGAGGGGATGTATGGGTAGAGGTCTGAGGAGGGAGGGGAGGTTGGGTGGAGGCGGAGCCAGGGGGGGGGGGTAGGTGAAAGTTGGAAGGGGGAATGGAGGCCGGGTGGGAGGTCTGGGCGGAGGCTGAAGGTCGGCCAGCATGGTGGAGGAGCGAAGGTCGAGGAGGCGGGTGGAGATCAATGCTGGGTAGGAGTTAACTATAGGGTATGTAGTTTAAGAGTTTCAACTTTATGAGGTCGAGGGGATAATAACGATGTTTAAAGTTTGAGAAGGTAAGTTACAAATATTTTAGGGTTCGTGGGGTAAAAATCCCTATTATAAGTTATGTAGATAAAAGGATCTAGAATCCTCTTCATCCTCTGCTTTGGATGGAAATCTTTAGAATTCTCTTTTCTTCCCTTCTATAAAGGTTTAAAATATTCTAGAATAGTGATGTACTTATCTAGAGATTTCTCCTCTTCTTTATAGGTTGAGAATAGTATTATAGATTCTAGCATGTTGTATAGCCCATCTATATAATAGGCATTTGGCCAATGGGATGGAACAACTAGGAAAAAGAAGTCATTTTGAATGCAACAAAGTATCTCTCATTTTCTCTCCACCCCCTTTATCTCTCTCTCTTTCATCTCTTCCATATCTCTTCCCCTTCCTCTCCTCCAACACTTCTCTCTTATCTCTCCATCCTATTCATCTTTCTACCTCTCTCTAATCTCATCTCTTGTCTCTCAATCTTCATCATCGTAGATCTATCTTTTTTATCCATATCCTCCCTTTCCCTTGATATTTTCCTCTTAGCTCATATTCTCTCCTTTTTTCTCAACCTTTATTTCTATTTTCCTAATACTTCCACCACCTCCTCAACATTCCCGTTAACCTGTCTTTCTACTTTCCTAATTCTTCCACCACCTCCTCAACAGTCTCTTCCTTTTGTCTGCTCAATGTGTCATTGTGGTTTAGGGTGTTCCGTGTTTCTCCACATGATATATGCTGGAGAAAAAAGAAATTTGAAAACAGCTTCACTACTTGCATCAAAAAAGAAAAATAAAAAGAAAATAGAAAAAGATCACCTGGCCAGGAGGTATGCGTTTTCCACTAAGAAGATCTAGAAGTACTGTCCCAAAACTGAATATCACACTTTCAGCAGTGACTCTTCCTAGATTCAAGCAATTATGGCATAAATTTCTTCATATAGTTACCATGTTATAAATTATAATCCATATAAAGTCAGGATTTATTAAACAAGAAACCAAAATGCAGTCAGAACGACAAATAGGGGTTTAATTGCAATCGCAACTGTGTTAAATGCCAAAAAGTAAATGTATAAGAAAGTTCACATACAACTGAACATCAAGAAGTATAATGAAGTGCAATGATAAACTTAAGAGTGTGCAGATAAGATTATTAACTTCATGAATGAAAAGTTGACAATGCCCAAGGTATATAATATGCCAGCATAAACTAGCAAGCAAGTAATATAAATAAAAATATCGACTTCTCACAAGAGAAGTGCAGAATGGCATGCGTTGTGTAAACGATTTTTCTGACACATGCATTTCATAGTTTTGACAAGTTTGTTAAGATCTGGAACTTGGATGTAAGATACCAAAACTACAAAAGAAATTTTAAAAGCATTCCTGTGCACCAGATTGAGGGGAAGAAACCTCAAACCGAAACAAAACCGAAAGACAATAAAAATGCATATTGTACAAAATTAGATTGTGTCATGCATATTCTCCTCGTTCAAAAGCAATGGGAAAGGGAGAAGCCTCCGTTTATTTTATTGAATAAAATTTATTTTTAAAAGCTCAGGTAAAATCAATAAATACATACTCCTTCAGCTCACTGTGGAAAACACTCAATATCAAGGTCATAAAACAAGAATACGGGAGTAAGGGAGAAAGGTGTGATAGAGAGCGAGCGAAACAGAAAGTTCGGGAGAAAGGGTGAGCATGTGAGGAGGTTTGGGGCATAAGCAGTGCTTGGAGGGTGATGGGGAGGGGGCGCATGACCTGAAGGGTGCATGTGGAAACCTCTCACAGTGTTGGGCGAGCCTCCAAAGCGATCTGGAGCGTGGCGCTAGAGCTCCGCCTTGGCACTGGCGGCGTGCTCCGATCGCAAGTGCGGATGTGTGGGCATATGGCGATCAGATATGAAGGCCTGGGATCAGTGATGCAACGGTACAAAGACCACTGATGTCAATGGTTGATGAGGGAGGACCCAATCTTGGGGGCGGGTGATGATGTGAATGTGGCGGGAGGTGCGCACTCTGGAGCCTCCTGTTTTGGAGCCATGTGCTGACGTAGAGGTTGGAGGTGGTGCGGAAGGTGAAGTCGAAGGTGAGTGGGAGGTAGTACGTCGTCGTGGGGCTACGAGGTAGTGCATGGACCCCATGGCGCATGAGTTCCAATGTTTCAAGTGCGGCATTTGGGGCCACAGATGCTGGGAGTACAAGATTCGCAGGGTGTGGCAGCCTCGGGAGATCCCCTCCTCGAGGGCAAAAGGGACCACAGTGCAGCAATCCAACATTTCAGATGCTACACTGAAGTCTTGTCGAAATTTGCACTCTACTGAGGAGACTCGTTCATATCGACAGGAAACTGTTGATATGTCAATGGATCAGGAGCCTCATATTTTGATTAATGTTGCAATTTCTTATGGTGATTTGATGAAGGTCATAGGGAGGAGTCTTAGATTTTTCTCCTGGAAGATTTTGTGGGAGATGTGGTCTCGTTGGACGTAACAACAATTTATGTATGCATCCTCACTGCCTTCGAGGCGACCATTCTGCTAAAAGTGGATGCTATGGAGTTTGGAGTTCTTTGGAGACATCGTCTTAGTGATGGTGTGGTGGCATATGGTTCTCATAGACTTTCTACTATTGGCATGTTGTTCACATCTCAATACGTGGAGTTCGTTCAGGGTGTGCTAGCCAATATAGCAAGGGTGATAAAGATCACCTCAAATGGCGTGAAACCAAGAAAAGGCATTGATGATGTAATTGTGATGGACGAGTGCTCTACTAATCAACTGTTCGAAGTGATGCATGTTGGTCGAACCGTGTTTCGACTACAACTTGATGCAGCGTGGACTCGACATGTAGGGCCGTCTAATTATTTAAATTGTGGCCGTTAATTTTTACTTACGTTTTTTAAGTTGTCGCAATTTTAAATAAAGAGATCGTGTGTGATCTCAATTAGTCTTAATTTGAATTTCAAATTTGGTAGTTAGTCGGTTAATTAGTTAGAGTCAGTTTAGGATAATTGGTTGTCGGTTTAAATTATTTTCTATTCTTGTAATGTCATCCCTCCTATATAAAGGGAAGAGGGTCCAATGTTTTAGTCAGTTCAAGATGTGATAAAATAGAGATTTATCTCTCTCTCCTCTCCCCTCTCTCTCATTCTCCCCGCGTGATCTACACGTGTTCTTCTTCTCCCAAACCCCTCGTATTCCCGACGAGTCTCTTCTCTCTTCCCCTCGCGGTCTACGCGTTTCTTCTTCTCTAACCCCGCGCATCCGGCGTGTCTTCTCTTCTCAACCCTTCCAGTTTCTTCTTCTCAACCCCTCTATTTTCTTCTACCATCGAAAAATCCACAGTCAAATCTATTTCCCGCGCCGCGCCGAAATCCATTTTGCATCAAATGGTATCAGAGCATGGCAACCGAATCGTCCCTACGATTCGACGATCCCGTCGCGCATTGGAAGATGCAATATGATTTGAGTTGCATATCTCATGATTTGCGTTCACGCGCACGTCGACACAAGTTCATGAAGCGCCTTATGTCAAGCCTCAAGGTTCAAGCAATTCGTCGGGAGACGAATTTTTTAAAAGCGGAGGAGAGTTGATGCAGCGTGGACTCGACATGTAGGGCCGTCTAATTATTTAAATTGTGGTCATTAATTTTATTTACGTTTTTTTAAGTTGTCGCAATTTTAAATAAAGAGATCGTGTGTGATCTCAATTAGTCTTAATTTGAATTTCAAATTTGGTAGTTAGTCGGTTAATTAGTTAGAGTCAGTTTAGGATAATTGGTTGTCGGTTTAAAGTATTTTCTATTCTTGTAATGTCATCCCTCCTATATAAAGGGATGAGGGTCCAATGTTTTAGTAAGTTCAAGATGTGATAAAATAGAGATTTATCTCTCTCTCCTCTCCCCTCTCTCTCCTTCTCCCCGCGTGATCTACACGTGTTCTTCTTCTCCCAAACCCCTCGTATTCCCGACGAGTCCCTCCTCTCTTCCCCTCGCGGTCTACGCGTTTCTTCTTCTCTAACCCCGCGCATCCGGCGTGTCTTCTCTTCTCAACCCTTCCAGTTTCTTCTTCTCAACCCCTCTATTTTCTTCTACCATCGAAAAATCCACCGTCAAACCTATTTCCCACGCCGCGCCGAATTCCATTTTGCATCACAACTGGATGAATGCTTACCGTCGTCGTTCATCCCAAGGCCTCCTCTCACTCATGGGATCCATGTGGATGCTGATCCAAAAGAGGATTCTCCTGACATTCCAGCTCATAATCCAATGGATGTGTGATGTGCTGTGCATATTCACATGGTGGATCTTTTCTTTGGATCCGACTGCACGGGATGCACAGTCTCGGTGGACCATGGCTTCATTTCAAACTCTGATAAGGGGTGCAACACTGGATATCCCAGTCTTGTTTCCCTACCTTGTCCTTGAGCAAGGAGTTTTCTAGAAATTCGATGGAGATTGTGATCTGTCCCTCAAAGATTCCTGAAACGGCTATTGTATGTTTCAAGGAACACAAAGATGTGTTTCTAGATCGAGGCCTGACGCCTCATGCCACTACTAAGAGTCCATGATCAAAATACCAATTAACAATTGACATATATAAAGCTTTTTTTAATGATACATTATACATATATGGAGCTTTAACATCTGCGTTGATACCGAGGTAAATGGGAACCTTTAAAATAATAAAATAAAAAAATCAACATCTCGATGCAATAATCTACTGAATACCCGAATAATCAGGTTGAATATTCAGGAATATTCAGGTTGGATCAAATATTGACGAAATAACAATATTCTATTCGATCACCCCAGAAAAAAAGAATATTTGGTCGAATATTCAGTCCATTCGGTCGAATACTGCACCAGTGTGTGAATCGATCATGTGATAGGGGTGGAATCGACCTTGGCTTTCCTCTTTTTGCATCATTTGTGGGGGATCTAGTGATGGAGGTGTTAGATGCAACAAACTCGAGGTATGCCTGGAGGAACAGACAGCTTGTCTCAGACCCACTTGGACAGCTTTTTTAGTTCCCTTGGCCTTCTAAAGAGTTTCCTCTTGGGTCCGATGCTCACCTTATCGAGGTCACATTTATACCACATGCTGATTTGTTGGGATCAGGTGATGATCGGTGTTCGGGCACCATTTTTCATTTTGAGCTCTCCTGACTGAAGGAGGGTTTCGTGAGAAGATCACAAGGTGTTAGCAGGAGCAAGAGGTGGGCTGGTTGGCATCAAGGAGAGAGCTACGGACGAAGGCAAAGGTTGAGTGTCTTGACTGCCTAAAAAAATCTAGGGAGTTGCAGGAGGAAGAGAAGGTAGCAAGATGCAAGCATAATTGTGCTCTTCTATAACAGGACACGAAGGATCCAATGGAAGCAGCGTTAGAGGTAGAAGTGGTTGAAGGAGGGAGATGTGAAGATGAGGTTCTACCATGTGGTGGTTAGCAACGTAGAAGGTGCAACCTGATTCATTCTTTTGAGGTGGATGGGGAAGAGTTAGTGAGCGATTGTGTAATTAGTGACATGTGAGGCACCATTATGAGCTCAATAGGCATGTGCCTGATAGCAGTGCAAAATGGGTGTGAAGACATTTGAGCTCAATAGGCATGTGCCTGATAGCAGTGCAAAATGGGTGTGAAGACATGTTCCAAGGCTGAATGAGTTGCAGTCTGAGGAGTTGACGAGACATTTCTTGCTCCCAGATGCCAGGTAGGCGACCTTTGCCTTGATCGCAAATGGTTCCATGGGCTTGGACGGCTTGCGAGTCTTTTTTATAGAGAGTTTTGGGACTTAGTGGTCAAGAGACATTGGACATAGTGGAGTTACATCAGATGAACGATGGGTTCGATCGGCTTAAGCAGTCCGTTTTGTTCCTTCTGCCTAAGAAGGATGCGATGCGACGTGTGGAGGGCACGCACCTTATTGCTTTGTCTAATGTTATCTACCTCGTAGTGGCTGGCAAAGGTGTTGGCCAACATCTTGTGAAAGGTTCTTGGCTCTATTATTGACTCAACCCACAAGGTTTTCATCCCAAGCCGACACATGATAGATGGGGTTGTGTTTTGGCACCTAAGATTATTGTGGAGTGCAAGAAAGAAAACGGAGGGTCCCTTAGGGAAGGTAGGTTTTTTCAAGGCATATGATTGTGTTGATTGGAGATTTATTTGGGTGTCCCTGCCCCATAGAGAATTTCCGATTAAGTGGATAGATGGGACGAAGATATATTTGACGATATCTTCCTACGCGATTTTGGTGAATGACAGGCATGAGGGTGGTTTCTTTCAACCACAATGTGGGGTTAGGCAAGGTTGTCCACTGGTACTGTTGCTTTTTGTTGTTGTTGCAGATGCCTAGTTAGATCGGTGATGAAGGCAAGGGAGGGGAGTTTTCTGGTAGGATTCCATCCATCCTGGTGAGAATCGTGAGATCTCTATTCGCATACTCTATTACACCGATGACACTATTTTTTGTGTAGGGAGAGGTTGCTTCTGCGGAAGGATGGTCAATGTTCTTGAGATGTTTGGGTTGATTTCTAGCATGAGAATTAAGCATGCCAAGTTTGCTTTTGTCCCTTTTGAGTGGATGCAGAGGAGGTGGAGGCATGTGGGGTACCCTACAAACACATCCATGGGCTCTACTTATTCTCTACCTTGGTCTGCCTTGGATGGAGGGTAAACTATAGCAGCCTGATTGGATACTTATTATTGAGAGGATGGAGCAAAAGTTAGTGAGTTGATGTGCGGCGTGTTTTTGAAGAGATGGCTACCTAGTTTTGTTGAAGGTGGTTCCCTCGACTATTCCAGTATTTTTCATATTTATACGCATGTTATCCTTTGAGGTAAGGGGGCAGGTGGAGCTCATGATGAGATATTCCTTCTAGACCACTTCTGGGAGGTGCAGGGGATATCTTCGATAGCGTGGAAGACGTTGATGCTTAGGGTAGAGGATGGTGGCATGGGGATACCGAGTTTGGAGGCAATGAATGGTGCTTTTGACAAAGTGGATGACCTACATTTGGGTAGAGTGTATGATTTGTTCAGCAGGATGATAGTGTCAACTTGTGAAGTCTCTATGGATCTTGTTGTGTAGGTTGTTGGTGTGTCTATTATGCCTTTCAACTTCTAGAAAGTATTTCTCAATTCTCCATCATGTGGTTCCACTCATGATGCTTGTTCTAGGTGACAGCTCTATCTTTCGTGTCTAGACTAACGATTAAACAGGGCAAGGGGACACTTCAGGCTTGTTTCCCCCTCATCTTCACTATGCCATCTGACGTTGGTTGTGTGGTAAAGGATAGCTAGCTTCCACTCTTTCGTACTTACTTATCGAATTAGCATTTTACGGAGTTTCTGCATCTTTTGGAAGCCCTAATGGTTTGTGAGGGCCTTTAAACACTGCAAATCACAGGCCGCCTAAGTATATTTTCATTCGGTCGGCAGAAGTTACACTGAAATTCCAGAGAAGGCCTCTTTGGAATTTGGATGAGATCTACAGTAAAATGGTAATAAACTTATATATCTTCGGTGCGCTCACAAAACATGTTCCTTGCAATGAGCGTAGCAGTCATTTTGTCACATCATAGCTCAATTAGTCTACTGTCTGGAATTTATAAATCAATGCATGGTGCAGATATTCACTACATCTATGTGGTTAACTGAGCCATCGTCCTATATCTACACCATGCACTTTAACATGAAACTATTGCTTGTTTCATGCTCCTCAAAGTAAGAAGGTTGCCCTATGGTAGACATAAACTCCAGTTGCATAATCAGTATCACAAAATATGTTGTAATATGTGATTATGAGATACTATAAAGAATAGTTGTTTCCATGGACAAAAGTGATAAACCTCAAGACCATTGTAGTAGCACCCCAGTGAGCATACATCAAGGATATAGTTATCAAGAACTCTAGTATATGAGGCCAACACCATGGATGTGATTTTCAGATGCAGTCGTGGTCATACTTATCGACCAAGTGCCCATTATCAATAAACAAGCCACCTCTCTTCTTGACGATGGGCAAAGTTTAGCCCACGTCCCATGACTAATCAGACCTCCGTTGGTATTGATGAAGACCGTGCTAATGATGTGCGCTATGGCGCCCCACTGAGTCTTCGTAGATTGTTTAATCACTGTTAGCAGACTATGGACGTCTACCGCATCTTCTAAATAGATCATATTCTACAACAAACGTTGTTACAACCAACTTAGCTACCACATCGAATATTATTATTCAGTCTAGCTCCACTACTTCTCAGTGGATCATCAACTCAAATACATCCCATCAAATAACCAGTGTAGATGTTACTCTTATTGATTTATATGCCTTGATTTGATGGTTGATGTTAGTGTCTTTCTCCGACCTAGATACCAAGAGCTATCTTTAGTTCTCAAATTATTGGTCGTGATCTTCCTAGCCACAATGGTACAAAGTATGCAATGTACTCAGATTTTAACAGCGTGGTCAATTGGGCCCAAGATAAGAAGATAGTGCAGCGAAGTAGAGAAAGAAAGAATTAATAAAATGAATGAATCCACCAATCAATCAGTTGAAGGTGCCCTTGACTTAATGAGACATTGCTTGCAAACTATGAGCTATGCAGACAGCCAGACTGGCTAAAGACTCTCGTTCACAAGTTAGCTCAGTTGGCAGCGCAAGGTTTACTTAGAAACTTAGGATGCCCAAAGTTTATTGTGCTATTGATTTCACTCTGAGCTTAGTTTTTGTTAGTCATTTATGTTTAAAACTCAATTATCGAGTTTTTTTCACTCTTTCAGTTATTTTTAGGACATTCCGATGCAGTAGATTAAAGGCGGGGGCTACAAGAGGGATGGCTTGTAGTACTTGGGTATCTATTTGCTCTCCTATATTTGGTGCTTCCTCAATCTCAATTGATTACTAACTCTAGTTTCTTCAGTTTGGTCACCCTTGTGCCTAATCTTTGAATGTAATGAATTATGAGTATCATTTCCTCGATGCATAGAACCTCATAGATCATCTCTTTCGAACCGATACAATGTGATGTTTGGAGCTCTTGTCATTTTCTTCTATTTTGGGACATTGCTATTGATGACTTCAGTAGAGCCATTTGGTTTTATTTAATAAAGGATCTTTTACTGTAAATTTTTGTCTTTCATGAAAAAAGACAACTTCTGGTTCTTATACTAAAAATTGTTAATATGACGATGCTCTCAAGTTTGTGCAAATAGAATTGGCCAGCTTCTTTGCTTCTAAATGTACCTTGCATTAGGCATCATGTCCATACACCTCCCAACAAAAAGATTTCAAGCGGAAACTTCATCATCTACTTAAGTTGCTCGCACCCTTATTAGTCAGATTGAGGGTTCATTGGAACTTTTGGGGGTGATGTTGTTTTAAGAGCTACTTATCTTGTCAACAAAGTTCTCTTCCTTTGATGGAAAGGAATCACTCCCTTCTGGAAAAAAGAATTAACAGACTTCCCTCCCTGTAAAGGATTTTTTTTGCAAAATGGAAAGGATGTGAACATTAAAGTCTATACTAATACAGACTGGACTGTCAGGAGATGATCATTTTATCACCTCTTACTCCGTTTAACAAGTAGAAAATCTTATTATATGATGAAGCATGAAACAAGCTGCTATGGCACTCGATATTGTACCAATGCATTAGGGTTACATCATGTTACAAGATAAGGAAATCCACATTAACCTCGTAACAAGATTGTTCCATGACAACAAGGTTTCTTATAATTTTGTGAATTATCATGATAGCATAAGCACACCAAGAATGTGGAGTTCAACATACACATTCTTTTTTAAAGAAAAAGAGGGTGAGGTCCCAAGTCAGGACCCACCACAAAACTTCATTTAAAAATTATGTAAGAAAATTACATATTCATAGACCATATTTGATGCAAGACTTTGTTATGCTCAAGTACATATTCATAATAGGACTGACCGCGAAATATGAGTTCATTTTTAGCCAACCAAACAGCCCATATATGTGCAATGGGGAACCAAAGAATCCTCCTAAGAGTTCGCAAGGTATGTCCCTATCGAAGACCAAAAGGAGTCCGCATTGTTCATTCGTAGCAATGAATGCCAGCATGCTCCCAAAACCGCATAGAATGTGCACCTGAAGAGATGATCAAAGTCCTCCATAAAGTTGGCACATCTCGTGCAGATCACATCTCTGGTCCTAAGAAGTTTGCTCCTATATTCCTTTGTGAGAATTCGACCATGCCTCAGAAGACACAGAAAAACCTTGATCCAATGGGGGATTCTTGCCTTACAAATTAACTTGTAGTTCTGCCTCAGATCGTCAGGTATCACCTCCTAAGACGTCGTGAAAGCCTTATAAATGCTTTCTTTATGGAGAAATGACCTCCGACCACACCCAATGATCTCTACCACTTTCAGGGCCCTCCATATCACCGGTTCATTAGACATCCATAAGAATTCTTCTAACCTTTACTCAGAGAACTCAGCCACAAATGAGGGAGCCCAAGTGCCTTGGAACCATTCCGAGCAACCATGACAGTCCAGTTACTCGCCATTGCGAAAAGTTAAAGGAAACGATCAGCTAGGACGCATGCACCAATCCAGTCATCCAGTCACAAACGGAAAGATTTGCCGCCGCCCACCATAGCGGTCGCCAACGGTATCATCTCTGGCAACAATCTAGAGATACTTGCCAAAGATACGAGGGCGATCGTGTCTGTGTAGCCACCAAAGCAACTTCTATCCCGTAAATTTTCTGCACTACTTAACAACAAGATCATTTTTTATCCACATTCGAACAATCCATTTCGCTAGAAAATCCTTGTTCATAATGTCCAACTCAAGAAACCCAAGTGTCCCATCCTTATTTGATCCGGTAACCGTGTCCAACGCAATGAGGTGTACACCATTCTTTTCTTGCTTAGCATCATCTATGAGAAAATGTCTCATCGTCGACTCTAGCCGTGTCTACACACCCACTGGAAGAAGAATTTGTGGAGCAGTAGAAAATGGATATAACTGATAGGACATGCTTTAGTAGAATCAATTTCCCTCCTCTTGATAAATTTACTGGTTTCAACTGGATAGCTTCCGATCGATCGTATCTAGCACGGGCTACCAATCAATTGCACAAGGCTACCACCAACCAAAGGGAGCCCTAAATATGTAATTGGGAGAGCAGAAACTGAACAGTGCAGAGCCAGTGCATCCTCATGAATCTCGGTTTGTGAGAAGCTGAAGGGAATGAAGGATAATTTTTTACTATTTATTCGAAGAACTGAAACATCGCCAAAATGTCCATAATGTATGATGCTCACTTGCATGTTCCATCCCACCTTCAATAAATACAATAGTATCAACGGTGTATTGTAGGATGGGAATAGATACTTCCCCCCCAGCTATAGCCATGGCACAAGCCGCAATCAAAAGCTAGCCTCATCATCACCGCCAAAGCATTTGCTTCCAAAACAAAGAGAAGAGGTGCCTACGGGCACCCTTGTCTGACCTCTCCTTTGTGGCTGAAAGAAATCCCCCTTGGGGTGACCATTCACCAGCACCGAATATGACACCGCCGTAATACATCTCTTCATTCACGCAATCCTTGCACCCGGAAACCCTCTCCACTGCAAAAAGGCCGCAAAAAGTTAATATCCCTTGACAAATCTCCGATGTGAGTTCCAACCGAACCTCGTTTCCTCCAGTTAGGTCCTCCACACCAGGTTGTTGATTTATTTTATAAGAAAAAGGGTGGTATCCCAAAATGCAACCCACCTCGAAACATTATATTCACGAAATTATCTTGCAAGCGACCAGGCCGAACAAATAACCTTACAATGTTCTAATACATTCTTAGTGTTTTACACCGGTTGTTGATTGCACCATGAAATATACTTCGACGAAAACAGATACATGTCCCTGTCAATTGTCAACATAGAGAGAGGCCCAAATATTAGGTCCGGTAGGAAAGCAGGCCCTCTCTCGAGAGCTGTCAATTGCTCTTCAAGGCTCCTTCAAAGCTTCAATCAAGCCCTTTAGAGATGTAAGTTTCAGATCTCCACCCTTGCATGCCAACGCCATAAAGGGGTCCCCTTGTTTTAGACCCGAGTAACTACCCAAAAGCATTAACCCCTCCTGCTCCTAAAGAGCATTCACATGCTTAATCGATCCCCAAATACCCACATGTCTGCCAATAAGATTTCTTTGAAGGATGGGTGCACCCCTTGGGAATAGGTATGTGTTCAAGCTTGTAAAAAAAGGTCGACTAACATGTTGAGTTGATCCATTTAGTCTACAAGGTGGGGTGACCGCTCCGACTAAGGCTAATCGGCCCTTAGTTGGCCAACCGACTAAAAGGTCCGATTAATCAACTGACTAGACTAATTAGTCGGCTATTTTTTGGAACTATTTTGCTTTTTTTTAAAGATAACTTAACCTAAGATGTTTAATGTTCCATTGGAATTCAGTTGTTTCTTTTGAGTCATTATGATAGTATAAAAATGTACAAATTTAAGTAAATATATAAGAATATATGTATATAAAATGATTTATATACTTAAAATAATTAAAAAATACAACATCAACTAAAGTATGACTAAATCCGTTTAGTCTCCCGATTGCCGATTAATCCTTAGTCAGTAACCCGGACGACCGAGTATCGACTACCGATTTGTGCAACCTTGGTTGCGCTCAGCACAGACAGATGCCTAATCTTCCTGAATCTTCAAAGACAAAAGGCCAAGAGTCATGCCTCTTCATGTTCCCTCGAGAGCACCCCCCACGTGTGGCAACCGCACCGGTGACTGGAAGCTCCTCCATTGCAACTTAGAAGGATGTCTTCCCCACCTTAAGATGTAGAATAGAGGGAGGTGATGGGTTTTTCAACGCAGCCTCTACAATGACATCTCTGCCTTCACCTCTCCTCAAGCCATCAGAGACGATGATGATGACCTTTTTGACACCCGCAAAAATCTTCTCCAATGCCCCATGGTCACACAAAAGGAGAGGAACACCTCTCAGCCATCAGAAGCTTGTATGTTAGCATGTGTGTTGTACCATTCCTAAGCATTGTTCTTCGCCATTGCATACCTTTAGAGGTATTCTTCTCCGTCTAATTAGCTAGCAGGATGCACACCTCCGTAACAGATAGCCCACGTACGTGTACCATCGAACGTCGAGATGGATAACATCTCCACCGAAGGATTGCCCGATCATTATGCCAATTTCCTTCGTGGCCTCATACATACACTATGCCTGACATCCAATTCCAATCAAGAGCGAGTCCATGCAGTAGGAGGTCATTCATCGCCAGACCTCAAAGATCTTCGCGTCATCGTCAAACAAAACCGAGCGCGGTGACCTATACCATTACACTGATAGCAAGCACAGCATTTTTGCATGTTGCGGCAATGTGTGAGTGATTTCCACATCGAAAGAGCATTTGTCTCGGCAAACAAGACCTACCCCGAGAGTGCTCCCCCCTTATCGCCATTGTAGGTGAGTTGTTAATGGTCATGTAATTTCGTTCCTCTTGCTAATCATCGGACTTCGTGCTGTTGCAGCCTTTGTGGCTCTAGACCTCCATCCAGAAATCGTGCTCCAACCCTCATCTCGTGTTCCCATCACATGCTCCCCTTCCAATACAATAACTATCAAGTAACGAATGCTCGATTTCAACATACACATTCTTTAATAGAATATTAATGCGATACAACTTGTCTTTCCTTCAAATCCAAGGATCAACTCCAGAGGCCTCCCCAAGATGCAACATAAGTTAAATATAGACAAGTTGGAAATGATTGGTATCCTTGCCCAACTAGACGATGGAGGGGTAAATATCGAACTAGGTTAGACATATTTTGGATGTGATCCTTTTTAACCATGTTCACATATAATGCACCCAACCTTTACTTCATAACAAAGAGCAAAAGGCAGTCATCCAAGATAGGCCATCATTCCCATGATTTTCTCCCTCAGTGGAAAAGGGTTGTCATGCCTTTGTTCTACAGGTATATTAGGGGAACATAAAATGTTGTTATTATTAGAAAATAGAGGTTGCTGTAATTAATTGACAATTATTTGACGAAAACATTGAATCCAGATGTTAAAGCAACTTACTAAAATTCTAAGAGGGCAAACAAAAATTATGGACCAATGATGTACAAACCAATAACTGTACATCAAATTCTTATTGTGAATTTGTTTTCAGAAGTACAAATATGCAGACAAAGATGGTGAAAAAGATAATTTTCGGAGACAGCGAAAAAAATAGTCGTACTGAGTTTAATTTCATAAATAGACAGTAATACTGAGATCGATTTCAACAATATACCATTTCTTAGATACTCCGGGGGTGTGTAAGCAAGATTGGTACTGTAACTTTTTCCATCCCTGCTATTTTTCATGAAGCCAAAGCAAGAAAGATGGGGATCGCCACCCTGCATAACATATTAAAAACCGATATGCAGAGAGAAAATCGTCTCCCATATTAAAAAGACGCGAAAGTGCAATATTAAATTACTGCACAGCTCGTAGCTATCAGTTCTGCCTATGACCTTCATATGCACTCTTCTTTTACTTTATTAAGATATTCATGCTATTTTGTCATTTCTTTATATTGTTTATTTCTATTGTCATGTTTATGTAATTTACCCTTAGAGCTTTTCTCCTATATAAGAGAGCTCTAGGGTTAGATGGAATATATATTTTTCCTTTTCCCTCTCAACATGGTATCAAAGAGACGGTCTTAAACCGGAGCCTGTGCCCTAGAATCCTGCCCCCACCAAAACCCTAACTATCCTCGGGCTCGCCGCCGTCCAGCCTCCTGCGGGCACCGCCGTTGCCGCACAGCCCCTTGCGGGTGCCGCCTCCCAGCTCCCCGCGGGCACCGTCGTTGCCCAGCCACGCGTTCACGCATATCCTCGTGAATCGTGATCACGTGTCACCATCACCCACTCGTGATCACGCCATCAGCCCCTAGGGCTTCACGTGTGTTCATGCGTCATCGCCCAGCCCGGCGGTTACCTCTCCCGCCGCTTCTAGTCGCCGTCGCGCGGCCTACCTCATCTTCACACGTGGTTGTCTTCTTGTGGATTCCTCTTTTGGGTATCTAGGGCGTCATGTGAAGCTCTAGCAAGGTCCTACCTACCCAAAGGACTCTCCAAAGAATGGAAGAGGTTGTGGCTACACCCACAACCATCTTCATGTATGCCAGTGTAGACGCCAGTATCTCTTGTTTCCAGCCCAATCTTGAAGATGTTGTCATCATGTCCAACAACAAAGTGGAAGTTTCATCCCTGGGTACCTTCAAAGGTCCGGCACCCATTGTCAAAATGGATGGAACCAACTATGAACTTTGGGCCATGCAGTTCATGAGTTTGATGCAGTGTAATGGCAAGAAGCACATCCTCACGACAGAGGAGCCACGTGACGAGACTGGGACGAATGCCTCATGGGAGGCGGATGATGCGTATGCTCGCGTATGGCTATCTAGGACTGTATCCACAGAGATAGCTAATGATATTTTGAGCCAGCCTACTACAAAGGCTATGTAGGGTATTCTTGCCGCGATATACTCTCCGGCAAAGAATGAGTCAAAGATACTACATCTCCAGCACGACATCTTCACATCGAAGCAGAATGGTCGCCCTCTTCACGCCCTCTATACTTCTTTGAGGGATATGTTTGAGAAGATACATGGCTACATAACCTTGACTGTTGTACCAATGCAGCTCAAGGCATACAGAGACTCTGTAATGACTGGAGTGTTTCTAACAGCCCCTGATCCAGAGTATGATGCAATTCGTGCCCAGATCCTCACTAATGCTACTATACCTCCAATGGAGGAGGCGTATCGTAGACTGAGTAGACTATCTATATCTCTCGGTAGTCCTCTTCAGTCCCAGAATTCTTCAGCTATGGCAGCATCACGTGGTAGAGGCAGTCGTATACCATATCGTGGCAGGGGGAGTTCGAACCGCAGCAGAGGAGGGGAGTTCGACCTCGTCAGTCGCGCACCTACTGCCAAGGCCTTAAATGTCGGTTTCGGTCACCATTTCGGTACCGACCAAAACAGAATTTCGACAGAATTTCGGTGGAATTTCGACCGAAATTTCGGTCATTTCGGTCATTTTTTGTACTAGGGCCCCCAAATTTCGATCATTTCGGTCATTTCGGCCGAATTTCGATTTCGACTGGATATCGATATTCGACAGAAATTCGACCGGATTTCGCTGAAATTTGAGGCCATGCCTACTGCCATAGGACAGGCCATTTTGAGGAAACCTGCTATTCTTTGCCAGACCACAAGCTAATACAATAACATAGATTTTTCCATCATTAAAACAAAATATGCATGCATGCAGGTGCTAATAGGTATATCCTAAAATATAAAAGAAGATGGATCTGGTAATTTATCTAACAAATAATAAATTCATAGAGAAATCTGGAGCATGTAAAACATTCTATAGACATAGAGCATCAAACAGATCTCTTGTCTTGTAATGGGAGAATGTCTCCCATCTACAATGATGACTGAACGACCACGAGGAATCTAGTTGTACGAGGTAAATTGTTCTCCCACAGAGATGATGAGAAGCTCCAAAATAGATCTTGCACTTTGTAAAGTCATTTTTGTGACAAATGGTAAGAGCATGACATATAGCCGAGGTGTTGGCAGAGGTTTTCATGTCAAAAGGTGGAGTAGAAGGATCAGGTTGAGCAAGAGATGGTCCGGTCCCATGATCTCCCTCGGTTGGTAGACAAGATTATCATACCTCTGGTCTGAAGATGTTACTATTGACTCAGAATGCTCAACAATATGAGTTGAAGCAGTATGACCATGCTTCTGGTAGTATGTTTCCTCAATGTGCTGAAAGGGTGACCCCCTCCTTGACTAGGGACTTCTCATCCTCTGAACTGGGTAAACCCGCTCTGCCTCGTACAGTTGTCATGGCAGAGGAGGTATGAGATGTAGGTGTAGATGGCATGGAGATTCTGCTCAGATGGTTGTAGGCATCTTCCATAGGATAGATAGCAACATTGGAAAGAAGCTGACTTCTTGCTATGTCATAGACCAAATCAAGACCAACAAGAAAGACACCAACCATAATGGTGACTGTATGTTACTTACTGATCAACGGTAGCATCAGGTGGAAGATAATTGTGAAGCGTCTTGAATATGCCTCTCAAGCTAGAATAGTACAAATGAAAGGGACAACCGCCCCGCTTGGTCATGTATATATCATGGTGAAGCTGGAGAATCTTTGTCTCAATCTTCACGTGCAAATATGTGACATTCGCAGTAGGCTGATGTAGGATCTCATAATTAATGTCAATCATCTAGAGCTTGATAGCCGACCTCAGGCCCACCCATTATTTTGTTTCCTATGATGTTAGCCCCGGTGTCGATCAACTTTCCTTTCATAGCGATGTTGTTGGAGTAATCGATACTCTAATGTTTTATTCCATAGACCCCTCGGGTCTCTTATATAGGGAGAAAACCCTTGGGTAAATTACAGAGTCTTACAAAATATAAATAGAAATTACGGAACAATAAAACGTAACATATATAAGTCTCTACACTCCCCCTCAAGATGGAGCATAGATATCTATCATGCTCAGCTTGGAAGAACATCTCTGGAAAGGTCCTCTGAGCAATGGCTTGGTGAATATGTCAGCAGTCTGGTCCTCTGAACTGACATGAGAAGTGGAAATGAAGCCCTTCTGAATCATGTCCCTAGTATAATGACAATCCACCTCGATGTGCTTTGTTCTCTCATGAAAAGCTGGATTGTTGGCAATAAACAATGCTGCCTGATTGTCACATTGAAGATTCATAGGCAAGGGGACATCTACATTCAAATCTTCTAAGACTGCTTTAACCCACATCATTTCTGTGCTTGCTTGTGCCATGGCTCTGTATTCGGATTCAGCACTGGATCTCGCCACAACAGTCTGTTTCTTGCTTTTCCAAGAAACTAAAGAGCTTCCTATGAAGATAGCAAATCCAGAAGTAGATTTACGATCCCTTGGACATCCTGCATAATCTGCATCTGCACAAGCTGAAATAGACAGATCTGTATCTTTCTTGAATAGCAACCCTGTGCCTGGAGAAGACTTCAGATATCTCAATATCATATACAAGGCATCCATATGAACTTGCCTCGGCTGCTCCATAAATTGACTCACCCGGTTTACTGCAAAGGCAATATCCGGTCGAGTTATAGTAATGTATAAGAGCTTACCACCATCTCTCTGTACCTTCTTTTGTCCACCTCCTCGGTATCATCGTCGTACAGCTTCATGCTTGGGTCCATAGGTGTACTTGAAGGTCTGCATCCAGTCATCCCTGTTTCAACTAGCAAGTCTGTGACATATTTTCTTTGAGTCATCACCATTCCTTGTGCATTTCTTGCAAACTCTATCCCCAGAAAATATCGTATCGTGCCCAGATCCTTCGTAATGAACTGGCTTCCCAACAGGGACTTGGTTATCTCAATCCCCTGAGCATCATCTCCTGTAACCAAGATGTCATCAACATATATCATAACAACAATTGTACCTCTAGGGGTTGTAGAGATAGTTTCTAGTATTAATAGTTGTTTCCGTATCTTGTTGCTATTTCTCTCTTTTATTTAGACGTCCATGTAATTTACCCCTCAGGCCTCTCCCTATATAAGAGAGCCTAGGGTTTCTCTATGAATGCATAACGAAGACTCCCTTTCGTCTAACATGGTATCAGAGCCACCCTAGGGCTCTTCTCCCTACCCCACCCGCCGCCCCCCCCCCTCTCTCCTCTCTTCCATCTGTCGCACCTGCCTTCTCTCCTCCATCCCAGCGGCAACCAGCCGCTATCGGCCCCGCCTGCCGCCCTAGCGGCACCGCCAGCCACTGCCTGCCGCCCTAGCGGCACCGCCTGCTGCCCTAGCAGCCCCGCTAGCCGCTGCCTACCGCCCCAGCGGTAGCCAGCACCCCTCGCGGCAACCGCCTGCCGCCCCCACAGCCCCAGCGGCACCCCCTGCCGCCCCCACAGCCCCAGCGGGACCCCCATCTGCCGCAGTAGGGGTTCTGGTGGCCTCCCGCAGTACTTAGGCGTCGCTCTCGAGGCCTTTCAAGGGCTGTTTGCTTCCTTGGAGGCGTGCCCTAGACCCCTCTTCCTCAGTTTTATGGATTTGAGTGAGTAAAAGTCTACACACGCACTCAAATCCGATGCAGTTGGTGTAGACATTCAGCACAGTGTCTATTTTCCCTTCGTCTTCTTCGAGCAGCAGTATGTCAGAATCGAAAGTCGATTTGCCCTCCACCGGCGCGTTCAAAGGTCCTGCGCCAATAGTGAAGATGGATGGGTTTAACTATGAGCTATGGGCAATGCAGTTCATGAGCCTCATGAAATCAAATGGTAAGAAACATATTCTTACTGAAGATGAGCCTGCGGAGAAGACAGGGATCTATGCCTCATGGGAGGCTGATGACGCGTACGCGAAAGTCTGGCTGTCTGGTACGTTGACGATGGAGATTGCTAATGATGTTCTCCATCAGCCCACTGCAAAGGCGATGTGGGACATTCTTGCTGCTACGTATTCGCAGGTGCGAAACGAGACAAAGATGTTGCAGCTTCAACATGACATTTTTACGATGAAGCAGGCCGGCCGACCTCTCCATTCTCTATACACATCCCTGAGAGGGATGTTCGAGAAGCTCTACAGTACCATTCCTCTGACTGCTACTCCGGAGCAGCAGAAGACGTTTCGGAACGCCACCATGGTGGGCGTTCTACTTGCTGCTCTCGATCCCGAGTATGATGCTGCGAGGTCACAGATTCTAGCAGATGCAGTTATTCCTCCAGTGGAGGATGTCTACAGACGGCTCAGTCGCATTCCAGTTTCCTCCAGCTCTTCTACTCCACCCCCATCTGCGATGGCAGCCTCGCGTGGGAGAGGTGGCCGCCGTCTGGACGTGGTCGTGGACGTGGCCGTGGACCTCAAGGAAGAGGTCGCGTCAGTCAGATATGCTCGTATTGTCACAGAACTGGACACTTGGAGGAGACATGCTATTCAAAGCATGGGTTCCCCGCATCGGCACGGGTTGCAGAGCATTCACAGTCTCCATTACCGTCTACTGCTGATCATAGGTTTGACGAACTTGTGGCCCGTCTCCGCGATATTATGCCACATTCTTCTGGTGACTCTTCTGGTAGCCCTTCAGACATTGCTGCCACAGCCTCTGCCAGTTCATCAGCTGCAGCCAGTAGCTCAGGTAGTTCATCAGCACACATACATTCTCATGATATATCTGACTGGGTTATAGATTCCGGAGCTACACATCATCTTTGTCGAGATAGGGGACGATTACATGCCTACAGGGATATCCCACCCGGCCGCTCAGTACAGATAGCAGATGGTACCCACTCACCCCTTGTTGGACAGGGGGAGGTTTTCTTATCCCCTACTATGCAGCTACAGAATGTTTTACATGCCCCTCAGTTCTCACTGAATTTGCTGTCTATTAGTCAGATTACAAAGGATTTGAATTGTCGTGCTATTTTTGACCCGTCTTCTATCATTTTTCAGGACATACTCACGGGCAAGGTGATTGGTTGTGGCTCTGAGCAGAATGGTTTATATCGGTTGGTTCGGGGATCCTATGCTGGCGTCTCTTCTCACTCCGCTGGACCAGTTTCTCCTTACATTTGGCATCTTCGATTTGGTCACCTTCCGATCCAGAAAATGTGCCATCTTCTGCCCCAGATCTCTCCAAGTTCGTCGTTTCGCTGTGAAACGTGTCAGTTGGGAAAGCATCATAGGTCGAGCTTCCCAGGTCGTCAGAGTCGGAGCAGTAGCTCCCCTTTTGAGTTGCTACATATAGATATATGGGGTCCAAGTCGTGTTCCCGATCACCAGGGACACAGGTTTTATCTAGTGGTAGTCGATGATTTTTCTCGTGTCTCTTGGGTATTTCTTTTGAAGAATAAATCTGAAGCAGGAGATGTTATCAAAAATTTGATTAATGAAGTGCAGAATGTTTTCTCTTCCTCAGTCAAATATGTTCGTACTGACAATGCCTTGGAATTCTGTACACGCTCTCTTTCTCTATTTCTTTCATCGAAAGGTATTATCCACCAGACCACCTGCGCATATACATCCCAACAAAATGGTGTGGCGGAAAGAAAGCATCGCCACCTCTTGGACATTACTCGTACCCTGTTGATCCAAAGTTGTGCTCCTATTTCTTTCTGGGGGGATGCTGTCCTTACTGCATGCTATCTAGTCAACAGAATGCCGTCCTCTGTCCTTGGAGAAAAGATTCCTATCTCTCTTGTTTTTCCTGACAAGGAGCTCTTCTCTCTGCCGCCACGTGTCTTTGGCGTTGTGGCGTTTGTCCATCGTCTATCTCCTGGCCTTGACAAACTCTCTCCAAGAGCAGTCAAGTGCGTCTTTGTTGGTTATTCCAGAACCCAGAAGGGATACCAGTGTTATGATCCTACAACCAACAGGTACTTTGTTAGTGCGGATGTCACCTTCTTCGAGTCAGTTATGTATTTCTCGCCAGCTGGGGACAGAATGGTACCATCTACCACCACTGATGATATTTATGTTCCACCACCACCTACTTCGAGTTCACCTGAGTCGCCTCCTGTGTCAGTTCCTATGCCAGCACCACCGCCACCACCACCTCCACCCCCACCTCCATCCATTCCACAGCAAACCATATCACCGTTTCCTAACCATTATACGCGTCGCCCAGGTCCTGCTCAGACGACAGATCAGCCAATCACTACGCCTCAGGTATGTTCAGATGATGTTGCTATTGACGGGTCAGGTTCGGTACATATGCAGGATGACTCATTCAGGTGGACCCAGATGATGATCTTGATGTTCCGATTGCTATTCGGAAACAGAGAAGGCAATGTGCTTCCTATCCATTTGCTTCACAGGTTTCCATCCACCGACTCACAGGCGATTTCCAGAAGTTTGCCACAGCATTGTCTTCCGTGGCCATACCACGGACATACCAAGAAGCCTTGAAGAGTGAGTGCTGGAGATTAGCTATGGAAGAAGAAATGGGGGCCTTGCAGTCCCGTGGCACATGGTCGTTGGTCCCTGCACCTCCTGATGCATCCGTTGTAAGCTGCAAATGGGTCTTCACAGTCAAATATCATGCAAATGGCACGTTGGATAGGTACAAAGCACGCTTGGTCGCCCGTGGATTTACACAAACATATGGCGTGGACTACATGGATACATTCTCTCCAGTGGCGAGACACTCAACTCTCCGTATTCTCCTATCAGTTGCAGTGGTTCGTGATTGGAGCATTTCTCAGCTAGATGTCAAGAATGCTTTTCTATACGGGGACTTGCAGGAGGAAGTCTACATGCAGCAGCCACCCGGGTTTACTGCTGAGGGGGAGAAGCATATGGTCTGTAGACTTCACAAGGCGACATATGGCCTCAAACAGAGTCCACGAGCATGGTTCCAGAAGCTGTCCAATCTAATTGAGCAACAGGGATTCAGGAGGTCCAATGCAGATCACTCGTTGTTTGTCCAGAAGTCCTCGGCAGGTATGGTTGTCATAATGGTCTATGTGGATGATATTCTTGTTACAGGAGACGATGCTCAGGGCATAGCAAAGGCGAAGGCATTCCTAGGTCGTCAGTTTGTTACAAAGGATCTTGGAACCCTAAGATATTTTCTGGGGTTGGAATTTGCTAGGAATGCACATGGTTTGGTGATGACACAACGGAAGTACATTACAGACTTCCTGGTTGAGACCGGTATGGATGGGTGCAAACCATCAAGCATCCCCATGGACCCCAGCATGAAGTTATATGATGATGATACTGATGAAGTGGATAATAGGAGATATAGAGAGATGGTGGGAAAACTCCTCTACATTACTATAACCCGTCCAGATATTGCATTCGCAGTTAGCCGGGTGAGTCAGTTTATGGAGCAGCCAAGACAGGTTCACATGGATGCTATACACATGATACTGAGGTATCTGAAGTCTTCCCCAAGGCTAGGACTACTATTCAGAAAAGGTGCAGACTTATCCATCTCAGCGTGTGCAGACGCAGATTATGCAGGATGCCCTAAGGATAGAAAATCAACCTCAGGGTTTGCAGTTTTTGTTGGAGGCTCTCTGGTGTCTTGGAAAAGCAAGAAACAAACGGTGGTGGCAAGATCCAGTGCGGAATCCGAATACAGGGCAATGGCCCAAGCCAGCACGGAAATGATGTGGGTTCGCTCCGTATTAGAAGATTTATATGTAGCTGTACCTCTACCTATGAAGCTTCAGTGTGACAATCAGGCAGCATTGTTCATTGCCAACAATCCAGCTTTTCATGAGAGGACCAAGCACATTGAAGTTGACTGCCATTACACCAGAGACCTGATCCAGAGAGGATTGATATCCACGTCCCATGTTAGCTCAGGAGACCAAACTGCTGATGTATTCACCAAGCCATTGCTCAGAGGACCTTTTCAGAGATGTTCATCCAAGCTGAGCATGATCGACATCTATGCTCCACCTTGAGGGGGAGTGTAGAGATAGTTTCTAGTATTAATAGTTGTTTCCGTATCTTGTTGCTATTTCTCTCTTTTATTTAGACGTCCATGTAATTTACCCCTCAGGCCTCTCCCTATATAAGAGAGCCTAGGGTTTCTCTATGAATGCATAACGAAGACTCCCTTCCGTCTAACAGGGGTCTTCTGGACGAACAGTGAATGGTCCGCATTTGATCTCCTGAACCCCTGTCGTTCAATTAGCTGGGAAAGCTTCTGGAACCATGCTCGGGGACTCTGTTTGAGGCCATAGATAGCCTTATGAAGTCTGCACACCATCTGAGTCTCCCCCTCAGCAGCAAACCCTGGTGGCTGCTGCATGTAGACTTCCTCCTGTAGGTCACCATACAAGAAAGCATTCTTGACATCAAGCTGGAAAATGGTCCAGTTACGTACCACAGCAACAGATAGGAGGATGCGAAGAGTGGAGTGTCTCGCCACTGGTGAAAAAGTATCCAAATAATCTACCCCATACGTCTGGGTAAATCCCCGTGCTACAAGTCTGGCCTTGTATCTGTCGAGACGTCCATCCGCATGATATTTCACCGTAAACACCCACTTGCAACTCACCACGGAGGCACCTGGAGGAATGGGGACAAGAGACCAAGTCCCTCTAGATTGCAAGGCATGCATCTCCTCTTCCATGGCTAGACGCCAGCAATCAATCTTCATGGCATCCTGATATGTCCGTGGAATCTCAACTGACGAGACAGCAGCTGCAAACTTCTGGAAATCCCCATTGAGACGATGAAATGAGACTTGAGAGGCAAAGGATATGAAGCACACTGTCTTCACTGCTTCCTGTGAGCAATGGGCCGATCCAAATCATCCATCACAGTGTTGAGCGGTTGATCCTCCTCCTGTAGTAAAGGCTCCTGCACAGGTGCATTATCTAACCCATCATTAGTGTTAACATCAGAACATACCTGAGGCGTGTTGGATGGTTGACATGTAGCTTGAGCAGGGCCTGGCCGTCTTGTATAGAACTTAGTAAAAGGTACAACTGGAGGTGGTGGCGGGGGTGGTGGTGGTGGTGGTGGTGGTGGATGTGGTGGTGGAGTAGAGGATTGACCCAGGCTTGGAGGTGGAGGCACATAGACATTGGAATCTGTGGATGTGGAGGAGACCAATCTGTCACCTGCAGGGGAGAAGTACATGACAGGTTCGAAAAATGTAACATCTGCACTCACATAGTACTTGTCATGAACAGGGTCTTAGCAACGGTATCCTTTCTATGTCCTGGAGTAGCCCACAAAAACACACTTGATAGCCCTAGGAGATAGCTTATCAAGCCCTGGAGATAAGCGGTGGACAAACGCAACAGTGCCAAAGACCCGAGGTGTAAGTGTAAACAAATCTTTGTCGGGAAAAAGAACAGAGATTGGAGACTTTTCCCCAAGAACAGTCGTAGGCATGCGGTTGACCAGATAGCATGTTGTAAGTATAGCATCCCCCCAAAAGGATAATGGAGCACAACTCTGAATAAGTAATGTGCGAGCAATATCAAGGAAATGTCGATGCTTCCGTTCTGCAACCCCATTTTATTGAGATGTGTAAGCACATGTGGTTTGGTGGATAATGCCTTTAGAAGAAAGGAAGCGAGCAAGTGAACGAGTGCAGAACTCCAATGCATTGTCAGTACGCACATACTTAACAGTAGACGAAAAAACATTTTGAACTTCATTGATAAGATTTTGAATAACACTTCCTGCTTCTGATTTATTTTTAAGAAGGAAAGTCCATGACACTCTAGAAAAATCATCAACCACAACTAAATAGAACCTGTGCCCCTGATGATCTGGGACACGACTTGGACCCCAAATATCTATGTGAAATAACTCAAATGGGGAGCGACTGCTCCGACTCTGATGACTGGGGAAACTAGACCGATGGTGCTTCCCTAACTGACATGCTTCACAACGAAAAGACGAACTCGGAGAGATCTGAGGCAGGAGGTGACGCATTTTCTGTAGCGGCAGGTGACCAAACCGAAGATGCCAGGTATACGGAGATACGGAGCCCTGGGAATGGAGTGAGACGCCAGCGTAAGAGTTTCGGACGAGACGATAGAGGCCATTGTGCTCAGAGCCACAGCCAATCACCCTGCCCGTTAGTATGTCCTGAAAAATAACAGACGATGGGTCAAAAATAGCACGACAGTGCAAATCACGTATAATCTGACTAATGGATAAGAGATTCGTAGAGAATTCTGGTGCATGTAGAACATTCTGTAAGTGCATAGAGGGCAGCAAAACCGTCTCCCCCTGACTGATGATAGGGGAATGAGTGCCATCCGCAATGAGTACAGAACGACCAGGCTGAACAGCTCTTTAGGACTGCAGAATATCTTTCTCACGGCAGAGATGATGGGTGGCTCCAGAATCGACAATCCATCCTGTGAGATCATGATTATGATATGAGACTGAAGGACTACCTGAGGCACTGGCTGAAGCAGATGTACTAGCTGACGCCGAGGCCGCAACATCAGAAGCTTCAGCACCCTCTGACGATGACTGTGGCATGATATCACGAAGCCGTGCCACTAGCTCCTCGAACCTGTGATCTGGAGTAGATGCCGGTGAACCCTGAACATGATCAGCGACACGTGCAGAAGGAGGGAAGCCATGCTTGGAATAGCATGTATCTTCCGAATGACCAGTACGACGACAGAATGAGCACGTAGAGCGTATGCGACCTCCGCGGCCACGTCCACCACTTCCTCTGCCACGAAATGAAGACGAACCTCCTCGTCCTCTGGAAACTGCCATTGCCGAGGGAGGTGCAGTCGCTGTATTCGATGGAACAGGTACACGACTGAGCCTCCTGTATACTTCTTCCATCGGTGGGATGGTGGCATCTGCAAGGATCTGAGAGCGTGATGCCTCGTACTCAGGGTCAAGGGCAGCAAGTAATACGCCAACCATAGTGGCGTTGCGGAACGTCTTCTGCTGTTCCGGCGTGGCTGTGAGTGGGATGGTGCTATAGAGCTTCTCGAACATTCCACGAAGAGACGTGTACAGGGAATGAAGAGGCCTCTCATTTTGCTTCGTGGTAAAGATATCATGCTGCAACTGTAGCATTTTTGTCTCGTTGCGTACCTGAGAGTGCGTCGTGGCCAAAATATCCCACATCGCCTTGGCGGTGGGCTGATGGAGGACATCATTCGCTATCTCCGTCGTGAGCGTTCCTGACAGCCAAACTTTGGCATACGCGTCATCAGCCTCCCATGAGGCATATATTCCTGTCTTCTCTGGCGGTTCATCCTCGGTAAGAATATGCTTCTTACCACATGACTTCATAAGACTGAGGAACTGCATAGCCCACAGTTCGTAGTTCGTCCCGTCCATTTTGACGATTGGTGCCGAACCTTTAAAGGCACCTATGGCGGGCATATCGATCTTTTGTTTTGACATACTGCCGGAGAAGAACAACTAGAGATGATAGACCAAGAAAGTGTTGTCTACCAAGACCTTTGAGGATTCAAGTGCATATGTAGACGTTATGCACTTGAACCCAACATCAATCCGAGACCGACCGAAGGAGATGCGCCCCGGTGGCGAGTAGAGGCTGTGGAAGCCTCTACCGAAGAGAGAGACGGCGGCCGGGGGGGTCCCGGCGGCGGGGCTGGGCGGCGGGGCTGGGGTCCCGGCGGCGGCTGGGGGCCGAGGACGGTAAGGGGGAACCGGCGGGAGGGCTAGGAGCCCCGCTGGAAGGCTGGAGGGGCCGGCTGGAGCGGCTGGAAGGGGCCGGCGGCGGGCTGGGGGATCGGCGGCGGGCTTGGGGGGGGGCGGCGGGTGGAGAGAACAAAACCCTAGGGTTAGGGTTTTGGCTCTGATACCATGTTGGAGTAATCGACACTCTAATGTTTTATTCCATAGAGCCCTCGGGTCTCTTATATAGGGAGAAAACCCTTGGGTAAATTACAGAGTCTTACAAAATATAAATAGAAATTACAGAACAATAAAACGTAACATATATAGCGATGTACTCCATGTTGTGGCTCTCATGATGCTCACAATTGCATTGCCCACAAATTATATTTGGTTTGTTGATCTTGACAAGGGGATTGAGGATCTTAATGGCCACAAGAAATGGAGTAGCATATATCTTCTCCTTTAGTATGTTGAAAGAAACACACACAGGAAGGACAAAACTGTCAGAAAGAGTGACGACATGTGTCTATATAAGCATTATTGAGAGATTGTGTGTAAACTTAGATATACAACAATCATATCGCTACTAGATGCACTCTAAAGACCTCAAAATCAGATGTGGATGTTCAAATCCAAACTGGACTTACAAAACACGAGATCCAAAAATTAGGAATTTTCAAACTTGCTCACAACGCAAAATGGACGCCACAGGTATGTCGACCAAGGTGCAGAGACATCAAATCACCCATTATTCCAGTAAACATGTCGTCAGAGCGGCTCGTCGGAGCCCCTCCGATCCCGTCAAGACGTCAAATCACCCATTTTTTTATTTTTATTTTTTTTTATTTTTTTCTTTACTTTTCACCACGTGCCACCACCTTCGCCCTCCGATCTGGGTCGATCCAACGGCCCAGATTCGGTCCCCTCTCCACCGCCTTCTGCGGCAGCGCCTCCATCCACCAACCGTCGCCTGCCAACGGCTACCCCGACTTCCTCCGCAAGCCTTGCGTAGTCCAACCGCCGCCTGCCACCCCCGAGTCCTCCGCCTCTACTCGCCCCTCTCACTCCATCTCTCTGCCCATCTCGTTGGCGCCAACCACCCATGATCAACCACCTCCTCCATGATCCCCGCTCCGATAACCCAACCTCCCCACCTTCCACGACAAGCTCCAACCGCTATAAAAGGGGCTTCTCCTCTACCGTCGCATGATTATCCGCCATCGTCGTCTTCTTCGATAGAGTTAGAGCGAGAGAGAGGCATGGAAGGGTGACAACCTCTGTACCTTCTCCCTCTGCAAGATCTGGCGAGGATTCACCCTCAGTTGCCGTAAGCTCCGCATGAAGCTTGCAAAGTCTCCGCAGTCTTACGTCGTCGTGTTTGAGGCAATAATCACGAGGCTACATTGACCTTCGACCACTGGCGACTCCAACCATTCCATGTACTCTTTCTTCCCTCTCGTTCTATCTTCTTCTTATTTCTCCATCTCCTTCTTTCTTCTTCCTTGTTTTTCTTCTTCTTCCCCTCTGTTATATCTCCGATCTCCTGATCAACCTCGTCCTTCCACCTAAACAACGTCGCTCCACCACCATCTCCACTCCTTTCTCCTTCACCTTCCCTGAGCAACACCCTCACTTCGTCGTTCGAGCCGCCCTCAACCTTTGCACGCTAGGCCACCGCTTCGAATGCTAAAGCTCGGCCCTAGCTTTGTGTCGACCATTGTTAGCTTCGTTGCGGCCACGAGCACCTCCGCCTCGATCCCCTTCGCCTTCGTCCACCGCTCCGCCTCGTCATCAGACGTGCACAAGGCCTTAAATGTCGGTTTGGTCACCATTTCGGTATCGACCAAAAAAGAATTTCGATGGAATTTCGGTGGAATTTCGACCGAAACTTCAATTATTTCGATCATTTTTTATACTAGCACCCGCATATTTCGGTCATTTCGGTCGAATTTCGATTTCGACTGGATATCGATATTCGACAGAAATTCGACCGAATTTCGCTGAAATTTGAGGCCATGGACGTGCATCACCGTTTCTCCGCACCACCATCGCAGCCCAGCTGTGCTCGCTTACGACCTTCCGTCTCATCGCATCGATCCTCAACCGCCGCTCCTGTCCGAGCTACAGTCATCGCCCGATGAGGATCGGGCGGTCCTGAGGGCATTGCGAACCTCTAGCCTCGAATCTCCCGCGAAGCAACACCATGCCGCCATGCCACCACTTCAAACCCCCGCCAAGCCTCTTGCCTCGGGACTGCCACGGCTACATCCGAAGCTCCTAACGACACCATGTGGAGTTCTGAAGCCATGTTGTGGGCAGCTCACGTGCCTAAACACGTGCACGCGAACAAATTGCACCTCAAGCCCCCTGTCCTTCTACGAATCACACAAAGGCCCCACCGACCAAAGGCACGCGCGTGGCATGCACACGTCTGGGAAGATCGCGAAAATACCCATGCGGGTTTCGTAATGTTATTTAGGTTATTTTAGCATTTATTTCAGTAATTTAAGTTTTGTAAATTGCATTTTGAACCATGTCTTTGCACTGTGATTTGCACCATCATTTATCATCGTATTTTAATTCTAAAAGTTCGTATTGTCCGGCTATTTAATGAAATTTTTGTAAGCTCTGGTTAAATTATTACAATTTATTGTAGTGAAAATTGTCACATTTTACCCACAATGAGCTCTTTAATTCATATTTGTCACATTTTACCCACAATGAGCTCTTTAATTCATATTTGATTGATCATTGCACAAAAATTCTCGAACCTGGTAGAATTAGTTGTACTCTATATTGTGTCCAAAAATCATCTCATTTGCATGCATAGTTAGTCTGAAATAAATTATTTTGTTATCTGAGTAAATGATTTTTAATTGATTTATAACTTAAAATATTAAGGATTTAAAATTGTTGTGGATTCCTCAGAGTTATTTACGATAATTTTAGTTTGGGAAATGATTGAGTTTTGATATTTATTAAAATTAAATTACTTCAGATCACCTTGTCTGCACTTAGAAATTCATTAAAAAATCATATATAGTCAGAAAATTCTAAAAAAATAGTGTAAGCTTATTTCATCATATTTAAGCTTAAGTCCAAGTTTCATTAATTTTGCATACTGTTTGTACGAAAAACTATATAAACCCATAAAAAATTGTCCATTTTTCACGCATGCATTTATGTCATAAAAATACAAAAAAAATGTATTTCGAATTCAACATTGCATAACTAGTTAAGAAAAATTAGCTTTCTGGATTTTTGAGATTATTTGCTAATTAATTTGGAATTTCCATCGCAGGCTCATTTCACCTTCAAATTGGCATTCTACATTTGCATATCGTTAATATTTACATAAAAATTGCTAAAAAAAATCCTCTCAAAAACCTAGCATCTAGATAATCTAAAAATTGACCTAAGGAGACAGTGGCTTCCCTGAGTTCGACATCGGGCTTGCCCAAGTAAAATAAATTTGAAAGCTCATATTTAATTGAAAGACTAGTTTAGTGATTTTTATTAATCCGAATTGCTCGCCTACAATGAACATAACAACAACAACAAAGATTTTTCCCCCATTAAGTAGGGTCGGCTACTTGGATTCTTTGCCTCCATTCAAATCTATCTTGGGTCATTCTCGGGCTTAGATTTAAAAAACTAAGATCCCTTCGTATAGTCTCATTCCAACACTTCTTAGGCCTTCCTCGTCCTCTCTTAGTCGGCTCAACATCTCAAAACTCGCATCTCCTAACCGGTGCATCAGTTGACCTCCTTTGCAAATGGAAAACCATCTTAAGCAGTTTTCTCGCATCTTATCCTCGATCGAAGCTACACCAACTTTCATTCTGATTGCATCATTCCGAATCTGATTTTTACGTGTGTGTGTCCGCACATCCACATTAGCATTTTCATTTCTGCTACTGTCATTCTCTGTACATGTCTATGGTTCACAGGCCAACATTCAGATCTATAGGGCATATTAGGTCTCACGGCTGCTTTACAGAACTTTCCTTTGATTTTCAAAAGAATTTTCATATCACAGCGAACAGCAGAGGCTCCTCTCCACTTTAGCCAGTTGCATTTGTTCTATTAGCAACATCTCCGTCAATTTCCCCATCATGTTGCAAAATAAATCCCATATATCTAAAAGAATCTCTCTTCTGAATGTTATCATCGCCAATCTTCACCATGATTCCTTCATCATTGCCTCCATCAAAAGTGCACTCCATATATTCAGTCTTAGCCCTACTTATCGAAATCCTTTAGTCTCCAATGCATGTCTCCAGACCGCAATCTTCTCATTTACTCCATTTCTAGTCTCATAAATCAACACGATATCATCAGCAAATAGCATACTCCAAGGTATGTCATCCTGAATATGACTTGTCAACTCGTCCATAATCAAAGTAAAAAGAAATGGAGTCACAGTTGAACCATAATGTAACCCAATGTTGATGTCAAAATAGCCAGTCTTCCCAAACTAGATCCTTACACAAGATAAAGCCCTATCATACATATCCTTTATGAGGTTAATGTAGAGGACAAGTACTTGTCTCTTCTCCAAAACTCTCCACAATATCTCATGTGGGACGGAATCATAAGCCTTCTCCAAATAAATAAAAATCATATGGAGGTTTTTCCTTTCAACTCTATAAATTTCCATTGTTCTCCTCAGCAAATGGATGGCTTCAATGGTTGAGCGACCTGGTGTGAATACGAATTGATTTTCTTTTATTTTGGAAACTTGCCTCAACCTTTTTTCGATCACACATTCTCAAATTTTCATAGTGTGACTCGTCAGCTTGATACCTCTGTAATTTGAACAATTTTGAATGTCCCCTTTGTTCTTATAAAGAGGCACCACGATACTTCTCCTCCAATATTCAGGCATTCTCTAGCTTTGTCAAATAAAATTAAATAAATTTGTAAGCCAGGTCAAACCACGCTCACCTAAAACTCTCAATATTTCTATAGGAATGTCATTCGGTCCTACACCTTTCCCATATCTTATAACCTTCAAAGCCTCCTCTACTCCATTTCTTTGTATTCGTTTATAACTTGCGCAGTTCAAGTAACTTTCACTACTAGCTAGATCACCCAAGGTGATCTCTCTATTTCCATCCCCAATGAAAATCTTATGGAAATACTGCTTCCATCTAGTCTCTATATCCTTCTAAATAACAAGCACGTGACCTTCCCCATCCTTAATGCATTTCACTTGAGAAAGGTCTTTGGTTTTTCTTTCTCTTACTTTGGCCAACTAGAATATATCCTTCTGGCCCTCCTTACAATCAAGATTTTTGTATAAAACTTTATAAGCTTTTGACTTAGCTTTGTTAACAGCCTTATTTGCTTCTTCTTCGGTATTTTGTAGTTTATGGGAGTTTCCTTGTTGTATCATTAGACATAGCTTCAAAGCATGCTCTTTGAGTCAAATTCCTAAGTAGTACCTGGGAATTACTTAAATACCCAGGTACTACGTAATGATTTTTTTTACTCAAAAACTACAGAGGTGTCGCATGTTGAACATGCGACACCCCTTATGTTTTTTTTTTACCCAGGAACTGCGCTGGTGTCGCATGTTGGATGTGCGCCATACATAACGCATATCCAACATGCGATATCGACCCTAATTAAGCTCACGCCCAGCGGCCTTCTCATTCAGCATTTTGAAGAAGCAAGCGCAGCCATTGCTGCTGGACGGAAATTCACGCATTACGCTTCCACAGAGTTGACCCGTTGGACTGCAGCTGCGAATGGGCATACAGTAACTCAGGTACAAGTTCAACCAGAAATTTTATTCGAGGTGTCTACCAGGGCTCGACGGACGTCCACTGGTATTCGCGGGCGCAAACAGTACACAGTTAACTTGCTACAAAGGAAATGCACCTGCAACAAGTGGCAGATATATCGTATCCCATGTTCCCACGCCATTGCAGTCATTTCAAAGCGTCGGGCTGATGTAGAATCCTATGTTGGAGAGTGGTACACCTGGGAGAAACAGTTGCAGGTTTACGGAGGACAATTTTTTCCCATCGGTGATCGTGAAACATGGGCTCCCCTAGAATATCCTGAGTTACGACCGGACCCAAAGCGTAAACGCGGTAAAGGTCGTCCACGCACAACAAGAATACATAACGAAATGGATGTTAGAGATGTGATTCGGCAAAACACTTGTTCCTATTGTGGGATATTGGGTCACACACACCGAGGTTGTCCCAACAAAGCCGCAAGGAACTCTCAAGCATCCACATCAAATGCGCCGACGGCGAGCCGGAATAAGAATAAATGTGGAAATTGTGGTGGCCAAGGTCACAACTGACGTAAATGTCCAAATTCGAGTAAGTTTGCTACCCTCGTATATTAATAAATTTAATTGTGTTAAACACTTGTTGATTTGTCGGATTTTATTTTCATATAGTTTTTTTAATTGTATTGTGTAACATTGGAAATTGTATTTTTCAGATGGATCCCGGACCAGTTGATCCTTCAGTTTTGTACCTTCAGGAGCGACATCGTTCACGTCGAGTTTGGGCTGGCGATGTAAGTAATTATAATATCTTCCATCCTTCAAATTTTTTTCCTAACAAATTTCTTGTAGGAATCTTCGTGGTTACGTTGCCGGCGGCGAGAGACACATGTACGTCGGATCCCTTTGGATGACCGGCTACTTCCATACGTGGTAGAAGCAGGATTTGGATGCATCTCAGAGCTCGAGTTCATTACGCTGGATTGGCATCTGGTGACGGCTTTAGTTGAGCGGTGGAGACCGGAGACGCACACCTTCCACATGCCTAGTGGGGAGATTACTATCACCTTGCAGGATGTGGCATTCATTTTGGGACTGCGTATTGATGGGCCCGCGGTTACCGGAGAGACAACACCAGGAGCTACATGGGCAGATACATGCGAGGAATTGTTGGGTGTTAGGCCCTTGCCCGCAGACATAGTTGGCAGCAGGGTTTCAGCAAGCTGGCTGTCGACGAATTTTTCAGAGTTGGCTGAGGATGCAGACGAGCTAGTGGTACAGAGACACGCTCGAGCGTACATTTTGCAGTTGCTGGGTGGAGTACTTTTCACGGACAAGTCTGGGTCCCTGGTTTCACTTATAGCTCTACCACTTCTACAGGATTTTGAGTTCTCTGGGACATTGAGCTGGGGATCAGCCGTACTTGCTTATCTTTACAGGCACCTATGTTTGGCAGCGGACATGGCGACCGAGGAGATTGGAGGCTCGGTCATACTACTTCAGCTCTGGGCTTGGGAGCATTTTCCCCACATCGCTCCAGTTGTTAGGGATTGCAGGGAATGGTACGGGCACCCGCTAGGAGTCCGCTGGGCAACGGCGTTTGCCCATCGTAGACAGCCCACACACGTGGTGAGACCCTACAGGGATGCTTTTGACATACAGGATTTTCCCTATATCAACAAAAGAAATACTAATCGTAATACAATTTTTGCATTCAGGTATTTTGGACTCCCTATACGGATGAGATCCTCGCCCATCTCCCAGCCAACTCTCTTGAAGGCCAACACATTTGGAAAGCTGAAGTGCCTTTGATATACTTCCACATTGTGGAGTATTACTACCCAGATCGGTTCAAGAGACAATTTGGGGGTCTTCAGGATATCCCAAGTCATTGCTCCACCTTTCCAGAACTCCACGCTATTGATTTGAGGGGGAAAGTACATGTGGATTGGAGGGCGAAACACAGCCTGCATATTGCCCGCTGGGAGGAGCGGGAAGTTAGAATTATTCGCATCGATCGGTCCAGAGGGGTATTCGCAACGCCCGCATACGAGTAATGGTATGGTACCATTACTCGAAGATTTGTCGGACGTTTGGGTGCAACTCTGGCAAGCAACGTAAGTACTCGAACTATTATTTTTTTTGGTAAAATTATTAACAAAATTGTTTCAAATTTACATCTACGTCTTTTCCTTGGATGCAGCTCGCTCTGTGGAGCCGTGTCTACGACATTGGACACGAGGAATGCCGCGAGATTGCGGCACAAGCGAAGGCAGAAATGACGGAGTGGCTGTCATTACAATTTGCAGATGCAGTCACGTTACATGACGAGCGTGCAGATGTGGCTAGGGAGGAGGCAAGGCGAGGAAGGGCAAGAGGACGGGGACGAGGAAGAGGTCGAGGTAGGGCGCGTGAACAAGTCGCGGAACCCATGGACTTTGAAGAAGCCGCTGCGGATGATGATAACATGGCACAAGCAGACTACTTCACACCTGCCACCGAGCGACCAAGAGAAGAATTGCCAACGCCTCAAGCACCGTTAAGGCATGGATTGGACCCCAGCCAGACACGACCTACTTACTGCACACTAACGCCGCCGTCTATGCCAACATTCGAGGAAGATGCCCCAGGACCCTCTCAAATCAACATGATAGACGAAGCGAACCGTCTATTACCGTTCAATCCTCCAGATTCTACGATTACATACCATCGAAGGAAGAAACGTTGAATTGTAATCAATGTAATTTTTAATATGATGCAAAAATTGTAATGTGTATTGATGAACAACTCTATTTGGAATGTGTATACATACTATTCGATGATGACGCATATTGAAAAGTCTTCTTTGATGTTTGGAATGTCTACAATGTTTGCAATGTCTGGATGTTTACAAAAATATGTCTACTTACATTAAAAACATGAGATTGGCATGCCTTTTCAATGGGTTTTAAAAACTTGAAATTCCAAAGCCCCCACTTGGACTGCCATTTTCGCCAAAAAAATAATGTAAAGATGACGCATTTTAAACATGCGTCATATGTTCATTTTTCAAAGCCCCCACCTGCCCGCGCCTTTTCGAGGAAATTTTCCTGTAAGGGTAACGCATATTGAACATGCGTTATCCCTCAATGTCGCATATACAACATGCGATACCTTTACAGAGCATTTCGAGACCTCATGTCTGTACAGAACATTTGGGGAGCAATTCTCTGGATATATAACGCATGTTGGATATGCGTTATGTATAGCGCACATCCAACATGCGTCACCAGCGCAGTTCCTGGGTAAAAAAAAAACATAAGGGGTGTCGCATGTTCAACATGCGACACCTCTGTAGTTTTTGAGTAAAAAAAAAACATTACGTAGTACCTGGGTATTTAAGTAATTCCCAGGTACTACTTAGGAATTTGACTCCATGCTCTTTTAAGTTTGAGCTTCTCTTGCACCATTTGACTCCACCACCAAGCCTTCTTTTCACTTGGAGCTCCTCCCTTTGACTCGCCCAGCATCTCTTTCGCTGCCCTTCGGATACAAGATGTTACAGCCCCACACATCTCGTTTGTACTTCCATTATAATCCCAAAATAAGTCTTCTAAAACCTTCTCCATAAAGCTTGATTACTTCAGTTGAAGATTACACCATCTAGTTCTAGTGATCTTGGAAACCCTCCTTTTCTTTACCAGCCCTTTTATTTGTACATCCATGACTAACAAGTGATGTTGGGTTGTCAAACTCTCTCCTGGGATTACTTTGCAGTCTTTGCAACACAACTGATCTCTTCTCCCCAACGCAAAGTAATCTATCTGTGTTCTAGTTTGGCCACTCTTATAAGTAATTAAATGCTCCTCCTTCTTGAAGAGAGTGTTTGCTATGAAAAGATCATAAGCCGTTACAAAATCCAGAATGATTGTTCCTTCTTCATTTCTATCCTCAAAGCCATGGCCTCCATGAACACTAACATAACTTGAAGCATCCTTTCCCACATGTCCATTAAGATCTCCACCCAGGCAAATCATCTCTCTTTTTGGGATTCCTTGTAAAATCTTATCCAGATCCTCCCAAGAAACTTGTTTAATCCTTTCATCTAAACCAATTTGTGGTGCATAAACTGAGATGATATTCAGAATTCTTTCTTCAAGCACAATTTTAGCAAAATAATCCGATCCCAGAATCTTCGCACATCAACCACACAATCCTTCAAATCCTTATGAACAACCACTCCAACAACGTTTCTACCCTTATCTTTACCTGAATATCAAAGTTTAAAACTTGTCTTCTTGATCTCCCGTGCTTTCTCTCCAACTCATTTTGTCTCTTGGAGACATAGTATCTGAATCTTCCTTCTTTCCATCGTATCTACTATCTCCATCGATTTGCCAGTCAAAATGCCAATATTCCAACTACCTATCCGCAACTTCCTTTGCAACCTCTTTCGAACTAACTTCTTTACTCGCATGTGTCCATCATGCGAGAACCTTGCAAATTTTGAACTGCATCCGGACGGCGATGTAGCAGAACTAGCTTATTTACTCGCATGTGTTCCTCATGTGAGAATCCTTGCAAATTTTGAACTACATTCGGCCAGCGATGTAGCAACCCTTGTCAATTTTTCATTGCAATCGGACGATGCAACTCGTCGCAAGTAGGGAACGCCCGAACGAAATATGAATGCTTGCTTAAATCCATGTTGAAAAGATACGATTGTCTTAAGGCAACTTCCTAAATAGTATTTTTTTAAAGATACTATTTAGAAAATCGTCTCCAACTGTTTTACGTTGGTTGCCGGCTACCTAACGCAACCCTTCTCAATTTACCCAGCTTGGGACCGACTATGGCTTAGTTCGCCCACAATGAACATCACGCAATTAATTCCACATAATTAGCGAGGATAATTTTTGGGGTTTTCAGGCCATGGTTATGGTCGTGAGTCTGGACGTGGACATGATTATGGTCGCAGGCATGGACGCGATCCTACCATTGCTCGCTATCCAACATGCACTTATTGTGGACGTTGGAATCATCCATCTGAGTGTTGCTGGGCAAAGTTTGGCATGCCTCCTAATGCCAACAATGCCTATGAGACAGCTTCATACGAGGGCACATATAATACCGCTGAGGCCACACATGATCAACCTTCTGGTGATAGTTAGATACCATTTACAACATCTGAATATGCTCGTTTGCGACAACTTCTGCAGAACTCCTTAGCCAGTGACAATAGTATTAATGCTTCTACTGCTAGTTTGGCTACAACATCAAGTGTCATGCCAACTCTGCTTCTGCATCAAGCCCTGCATGGAATATTGATTTTGATGCTTCGACTCATCTGATGGGAGAAGGTAGCCTTCCCACCTCATCACAGTCGTCTTCTTCTATGAAGACTGTTCGAGCTGCCCATGGGGTACATTCCCATGTCATTGTTGTGGGCACTGTGGAGTTTTCCTATAAACTCTGACTAACTTGAGTTCACTGCGCTCCTGCTTTTCTGCTAGTCTTTTATATTTACAAAAGCTATGTACTAAGCTTAACTGTAGAGTTATTTTTTATGAGTTCTTTTGTTATTTTCAAGACATCCGGACGAGACAGATTTTTGGTGGGGGACATGAGAAGAACAACCTCTATTATCTTGGCATCCCCTATGACTCTAGTTTTGTTGGCGTTGCGTCAATCTTCGAAGATCCTCTTTTCTCTGGCACCTTCGCCTGGGCCATCCATCTGCAGAAGCCGTCTCTTTAATGTTCTCTGAACTCTCTATGCTCAAGCCTTTTGAGTGTGAGGCATGTCAATTCAGGAAACATCATCGAGTGTCTTTCCCTGCTCGTACTGAACCATGTCACGAAGTCCCCTTTTCATTAGTCCATTGTGATATTTGGGGACCCTGTCCGGTTCGTACTCTGAGTGGACATAAGTATTTTATCATTTTTGTTAATGATTACAGTCGATCATTTTGAATCTATCTGTTAAAAGTACGTTCGAAGATTATTATTATTGTTAAGAATTTCTTCCATTATGTCATGAATATTTTCTTCTCAGGTGTTCAAGTTTTTCACTCTGATAATGCCTTGGAATTTACCCAACATGATCTAACAAACTTCTTTGCATCTCAGGGCTCATCAAACCTCATGTCCATATACTTCCGAGCAAAACGGGGTAGAGGAAAGGAAACTCAGACATCTACTAAATATTGTCGCTCCCTCCTCACCAGATGAGAGTTTCAAAAACATGTTATGAACGTCGTCCGTCTAATCAACAGAGTTCCATCTACAACCTTAAATGGCCCCACCCCTTTCTCACTACTATATCCAAATGAGTCACCTTTTCCTCTACCCCTAAAAATCTTTGGATGTGTGGCCTTTGTTCATAATTTTCATACAACAGACAAACTTTCTTTTCGTGCAATCAAATGTGTTTTCCTTGGTTATTCTCATACTCAAAAAGGTTACAGGTGTTATGATCCTTCTGGGCATCGCTATTATATCTCTGCATATGTAACCTTTTTTAAGCAGACCAGCTTCTTCACTCAATTTGTTACAGATATTTCTCTAGATTTCCTACCTCCACCCATTGTCTATAAGTGCAAGCAATTATCTCCATCGCCAGATGTTCTTTTACCTATTTCTTTATTACAAGATGATATGCCTTCTTCAAGTGTCCCCTCTACTTCCGTCGTGGATGGTCCTCAAGAGCTTCTCATTACTCTACGCGGGACTAAGAGGCAATGTAGTTAACGTGTGGGGTGGATTACTTCGAGACATTCTCACCGTTGCACAAATGGGCTCTGTAAGGACTATCATTTCAGTGGCAACTAACAAAGGCAAGGCCTATTTTTAGCTAGATGTGAAAAACGCGTTCTTATATGGAGATCTTGAGGAAAAGGTGTATATGATGCAGCTTCCGAGTTACGAAGTCGAGGGGGAGCGTGTATGTCAATTTCGTAAGGCAATATATGGTCTGAAGCGATGTTCTGAAAACCGAACCAGGCCGGTACTAGTGAACGGGCCTGGATCGGTCCGACTAATCGCTTCTTGCCGATTCGGTTCGAATGTTCAAATTTTAATCAACCCGTTGGTTCAACGTATTATTTTTAACCCGGTTTAACTAGGATCAATCGAAGTTGAACCGCACTTAATTTTTAATTTATTTAAAAATAATGCTAGTAGTGGGACTTCAACCCCATGACCTTTCGTTACATATTTCCAACTCCTAACCAACTACTCTAACACCACTTTTTAGATGTAATTTGTTTTAAGTATGCTTAACTTAAACTATTATTATGTTATAGAGCAACTAGTCCAAATAATATATATATGATATGTATGACAATTGATGGTGCATGCGAAAAATTATTTTATGTATTAGTGTGAAATATATTTTTTTAAGCCAGAAAGTGGGGGATACACTCATAGGTGTTCGCCCCTTGTATTAAGAAGTATTAGTGTGAAATATATATACACTGTTTATGTATTTTATTTATATTTCAAGTATATTTAAGTGTATATTTTATATACATTTTATTTTGGTTTGGTTTGATTAACCGGTTCAACCACTTTTTTCTCACCGGTCCATTTTAATCTGATTTTAAATAATGATGACGTTATCATCTGGTTGAACCAGTTTGATTACATGGTTCAACCCGATCCGACCATTTCGATAAGGTTTCCGATTCGATGTCCGATTCGGTTTCAAAACATTGATCTAAAGCAGAGCTCAAGGGTGTGGTTCGACAGACTTACTGCAAAAATCAGCACTCTTGGCTTTCAGAAAACAATCTTTGACTATTCTATGTTTATCAGAAGATGAACAAATGGTACTATTATACTTGTTTACGTGGATGATATGGTTGTCACAAGTGATGATGATAAAGGGGTATTAGAGACCAAGGCCTTTCTTCTTCAGAAGGTGTTTGTCACCAAGGACCTCGGTCCACTACGCTATTTCTTGGGCATAGAAGTACTATACACTACAGAGGGACTCCATCTCTCATAGAGGAAATACAATCTGGACATCCTTACAGAAGCCGGATTACTTGGATGCAAGCCCTCTGGTATTTTGCATATCCAAAGAAACACTCCACATCCTCTTATTATGTCTTCGAAGATGTTACTCGATAGTTGGCAAACTTCTTTACATCACTGTCACCAAACCAGATATTTCTTATGCAGTGAGTAGAGTTAGCCAACACATGGAGCAACTTTATTACAGTCACTAGCAAGATGTCATACAGATTCTACGATATTTGAAGGAATCACCAAGGTGTGGCCTCTTTTATGGGGCAAACGGCTACACCGATGTTATCGTGTACGTTGATGATGATTATGCAAGTTCACCAGACGATCGTCGCTCCACCACAGTATATGTTATGATGGCTGGAGGAAACCTTGATACTTGGAGAAGCAACAAACAGACGGTTGTATCCAGATCCAGTGCAGAAGCAGAGTGCAGGATGATGGCTCAGACTACCTGTGAGATTACGTGGCTATTGACATTTCTACAAGAACTCAACATTGTTGTCACCACTCATATTCCATTATACTGCTACATACATTAAATCTTGTGTTCCATGAGCGAACCAAGCATATAGAGATTGATGTCATTTTGTTCGAGACGCCATCCGGATTGGAAAGATTACAACTCCTCACATCACCACAGATCGTCGGCTTGCAGATGTATTCGGGAAGGCCTTACCCAAGAAGCGTCTTTCGTGGATAGTTTCGAAGTTGAGCATGACTGATAGATATGCTCCAACTTGAGGAGGAGTGTTAGTAATGTATTCTTGCAGTTCCTATTTATTCATTGTAACCCTTTTAGGGCACTTATGTATTTTTCAAGTTTTGAGCTCTCTAGGGTTTTGTCATATATAAGGACTCCTACACCTCTTAAATAAGATATGCAATTTCATCCTCTCATTCTTTTCCACATATAACCAAGTGTGCAGCTCAATGCATGATTCTCTTCCTATGTATGTGGTTGAAAAAAATATTGGGAATTTGTATGTTCTGATAAATATCTTTTGAGGACAAACATATGGATTGATACAAGCTAGGGCTCAACATATCTATATAACTCTTTTAAAGGTGGGTTTTTCACCATTTGGAGACACGTGGCTTCATAGAAACCTTTCCCGTTTGCCCTTTTTATTCCATGTACGTTCTGGAGTTTTATTGTTCTCCTCCAACAGCCACGTAACTTCGTGGAAGCCTTCCCGCTTCTCCTTTTTTCACAGCTTTGGCAATTATAACATGCATAAAAAAACTATTGATCACCACCCAAAAAACCATTTCTAATAGACTGGATAGGGACTGCTAATAGAGATATAATTTTTTTATGTTATCTTATATATGTCCATGGTTATGGTAAAAATAAATATTAATGTTTCGTACCAGATGCGAGCATTGGGATGTTGAGCCGGCTAAGAGAGGGCGGGGACGGCCCAAGAAATGTTGGAAAGAGACCATACGAAGGGATCTTTGTTTTGTGGATATAAGCCCGGGATTGACCCGAGATAGATCTGAATGGAGGCGAAGAATCCATGTAGCCGACCCTACTTAATTGTAGGAAAAGGCTTTGTTGTTGTTGTTGTTGTTGTGTACCATCAGTTAAATATAAGATTAATGTAGTAATATTATGATCAATAATATTATTATTATTTGCAAAATAATAATAATATATTATTATTACAAATAATAATAATATGTACTTATCCATGCAAATTTTTACATATTTGAACTCCATTGGATTTGAATATAATAGGGTACGTTAATAATATTTTTAATGTACAAATATAATTTATAAAATCAATAGTAACATTAATTATAATATCCCATATTATTTTAGAAGTAATTGTTATTATAACGTTAAAATAAACATGGAGAATAATGATAGTTAATAATTATAATTATTTTACAATATATTTGTAAAATATTATATTATCATAATATAATATTTTAGTAAACATAATATTATCAAATTAATAAACAAACACCCTATGTAATATTATTTAGTAAATTTGATAATCATAATATTATTAAATTAATAATTATCATCCATATATATTATAATATACACCAATTATTTTGTAAAATATTATATTATCATAATATAATTATTATAATTACCATATAAATAATAATACCAAAGCATTATCATAGAAAATAATAATACCAAAGCATTATCATAGAAAATAATAAAATATTTTATTTTACTTACCAAATAAAATAATATTTATTATATTATAAATAATTGGGTGTTGATCATAATAATAATTAAAAGGTAATTGGTATTATTTAGTAAAAGGTAATTGGTATAATTTAGTAAAATATATATTATTATGATTATTTTAATAAACATAATCATAATTTTCCGCAAATAATAATACCATAGGATTATTAAGAGTAATTTATGACGTATAATTATCAATATGTTCACATTGGTTACCTTCGGATTAAGTTCTCAAATCTAAAGGTAACCAATGTGAGTCAATAATTGTCAGTTAAATGTATTATGGTTACAGGAGTATATCGTGTACTAGCATGCCCGTCTATATATGTTTAAAGATTCATGTTTATATATATGATGACGTGTAACGCTCTCACAGTCCAAATTCCATCCTCATATTTCCCACCATTTTCCTATTGATTGGGAGTATTTATCTTTGTTCTTGGGTTCCCGTTGTTCCCTCTACCGAGAACATAGAAGGCCTTCATTCAGGATTCTCTGAAGGTTTGTTACTCTTTCACATTTTCAGAAATTTTGATTTTATAACTTATAACCTTGATATTGAAATGATGACGCATCATAATTTCTTCCTTTCAGTTTGTTGCTTGCATGACTGAATGGAAAAAAATGCATCATCGTTAGATTCTGATATATTTCCATTGTAATCTACTCATGTTGCCCTCTACTGTGGAAATATTGGACCTTCATTCATGATTCTCTGAAGGGTTGTTGCTCTTTTAAATTTTCAGAAATTTTGATTTTGTTGTCTTTGATATTGCACTGATGATGCATGCCAATTCCTTTTTTTCATTTTGGAGCATGCATAACTGCATGGAAAAAATCACATCGTTATTAGATTCGTATAGATTTCCGTTGTAATCTAATTGACACTTTTGATTGTCTGCATTTTACCCATAGTACTTATAATTTACAGTTGATAATTTCGATACTTCATACTAACTATAATGAATAGTGCTAATGAAACCAGAAATAGGCAAAGAAATGAGAAAGAAATTGGATGGTAACGAGAGATTCAGACTTCTTTTTATATCAACGATCAAAATTAGAAAACGAACGATCAATTGATAGTCAATTTGCAGACTTTTAAGTATACTGTTTTGACTTAACTCCTTTTTTCCCATGTATATATTAAAATGCGATAAGAAGTGTTAATGTCTCTAGAAGATTATGTATTTGATGCTTTCAATTTTTTCATAATTTATTGCCCATGTATTCCTTTAAATTTAAGTGTTATACAATTTTACCAGTCTAAAGTTATTAGTAAAATTGCTAACAACGATCTTTGGAATTCCTCCTATTACTTGCTATATTTCTTGCTTCATAATAGCTTGATCAACCCACGGTTGTCGTAATAGCTTGACAAACCCATAACTGTCGACTTATCTTCCTCTTCGTCCATCTTCTCCATCAAGCTCCTTTCCCAGTTGTCATTCATCCTTCTCTTCCATCAGTGTGTTTCGCTGTAACCATTTATTATATTTTCGATTTTATTTCAACCTATGTTGTATGTCTAGAAGGCAAATTCTTTGTGGATCTAAATGGGATTAAATACGGTGAGAACTTTTTTTCTTACTTTTCAGGTACATGCTAAGTTCCATAGATAAATCGTCATACGATATTAAATACTTGCATTGTGGTCTCTGCTTTGTGTTTAGAAATTGGTATTTTCTTTATCTATTTCAAAAGTTGTGTGTGTAATTACTTATGACTTGGGATTTTCCTAATTTATTTCTAACCATTAGCCGTTTCATCTTTATATGTACATGCATGTAATTCTGAAATAAAATTATGTGCGAATGTAACATGCACCAATTTTTTATTCATATTCTCAGTTTCTTATCAAGCATAATTGTAATCAATATCATTGAAATATTTGTGGTATTTGTTGCTTCTTTCTTTATCAATTGCTATTCTTCTTTTTTTTAATGCTTTCTCCCAATCATTATCTTCCTCCTATTGATCTGGATACCCATTGTTGTTGTATGCATCCTTTTAGACGAGCATACTTTTTATTATTAAATGATATAATGTATGTCAATCCAGCATGTTGCAGTATGTTATTGATGTTCTTGCACTATTCTCCAATATATGTAGGATCAATTTTACTATTTTTCCCATTGTCAAAAAAAATACCCCTTATTTTTTTTTCAAACATGATATTTCTATTATTTAATGTTCCAGAATTTAGTGATACTTTTTCTCTGCTCTATGGTGAAATAAAATTTTAGAACTATATAATTTAAAAATTATGATTTGTAAATTGTAGAATTTATTATTCACAAGATAAAATAACAATACGAATGCTCCTCAAAGGATTGTTCCATCAAATAAAAAATGTCCGCACTTTGTATACTAGAATTTTAACTTATTCCAGCTATATATTTCTAGAGAAAGAAACTATTCACAATAATTTGACCTTCTCATTATTAATTACAACTGACCAGTTTTCCTTATATATAATCACTAAAATTCACTTCCGCCGCGAAGCGCGGGTAACTTCCTAGTATGTCTATAAAGGGAGCACAAGCATTGATGTAAGACTGAGTGTACATTACATGCATTTTTGGGATGTAGAAAAAATAAATGTCTAACGAGAACTCACCTCATCAAACAGAACTCTATAAGCATTTAGATCATGATAAAGTGGCCTTCCTTCGTTGCTACAATACTCCAAAGCTTCAGCAATATAATAAGCAACTCTTAAACGCATATCCCATTCAAGAGTTTGATTTTCCCCTGAAATGGACAAGAAGGATAAGATGCATGGTGAAACTCATATAATCCTAATAAGAATAAAACCTAAGCAGTCTCTTTCAGGTCATCACGAAAAAGTATACATAGGCAAGGAAATAACTGCTGCGGCATAATTAGCAAGCCGTCGAGCATAAATGAAGAAAAATTGGAATTTCTGAAAATTCACGAGTGCACTTTTTGACATTCATCTTTACTCAAACTTTAATAAATAACAACATAAATTTTGATTAAGAATACAAATTTCTTTTGTACAAAACCAAAATAAAGATAATACAGTTTGTGTATGCAAAAGTCACATCAAAATTACCAAAAAAACAAAGTGTTCGGAACGAAAACTTTCAAATTTATGTTGAAATTCTCTTCTACATAAACCAACTTATGTCGGAAGATTTGTTTCCATTTTTTATCAAAAGATTGGCCCAAACTCATTTTTTTTCAAGAATGAAATTCATGACAACTAATAGGATGAACTCTTATAAAATTATGGACTTGATAAATAAACACCAACACTTCGATGGTGAACACGAGGTGCAAGCATGCAGACTTCCACCAAACAATTAAAAGAGAATAAGAAATTGTTCCATCAACTATTCTGTCTGCTGATATTTTGGTAGAAATTGAATACCGTTGAACAAATTTATGAAACTGATGCTTTTTACTGGTTATAGGCATAGACAAATATATTTTCAAGGCACACCCGTAAAAGTGTTTATATTTTGTTTGTATGATAAGGCATTGCCGAAACTTATCATGGGCCTTATCAAAAAGTGTAAGCTATGTGATAAAAATTGCATCAGATCTTACCAAGCAATCCAAAAGTTCACAGGAGAAAGATCTGATCCAAAAAAACGTTTTACCCAATGTATGCTCTCCCTTGAAAGAGGCACTACATTCTCCGATTCTCCATATGTACTCGATAGAAATCCTCAAGCAAGCACAACCTACTAACCAAAGGAGCAACACTAATGTCGTGGATAACAAGCATCAATAGCAACTACATGAACATCCTGATTTACAAGGTTAGCCCATAATTGGCTACAACGTTGGACAATTACTATGTGGAACGAATAAAGAGATTATAGAGGATTACAAACAGCTTAGTCATCAAAATTCTAACGGAATATAAACAGATCTTGGTAAAAACCCAATCAAGGTAAATAACTGGATGTTCAATTTTGTTTTTCGTCAGCGATATCCCATCTTTATAGGAGATGTGGTGGTCAAAGGAAAATGGGGGTCAAAAGTCTACAGAACTGATAGTTTATGATTTAAGGTATATTAACAATCTCCACCTTGAATGGGTCCTCATAAACCAAATGTGACAATCAGATTTTAATGTTGTCAAAACACCAATCCGGACTATTGACAACTATTATGTTGAGCAAGTCCACGAAATGTTGGAACTTGATATCAAGATCGGCATAAGCAGTATTGGAACTTGCTATTAGGATCGGTGTGGTGAACATGTCTGCATGACTATCAGTTGTGTCAATTTTCTTCACCTTGACCTTATCCTCTATTCGAATGAAGTGATATATGACATCAATATGCTTATTTTTCTCATGACGCACTTATTCTTTGGTTAGGCATATTGCGTTGAAATTGTCACAATATATTATATCCCAATCTTGGCGTGGGTCAAGATCATCAATATAGCCCTTTAGCCATATATCCTCTTTAGCATATGTTACTACCATATATTTGGCCTCTTTGAAAGACAAAGCAATCTATGGCTAGAAAACTACCTTCTAACTGATGACATAATAGCCCGGTGTGCAAACATAGTTTGTAATAGCTCTTTTTTTAGAAATGTTGGGATGAACCTCCATTAGAAGTCCATCTAAAAAAATTATAAACTATATAAAAAAATACATCGTCAAGTTTCGAAAAGAGCATTGGCATGCTCAATTACACTTTGTACAGTAAAATCTCTCCCTCTTGAAAAGAAAATTGTTCCGAGCCAATCAGATGGCCCAAATATGGGCACATACCCTCTCCCTACCCTCATTTGAAGCCATACAACTTCTACTTATCGAACTCCAGAATGCTTCTTCATCACTCCAATGGATTCCAGGCAATGTCGCAGATTCACAAATCTCTTTTGAACCAATGCACCTAAAAAAAGGTGGTCAATATCTTCCATCGCTTCTCCACACCTCTGACACAGCCCATTACAGCCCGAAAACATCCCAGCCCTCCTAGCCCCAATCATAGTTCGCTCCCTTCTCAATAACCAAAGGAACACCTTAATCCTGAATGGGATCTTCCATCCCCACAACCTAACACAGTCCCGACACACCTCATCAAGCAATGGTGTAGCATGTGCAGAGATAACCACATAAGCTTTCTTAACAGTGAACACCCCATCTCTCCAGCATCATGAATCCTTGTCCTCGGAGGGTTCATCCTGTGAATAAAATAAAAGGAGGGTTAGAAAAATAATACCGGATTTAATACGACGAGACGAACCAACTAGCCGAGGCGTGCAAGATGCACTGTCCTTAAGAATAGATTCGTACCTCCCACGGAAATTCCGACGGCGCAACCGGTACTGGTACGACTATCCTCCAGGATACAACGGCGAGATCTCGACGGGCGTGCACTCGCCAACGTCAAAATCGGTTGAGCAACAAAGATCCTTCCTTTGGAATAGACTCACTCAAAGGGAGAGAAGGGAAAGAGAGATAGAAATGTTGTGTCGTATGTTATCAAAGCAAATGCTATAGGCCCCTTTATATAGATACACAATAAGAGAACGTTACACATTCAAAACAATCAATTAAATCCTCCATTCGATTTGAATATTAATCATTCATAAAATAACGTATTAAAAATACAATAAAGAAGATTCAATATTCTCATAATGTGCACAACATCCATCATTAGTATTATAAGGTAATATGTGTAACATGCAACATGCATGCATTACACAAAAGATTTAAGTAATATATTAATGATATTATTATGAACATATTGACAATAAATCATATCCATGTAAAGATGTTAGAAAACATGATGGTGATATAACATCACTAATAAATTATCATGCAAAAAACGTATGTTATAAATCACATGCTCATTGATGCTAACCAAATAAAGTTCATGCACTACTAAATATAAAATAAATACACCTTTATGTTTTTAACAAAGTAATAAAAGTATCTGGAATATAATAAAATACCAACACATCCAACCTTGCCAGTCTACCTGACAAACATAAGAACTCTTCCAATCTTTGATAATTCAACTACAAAGGTAGGTGTCCAAGATCCCCCAGCCCATACGTCAGCCACACTAGCCTATTTGTCCGACGTCAGCGCGAAAGTCTCGAAAACTCATCGCATAAGTCTCCTTTTTCGTCAAATCATCCTTCCAGAATGAGAACCCACTTCGATCTCCCAAGATTGGTATGAGCAACCCAGTCAAATCAGGAAGGATCGAGCACGCACCCCTCCAAAATGTGGTCGGCAATACCGCAACATCCACCCGAGTTTGTAATAGATCTTCCCCCATCACAATCTACGGCATAATATGAATCTGAATAACCGGTAACCAAACACGTTGCATTACTTACATAAATAAGGATAATGCCAGATATTTCTCTCATATATCGAAAAATCTGCTTGGCTGCATGTTGCTCCTTCCTTGGATTGTTCATAAACCTACTGAAAACACTCATAGCATATTCTACTCCATGTCTTGTGCAAACCACAGCATGCATAAGACTCCCAACTATACTAGGATACAGGATATGTGACATATACTCCTATGAATCAAAGTGAGATTAAAAGAAAATGGTTGTTGGTCGAGTATTAAAGGACTTTGCTGTAGGCATCCCAAATCTTGGTTGTATCTTTTGAATATAACCTTTCTATAATAAGAAGAGTTCACCTTGCTTGCAGTCTTATAACATAAGATCTTCCTTGTTGCATCACAGATTTTTCATATCAAAATTTGCATTAATAAGTTGCTTCATCTTTTGGATTTTTAGATTTGTCCTTAACCACAATAAATACATCATCTATTTATAAAAGCAAATGTACAAGGAAGTCATTCTTCGTTCTATCATGATATATACAACAACCATACAGATTCATGTTGTAGAAATGGCTAATCGTGAAACTGTCCTTGTTTATACCATTATCATAGGGAATATTTATGAGATAGAAGGACTTCCTCGGTTTGCAAAATTCAGGCTCCCTGCCCTGGATAGAGTAGATAGTTCATCAAGATGCCTTCTTTTAATTCTTCATGCAAAAAGTCAATCATCTTATCTAATTGTATAAGATCCAGATTTTGATGTGCAACTCTGCCTATGGAAGTCTTCCCTCAACTAGACCTGACCAACAGGATGGGGGCCCGTCCGCCCAGCCCGCTCATGGGCCAGGCTTGGGCTTGGAGGTTTGGGAATGGGCCGGCCCGGCCCGGCCCGCAAAAAATAAAAAAAATATAAATATAAGTTGAATAATACATGTATTAATATGATACACTTCAAGTTTTTCATATGTGACACAAATTTAAATAAAAATTAATAGGTTACATGTCAAGTAACATGTAAACTACTTATATTAGTTATATAAAGAATAAATGGTATTAATAAAATCATTTATACATATTAAATACCATTAAAAAGTTCAATGGATAAAGAACAAAATGGGCCATGGGCCGGCCCATGGGCGAGCTTTGGACATAGGTTTTTGAACCTCGGCCCGGCCCGCATTTTGGTCAGGTCTACCCTCAACTAGTGAGACAACTTCATTATAGCCCACTCCCTATTTCTAGTTATAACCATCTACAACTAAATGAGCCTTGTGTATGATGTCTTCACTCTCAGATATCATGTCTGTCTTAAAGGCCCATTTGCATCCAACTGTCTTCCTACTCTCTGGTATCTTCAGATGTATGATTTTTGTGAAGAGAGTCCATATCCTCACCCATGTAAGCAACCCATTTTAAAGATTCTACTCTTGCAATGGCTTCTCTATAGATGGAGAGCTCAAGAAAGGTATGGAGAGCTCAAGAAATCAACCTTTTCAGCCACATGTGATGTAGTTAGGGATGCAAACGAACAAATACAATTGTGGATATAGGTGACACCATATCCTATCCTTTTTAAAACTGGATACCGATAAGGAAACATATATCTTGTGAATATTGAAAATCGTAAACCATATCCTTAAATACGAATAAGGTTATGGAAATGGATAGTCATAAATCGGATACGAATATTGACAAACAGATACGTAAATATCATAGTTATTCATGTCTGGATAGGTTCTCGACTTTTTCTTTAGAGAGTTATGGAATGTGGTTATGGAGGATGTCATGGTGTTGCTTGATGCGTTCGAGTAGGGAATCAACATTCTTAGGGGCGAAATCATTCACTTTTATGTTTCCTAAGAGAGAAATGGCTCTGAAGGTAGAGGAAATCTGCACTATTGCATACTTTTTTTGCTTTTAGGAAAAAGAGGGTGCAATATCAAGGAGACGCCCACCCATAAACTTCTATATATATTCAGAATATCAAAAAAAACAGTTACAAAGACCAAAAAATCTTCAGATTTTTCATGTCGGTTTTGAATATCAAAATAGCAAAATGGTTGATAGAAGTATGGATCTCTCTACGATCAGTTATTGATCAGTTATTGTTCATGTCGATTTTGGATTAGGTGATGCGGGTTGTTGAAGATTGATTAAATGGTGCTTGGACCCCATTGTTTCGCTCGTGTTTTTTAAATCAAGGTTGGAGGAGTTTTTTAGATTGCCAGAGTTCCTGATTTCGATCTAGGGATGTTGAGGAGAAAACGAAAATTGTTTATTGTCTAACCCTAGAGCTCTCTTACATAGGAGAAAAGCTCTATGGGTATATTACATAGTCAGGACAATAAGAATAAACAGGATAGAAAGAACGACAAGATAACACAAATATCTTAATACTCCCCCTCAAGCTGGAGCATATATATCTATCATGCTCAGCTGGGAACAACAGTGATGAAAAGGACCTCTAGCCAGAGCCTTAGTGAACATGTCTGCAATCTATCTCCTGACGCAACATAAGATGTTGAAATAAGCCCCTTTTGAATCAAATCACGAGTGTAGTGACAGTCTACCTCGATGTGCTTTGTCCTTTCACGAAATGATGTGCTTGATTATCGCATTTGAGCTGCATAGGAAGAGGTACTTCAATCATTAAATCGGTTAGGATAGATCTGACCCACATCATCTCAGTACTACCTTGGGCCATTGCCCTATATTCTGATTCTGCACTGGATCGAGCAACAACAGTTTGTTTCTTACTCTTCCATGAGACTAATGAGCTGCCAACAAACACAATAAAGCTTGAAGTAGACTTCCTCCATTAGGACATCCAGCATAATCGGCATCTGCATACCCTGTAACCGAGAGAGACGTATGTCTTCTAAACAGAAGACCTGCACCTGGAGATGACTTCAAGTATCTCAGAATCATGAATACTGCATCCATGTGTGCCTACCTGGGTTGCCCCATGAACTAACTTACTTTACTAACAGCAAAAGATATATCAGGCTTGGTAATAGTAACATACAATAACTTCCCTACCAGTTCTCTGTAGCGTCTCTTGTCCACCTCCTCAGGTCCATCATCGTGAAGCATCACATTAGGATCCATCGGGGTAGTAGCTGGTCTACATCCTGTCATTCCTCTCTCATATAGAAGATCACTAACATACTTCCTTTGTGTCATAAGCATACCCGGTTGATTTCGTGCAAATTCCAGTCCAAGGAAGTAACGAAGCATACCCAAGTCCTTGGTAACAAACTGATGTCCAAGGAAATCCTTAGCTGCTTGAATTCCATGTGCATCACTGCCAATAATAACAATGTCATCAACAAAAACCAAGATGACCACAATACCTCGCCGGTCTCTCTTTACAAAGAGAGTATAATCTGCAGTAGATCTGACAAACCCCTTCTGTTCAATCAATTCTGAGAGCTTCTGAAACCAAGCCCTTGGACTCTGCTTAAGGCCATATATAGCCTTACGAACACGGCACATCATACTGGACTCCCCCTCAGCAGCAAACCCAGGTGGTTGCTGCATGTAGACCTCTTCCTGCAAATCGCCATACACGAAAGCATTCTTCACATCCAACTGGAAAAATGGCCAATCACATACCACAGCAACAGTAATAAGAATCCGTAAGGTAGAGTGACGTGTCATAGGAGAAAACGTGTCATGATAGTCCACCCCATATGTCTGGGTGAACCCTCGACCAACCAACCTGGCCTTGTATCGGTCCACTGTACCATCAGCACATTACTTCACAGTAAAAACCCATTTGCTACCAACCACAGACGCACCTGGTGGAGGGTTGACGACAATCCACGTACCTCGCGATCATAATGCCGCCATCTCTTCCTCCATAGCTAACCGCCACGGACCGCTCTGCAGGGCCTCCTGATACGACCGTGGTATCTGTACGGCTGACAAGCCCACAACAAAGTGTTGAAACTCCTTGGACAGACGCTCCAAGGAAACATGAGATCCAAAATCCACCCCATATTTGGTCGTACGTGCATGCTTCTACCTCCGAAGTGCAATAGGGATATCCAGATCATCAACAGGAGTAGTAGAGATATTATCCACACTCTGTACCTCATTCTGTGCATGCAAGTCACCCATGCCATTAGAAGAATTCAAATATTCAGGACATACCTCGGGCGTGCTGGATGATGGAGGAGGCGCATGAGCAGGAGGCCTTCGCTGGTAGACCTGAGGAAATAAAGTAGGAGGCAGCGGTGGTGGTGGTGGTGCCGGCGATAGAGTAGAACATGGAAATGACGGAGGAGGAGGCATATAGATATCTTCTCCATTTTCTGAAGGAGCAAGCCTGTCACCTGTGAGAGAAAAATACATAATAGACTCAAAGAAGGTGACATCAACACTGACATAGTATTTTCGTCGAACAGGGTCAAAACAACGATATCCTTTTTGGGTTTTAGAATACCCAACAAATACACATTTGATAGATCTGGGAGAAAGCTTGTCAAGATTAGGAGAGAGTTGATGAACAAACGCTACCGATTCAAAGACACGAGGCGTAAGTGAAAAAAGATCCTTCTCGAGAAACGCAATCAAGAACGGAATCTTTTCCCCTAACACCGAATAAGGCATACGATTTATCAGATAACAAGCAGTTAGAACCGCATCTCCCCAATAGGAATGAGGAGCATGGCTCTGAATCAAGAGGGTTCTGGTAATATCCAAAAGATGGCGGTGTTTCCTTTCAGCCACCCCATTCTGTTGGGAGGTATATGGACATGATGTCTAATGCACTATGCCATAAGACTTAAGAAATTGAGAGAGTTGAGTACTGTAGAATTCTATAGCATTGTCAGAACGTATGTACTTGATTCTGGCAGAAAAAATGTTCTTCACTTCATTAATAAAAGACTGGATAACATGACCAGCATCAGACTTGTTCTTAAGAAGGAAAACCCAAGATAACCTAGAAAACTCATCAACAGCAACAAGATAACTGTCCCTGATGATCTGGGACACGATTAGGACCCCAAATATCGAAATGAAACAACTCAAACAGACAATGACCACTTGAACCCTGACGACTCTAGAAAGAGGACCGGTGATGCTTCCCAAGCTGGCAGGCCTCGCACTGGAAAGTGGAGCGAGGAGAAACCAGTGGAAGAACATGAACGAGCTTTTGCAGAGGAAGGTGACCAAATCGCAGATGCCACATATACGGAGAAAGAGACTCGGTGCGTAGAGAAGATGAGGCACCAGCATACGGAGACTGCACAAGTATGTAAAGGCCCCCTTGCTCATGGTCAGTTCCAATCACTCTGCCCGTGAGTATATCCTGAAACATAAGAGCGGATGGATCAAATATGGCACGACAATGTAAATCTTTGGTGATTTGACTAATTGATAATAAATTCATAGAAAATTCAGGAGCATAGAGAACATTAGGAAGCCTCGAGGTAGGAGTCAACTGCACCTCCCCCTGACCAGTGATGGGGGAATGTGTACCATCTGCTATCACAACTGATCGTTCAGGCTGGGCAGGACGAAAAATACTAAACTAACCTCTGTCACCACAGAGATGATGTGATGTACCTGAATCCATGATCCACTCTGACAAATCTGCCTTGTAACAAGTAGTAAAGGCATACGCTATACTTGACGTAGATGTTGATGCTGAGGCAGCCACTTCTGAGGATCCTGAAGGAGAGCCAGTCGAACCGGTAGTAGGCATAATTTCCCTGAGTCAAGCAACAAGCTCATCAAATCTCTGATCAGGAGCAGGTGAAGGGCTTCTAACTGGTTGTGTCTTCTCTGCAACCCGAGCTGACGCAGGAAACCCATGCTTGGAATAGCATGTATCCTCAGAGTGGCCGGATCTATGGCAGTAGGTGCACGGCTGACGGGGTCGACCAGGCCCTCCTCTACCACGGCTAGAGATCCCTCTATCACGATATGGTAAATAGCTTCCCCTACCACGAGAGGCAGCCATAGCTGAAGATGTCTGGGACTGCAGAGTACCTCATGAGGATATAGATATTCTACTCACTCTGCGATATGCCTCCTCCATTAGAGGTATGGTAGCGTCGGTAAGGATCTCGGTACGAAACAGCATCATACTCAAAATCAAGGGTTGTTAAAAAGACTCCAATCATCACAGAATCTCTGTATGCCTTGAGTTGCTCTGGTGTAGCAGTCAAGGGAATGTAACCATGTAGCTTCTCAAACATACCCCTCAAGGAAGTGTAGAGGGTATGAAGGGGACGACCATTCTGCTTGGATGTGAAGATATCGTGCTGAAGTTGCAGTATCCTCGACTCATTCTTCGCTGGTGAATATGTTGCTGCGAGAATGTCTCACATAGCCTTCGTTGTTGGCTGGCTCAGAATATCAATAGCTATCTCAGAAGACACAGTCCCAGATAGTCATACTCGTGCGTAAGCATCATCTGCCTCCCATAGTCATGGAAGGTCGTATCCCGATATATCGGCGATATATCGGCGATATATCGGTATCGACAGGTCACCGATATATCGCTGATATGTCCGATATCGGGTATCGACATGCAAAAAAGGCGAGATTCGGTCCGGTGTCAGCGACATGGCGTCGATATATCGCCGATATATCGGCGATATATCGGTATCGACATGGTACCGATATCGATACCTATATCGATATGTCCTTCCATGTCCATAGTCCCATGAGGCGTTTATCCCAATCTTGTCACTTGGTTCCTTCGCCGTGAGGATGTGCTTCTTGCCATTGCATTGCATCAGACTCATGAACTGCATGACCCACAGTTCATAGTCCGTACCATCCATTTTGACGATGGGGGCTGGACCTTCGAAGCCTCCCATGGATGAGCCATCTGCTTTGTTATCAACCATAATGACGACAATCACCAAGACTGGGACTTGCAACAAATAAGACTTGTGTCTACACGAGCATAAGGGAAGATGGTTGTGGGTGTAGACTTATACCACAACTTCTTCCATTCTTCGACGTTGCCTTTCGGTGGCTATGGTATTTTAGATGAACACGTCACACCGTAGAGGTCCAAAGGACCTAACTTGAGATCAAATGCGAGACGGAGAACGCACGGGGCTGTGGCAGCCCTAGAGGAGCAGCGGTGTCACCCCGCGTGTGAGGGTGGCAGCGAACGACGCCGAGAAAGTCAACAGCATGGGACTGCCCGTACGGCGCAAGGCACGAGGCGGTCTGAGCCGTGGCCCGCGCGTGAGAAGGCATGCGCGTGAGGAGGCGGTCCAAGCCGCGGCCCGCGGGTGAGAAGGCCCGCGCGTGAGGAGCGGCGGCGTCGAGGCGACGTCGGCGTGAGGAGGGGGGTTCTTGGTGGGGAACGGTTAGGGTTAGGTTACAGGCTCCGGTCTAGGACCATCGCTCTGATACCATGTTGAGGAGAAAACGAAAATTGTTTATTGTCTAACCCTAGAGCTCTCTTATATAGGAGTAAAGCTCTATGGGTAAATTACATAGTCAGGACAATAGAAATAAACAGGATAGAAAGAACAACAAGATAATACAAATATCATAACAAGGGATATTTGCATTAGATTGCAAAAAGATTTGCGGGTGGAAAATCATTATAGGTCAAAAATCTTTCATTGGATGTTGAGACACGCAGCACACTAGACTGTCCAGAGAGTCGAATAATTTAGGAAACAGATGGCACCTGCCTACGATGTTTGAGTGATTTAGAAGATGTGGACCACTTGTTTCTTATGTGTAGCAGTTCCAATGAAGTTTAGAAGGCGTGTAAGTTCTTATTTTATTTTTGTGAATATACAAGTTAGGAAGTACAATATTTTAGGCGTCCACCCCTATTTGCATAAAAAAAGATAGCCGGTAATTGTAGATGGTAATCTAGAAGTGTACCTTCTTGCATGTGATACGAGAGCAAACATTGCTTCAATAGAAATTTTGTTAGTCAAGCTCCTCATCATATGCAAACTTTCAATTTTCATCTACAATCTTGTAAAAAATTTTTCATTTTAGTCTTTTATGTCCTACATAGCATGGTCATCAAGTGTGCCTTCTCTTGCATTGCCAAGTTGACAGGTTTTATCTCTTTCAACTTTGTCTCCATAACTTCTTTCGTATTTGCAAGAGATACCTAGATACCATGGTGCTTCAGAAGTATATGCATCTTGATTTATGAAAGGGTAAAATTGTTCCTTCCAGAGAACTTGTCAATCTTCATGTCTTAATGCTTGTAGACAGAGCTCGAATGAACTCAACGGCTTCGATACAAGTCTATAGTGGATAACAACTAACGAGCATCAAAAGCAATCGTAAGAAAACATGGATTTACAAGTTTCACCTGTAATTCAGCTACATCCTTTGTTACTAGCAACTAATCTTCATTGTGCGGACAGGATGAACATACTACAAAGGATTACACACAACTTAGTCGCCAAAAAATTAATCCTGAGAGGTATAGACACTCCCGATGCAAATGGATCCAAATATAAACTCGACGAATAGGTAATCGGATTCCTGATTCTGTTGGTTAGCGGCCCACATTTTTGGACAGGAAGCTTTGTTCAGTCCCCCACATCTGATGGAGGGGATCAACGTCTCTACTCTGATGGGTTATGACTCCAGGCATATCAACAACTACCACGACATGAATCCATAAAAAGACCATTCTTATGCATAGATCCCATAAAAAATCGAAAGGAAAAACACAAGCAAAAGGAACCATCATCGAAACTGACGAACAAGAAAGTGTGCAGCAGGTGGACCTCAGCCAGAAACCATACAGTGAAAGAGATGCTTGGCAAGTGTATCGTTTGCCATATACTCGGCAACAAGAATCCTCTCGTCCCCCTCGCAGCAGTAACCGATCAAGTTTGCGAGCCTCCGGTGCCGCAGTTTCCCAACTCCAGTGGCCTCCTCCTATCCAACCAAAATCCTCCACACTTTCAGACTCCTCGAATCTAAGCAAGTCCAAGACATCATAATAGGAAAAATATAAAATAAAGAAACGAAAATTGCGACCCAGAATCGGGGTTCCTCACAGCGAACTGCTTGGGATCGGGCCAAGCAGACTTGGCAAACTTCTTGACCGCGATCCAACGACAATTCTGGAGCTGGCCCTTGTAGACGACGTTGGGGGCCTTGGCACCGCTCTCCGACACGATGTGGTCCGAGCTGAAGTTGTTGGTCGCGGCCTTGAGCTCGGCGAGGGAGAACTCAACGAAGGCCAAGTGCGCGGTGGGAGGGGAAGCAGTGGAATTGAAGGTAGACGAGGTGTGCTGGTGGTGGTGGGTGCGGGGCTTGAGCCGCATCCTCACTCCCATGGAGGAGAGGCAGGAACCCATTGGAAAGGAGGTGGCCCTAAGCAACTGCAAGGGATGCGGGAGCTCCTGGGCTTAAAGGACAGGAGAAAGGAGCAAGAGGAGAAAGCAGCAACTCGGTAGCTGGAGGGGAGGGGGGAATTGGTGGAAAGAGACTGGTTCTTGTTCACATGCGTTGAGTTGGATTCTCCTCCGACTTTCTCTCCTCCTTTGGTGAAAGTTCTTTGCCTTTTCTTTCTCGTCTTTGGGGTGACTACTAACTAATCATGATCTTAATCACTCCTTCAAGTGTCACTTAATTATAGACCATTTGGCTTAATTTTAGGTTAAAGATTGGCTATAGTCATGTTTACTAGAAGAAGTTGGCTTGGATGTTAATGATATATTAGAAGAGTCATCCAAGATTTACGATATTTGTTCTTCAGAAGAACAAGATACAGAAGAAACATGCGGATACTTTATGTAAAAACTTACTGGTGTCAAAGGTAATAGGTATATACATGCTAGTCATTTCCGAATTATTGCGATTAATCTGCATGGGATCTAGCATGCCTTATACTCCTCGCGAGCTTGTATTCTTCTTTTTAGTTGATGTTGAGGGGAACAAGGAGCTCGAACGCTTGTCGTTCAACTAAGGCAAGTCGTATCGTTTGAATTACCATGAAGCTACTTCTTTAATCGACAACCGATGATATTATTATGCAAGTAAGCATATATGCCTTGCTGCATGCAAATCACGTTGAAAAGGAGGAGTAAAAAAAGAAGTATGAATGATCTCGATCTTTTGCTTGTTGCTGAATATCTAAGATTGGCGGTTCTCGCGATATTGAAAAAGGAAAAGTCCAAGAAAAGATGCATTCTCTCATTCTTAAGGTTTAATGCATGGGATAATGATGTTGATATATGTCAAATATCAGTACATGATCAATGGCTTGTCACTGCTAAGCATTAATAGATCTCATACTAAGAACAAAATCATAGTGTTATTACATAATATAAAAGTATTAAATATTTCATTCATTATTTTTATATATATTTTAAATAGAATGTAGTACTTTAACATTGCGAGTAAAAAATAATTGTATATTTATACGAAGGATTTGTGATAACTTTCTCATTTCTACTTTGTCATAGTTGCCAACTAAAAAGGAAATATTAATAAATAGTACTCTACAATATAAAATGTGCTCTAAAATAAAAACTTTTTCAGAAATCATGCATAATAAATTGTAATATGAAGAAATACCATAGATGATTCTCAAATATATAGCATTCAAGGTTTCAAAAAATGGATCAGAAGTTGAATCAGTTAGTCTTCGATTTAGTCTAACTGGGTCGGATTGTTAGTTCAAACCGGTCAGAGCGACAATGACGTCAACATGACATCATCATTTCTATCGACACAAAAAATCAGGTATGATTTGATTTACTGGTCGGATCAGTCAAACCAATTTTCTGAACTGAGAAAACCACATTATGTGCGTATGTACTTATGTATGTAATGTATATTTATGTACATATATGTAATAACTATTCAAAATTCTAAAATAAGCAAGGCATATGCTTCAAAATCTCATACCAAGGAAGCCTGCACCTGGAGACTTGGCTACACTAGGCAAGCTCCAGGGATATGTGACTACACTGATCACAATCCATTCTCTTCTCTACCCCCTCTTCTTGAGCTGGTTGCACTTGAACTTAGAAGGCAATACCCCATTCATCGAGAAAAGAGTTGCTAGACCAGGGAACTATAGTTACGTGTTAGAGGAGGTCGTTTCTTTGCCATTTCTGATGTGGAGAGTTATATTTCACTTATACGGTACAAGTAAGATTCATAGTCATAAAATTTTACGTATGAGGATTTGTTCTGACCTGACTGTTGAGGGGACATGAATAGAAACTTTTGGAACTTAAAGGTTGTTAGGTATTAAATTAATTCCCAATAAGGTCCCACCACATTATTAATCCAAAGGTCTAGTCGAGCTCCATTTTCACCTATTATTCATGACCTTGGTATGGAATCCAAGGGACGAGCAAGATTTAAGTATAGGTATTGATGAATCTGTGATTCATCAGTCTAAAAGTTGAAAATAGAGCTTCATTCTCAAGTAATTAGCTGCATTTCCCCATTTAGTCTGCATTATTATCATTCATGCACTTGTAGATAATATTCGCATTTTAGTATGCATATTTCATTAAATAAGAAGCCAAATTCACTTGTAAATATCACATGTATATTCACCCTATTTTCCTTATTTTTATCTATTTTTCACTAACTCGGAATTGAACAAAATCAACTCTATGGTGTATATATTACTAACACTAATAAATGAAAAAATATCAAAAAAATTACTAACTCAAAAAATTGACCAATAAATCCCAGACCCTATTTTGAGACTAAGAGTCTTAAAACCTGAATATCTCTCTCATACAGTCTCCTATGGACCCCTACTCACTTTTGAATTAATGTGCATCCAAATATCTTCAAAACAAGATCAAATTCAAAAGAATCGAAGTTCGTATCTGAAACTTAAGTTTTGGGCCACTCCTTGTATAGTGTACATATGTCCCGTTTATTTATTTATTTTATGTCTTTATTTTCTTAATTATTAAAAACAAAAAATGTTTAAATATTTTCTCTAATTTTTATTTTTATTTTTATTTCTATCTTATTTTAAAATGACAAAAAATGATAAACACAAAAAATACGGTATTTTAACGCCTATAGGATACCGCCAAAAATACTTTTTGTACAGATGATTTATTTTGATTTTGGGTCCTTCACGAATTTGTAGATCTCATCGAGACGAGAATTTTTCATGTTGATCATTTTTTGACCCCTTTTATTGTTTCTTTTTTATTTTTTTATATTTAATCATTGATTTTTTAGGGAGAGACACGTGGCACCTCCTGGAGTCGCCACGTGTCACCCCCTTTCTATCTTATTTTATTTTATTTTGTCTTTATTTTATTATTTAATTTATCTTAACTATTATTATTTATTTTATTCTCTTATTCTTTTAATTATTCTTTATTTCATTATTATTTGCTTATTTATTTTATATTTATTTATTATTTTAATTATTTATTTTAGTTATTATTATTATTATTTTAATGATTTATTTTAATTATTTATTTATCTATTTTAAATTTGATATTAATTTTTTTTCTTTGCCACGTGGTCGCGCCCCTACACACCACGCAGCCTCCCCTCCCTTGCTCCCCTGTGTTCCTTCCTCCGCACGCACACACTCCGCTGTTTGCGACGGGGTTTCCTCTACCTCGCGCAGAGGTACGACAACCACCTGCGCACCCCTCCCACTGCAACCACTCTCCCACGTTGCGTGTGCGCCTCCCGCTCCCCCCCCCTCTTACATGGCACCCCGCCTATGCAACTACCTTGACTACGTCAGCCACCTCCTCTGTAACAACCCTCCGCTATCATCGATCATCCCCCCAATCGCAGGTCCATGCCTTGCGGTGCACGACTGCAGCAGTACCTGCCATCTCCTTCGCATCCTGCAACCCGTTCCCATCTCTTATACATGTTCTCTTCTTTCTCTTTCCACTATTTTTTGTGCGTGACCTGAACACCACATTGCGCTTTGCCTCCCGAAGCGCCACTGTGCCTCCGTGTCTCGCAACAGGGCGCAACCGCCTGCGGCCCAACCTCCTCCTCCTCCTCTCTCTCTCCCGGTCAACCCACGTCACACGACTCGCCTATAACCACCTTCCGCAACCGCCTCACCTCTTCCCCCTCGCAGCAACCTCTCATCTCCACTTGCCCCTCGATTTCCATGAACCCCCTGCGACCCGCTCCATTCCCATGACCACAATCCCTTCCCTCATCTTCCCTGGTTGCCCTGCAACTACTCATAAAGGGGCACCGATCTCTTCCAACCAAGATCATCTGTCGTTCTTGAGAGAGAGACCCAGCGCCTCATCTCATTCATGGTGACAGCACGGATGAGGCGAGTCGAGCGACGATGATCTCGGTCATCTTTTGACCATGGTGAGATCCAAGGAGCTTGCGCACAAGCTGCTAGCCACACACCCCCTTGCCGCAGCTTCTACACAAGCTGCTCAAGCTTCGAAGATCTTCTTCATCGATCTACTAAAGGCCACAACTAGAGCAACAATCTGTGACGCTCGTTAGGACCTGGGAACTCTTTTACGCACGTTTTGCACTATTACATTCTCAGACGATCTCACTAAGTTATGAAATTAGGGAAAAATTTTCGCATTGCTATTGCTCTTGCATACGACATTCACATTCAATAAATATTGTATCAACCACAGAACAAAACACCAACAAGTGCCATCAATAAATCTTTTCATTAGTTCTCATAAGTATTTACAACATGTACATGAGAGATGGCAATACATTCATATATCCCAACATATTCAGAAGAGAAAGAAAAGGTATTTTACATTATAATAGAATAAAAGCTACAACAAAAGAAGCTGAGCCAAAAGAGACCGTACCGTCTAGTATAAACACGGTCTCCAAAAGTCATCAACCTACTACTGTGCTGCAGGCTCCTTACCTGCCAAAACATGGTAGGAAGAAGAGGCATCACCGGGCGCTGGTACACCCATAATTCATGTTATAAAATAAGCAGGTATTAATATGGATACAAAAGAAACAAGTAGAAAGGCATAACAAACAAAAGTTACAACTACTTGTTTTGAAAAAGAAATTTTCATGCTACAATGATGGATGCTTCAAGTTTCCCATTACCTCACATATGTCACATTATTATATAGTAGTTAATAAAATATGTAATAATTTCCCTAATTGTCTTATAACATTATATATATTCATGTAATAGTTGATGACTCATATGTATATTTATACATATAACTATTAATGTCTTATTATTTAGAATTCTTAACTATGGATTTTTATAATGAGGAAGATTTAGGTTTTGAATGAGTCTTGATTTTATTTAAATTCTTAAGTTAAGTAGATAGTCTGTGGTCTTGGTCGGTGTGTAATCTCACACTATGACTCTAAGGTATGAAAAAGTACCTTAGGGTTGGGGTGCCTCCGTAGGCATGTGGTGTTGTATGATGCACCCTAACTAAGTTCCCAACACGTCCACTTAACTTAATTATAGTCAAGTCTAGTCAAAACAACTTACACTCAACTTCCTCTCTTAGACAAGATCTATAATACTTCTCTCTGAGTTCAACTAAAACTCCCCCAAATGTAACCCCAGATGATTTCAGATGTAACATTGCCAAACCTATTGACGAAAAAGTAATTAAAAACTCAAGCGGTAAGGTAGTCTCCTAAGAGGCTGTTCCGTCTCACCCTCTAATTGGAAGTGCGGTCCAATAGAGGGAAAGGTCTACTCCAAAACTACACCCCAGAGACGGGTGAGAGAGACTCTCCGAAAAAGTCACTTTAGATGGGCCCGACCGGTAACGGGCAAATGAGATCATACAAAAAACTAAAACCGAGGATCCCCCGCATGGGTAACCTAAAACAAATGGTCAGCGGAACTGGTCAAAAGTCAGGATCACAACGAAGCGTAAAAACACTGCGAGCTCACGTAAAATCGTGAAAGGGACTGGGATCCTAAACCCGCGTACTTGACGGTTGCTGCCCAAACTGGGCTTCCTATCTCCCTCCCAGTTGAGGGTCACCGCACCCTCGTGCGGTCAGGTGTAAGGGTCACCCTGACCGGCACTATTAGTTATCATTACTCATTCACCGTCTTTAATTTCTCGACTACTCATTTCTTTTCTCAAACCTTCCTATGGTTGACTGTTCTTTCTTTTGTCTAAAATTCTATCAATAGTGATCTATATTTTTTGGTCTCAATTGCACATTAGTCCTACTTTTGCGAATTAACAAAAATGATGGTGTTATTTGGGTCTAAAATTGATTATTTACATATTCACTGTGGATCAATATTTTAATATATATACAGAAACCCTCATACAAGCATCATGATCCCCATTGATTTAGTCCACACATGTCAGGTGTTTAATTTATTTCTCTACCATTTAAACAAGCATCATAATCCCCACTGATTAAGTCCGCACATGCCAAGTGTTTAATTTATTTCTCTATTATTTAGACTATTAAATGTATATAATTTAACACTGCAAATGATATTGATTTAATTGCGGATAATCTGCAAGGGTTGACAATTTATTTATTTACACATGCAAGATGACTTCAGTTCATTTAACAGTTGGCAGTTAATATAGAAACAGAACTGTTATTTTGAATTTCATTTCAATACTCTGATGATGAGCATAAGTTTTCTAATAAGCTTATAGCCATTAAGTCACAAGAGGCATAAACAGACTCACTTCCTTGATATCAAGATCTATTATTTAATAAAATGCTATAATTGAATATAATAACAGTTTCCAGCATCATTATACAAAAATGAAGTTAGATAAAATGGATCAACACTGACATGGGTTCATTTCAAAATCCAAAGATGTTTCCTCCTCCAAAATTGGCAATAAAATTTAATTGCACTGGTGGGTTCGGAATGTTCAGGAAGTATGTGGACCCACCCCAAAAGCAAACATCTAATTCTTCATGCTAGAAATTAACATCTACCAATACTATTGAAGGTACTCGGATGTTCTACTAGGTGCCCACCAATGTCTTTGTAACTCCTCACATGCAAGGCATTTTGAGTTCATCGAGGTGAACCCCTAGGGATATGAAGATCCACTTGTGGATTTTTTAATATCGTGTAACTATCTCGTCTTAGTTTTGAACACTGAGATGCTAAACAGTACGCGTGTCTCATTTCCCAAACCTCCTGTATACATGGTTATAAGATGAGGTTCCTTGAATTTGTGTCCTCTGGTTGATCGAGACTCGTGATTTATGATTTGTGAATTTGCTAAGGGCTAACCCTGCAAAGTGCCAATGTTCTGGGTTTTTTTTCAACCATTAAATATCTTACGTTAATTTTCCATATGGAATGTCAGCAACAATTGCTTATTATAAGCATTTTTTATAAAATTTTATCCAACTTAATTCGAGTGGGTTCTACCGTGAACAATGTGCTCATGGATGTTCCTATTTAAATTATCTTATCATGTTTATACTGTAGCTTACATTCATATAGAGAAATAATTACGTTGCAACTACTTTTATACACTACAAACAAAACTGCTATATTTTGAATATTTTTAAAATGTGTAGAAGCACTAAAATGGAAGCAAGAGAAGGTGTTGGAGATCGTACACGTATATGGTAGCTGAGTTAGGGAGGGAATGTACCTCATTTGACCTTAAATCTTGCACGCAAGTGCTTCGACAGTTGCTGAAAAGCAGCATGAGGAGGAAGAAAAAGGTTCCAGTCCTTAGGTCGTGCTTGGAGTAGCAAGATCTTGCAAAAATGGAGGAAATAGCAGCTTTCAAAGCTGCTGGACAGTAGATAAAACAGGGAAATAGATCCCACTTGGCCATTAATGAAGAGAAATTTTGGGAAAACAAGAGATGGAGAAAGGAAGGGAGAAATGGAAGGAAGAAAAGAATGGGGATTTGGAGGAGAATGGAGGAAATAAAGAGGAGAAGATGACATTAGATTTGACTATAAGTAGGGAGATAAAAGGGGAAAGGGAGAAGAGGGGAAACTTCCTAAAAGTTTTCCTTTTTTTGTTTTTTACCCTTATGACATCATCCATGATGTCACTAATGATATCATCATTAGTGACATCATTCATGACATCAACATTTTATAATTATATATGTATATGTATATATCTAATTATATGTAAATATATTAAACTTTGGGGATACAAAAGTCCCACGAATAAGCATCTCGGGTCTTGGATTTTGATGCGCAATATATCGGTTTGATCGTCTCTACACGATGATTAAAATGAGTATATTATTGTTATACTTTCGATCGGGTTTGAATATCCGAGATTTTCAAGATACGATTTCGATTTGGGTTAAATTTGTGATTTTAAAAATATCAATCAATCTCCGATTGATGAACGGTTGATTCCATTGGTCTTGTTTAGTCGAATCAGATTTTATGACTTTCACAGTTTTTGAAATTACGTCGCAGCTTTTTTGGGCACGCATTACGATGCGACCAATTTTTGATTGATTTTGCCCGAACGACTTTTAATTCGTGGCCTATTGATCGATTTAGGTTGTTTAGCATTGACCAATAATTTTATTGGGTTAACTGGATCTTAATCGGATCGGATTTGAGTTTGATTGGAAATCGGATGTTACACGATCCATCTAGCTCCAACCCTGACGAGAGACTCAACAGATAACATTCCTTCTTCTTCTTCTTCTTCTTCTTCTCCTCTTCTTCTTTCTTCTCCTCTGCTTTACTTCCTCTATCCTTTCCCTTCGTCTTTATCATTGAGACTCTGCCACACCACCGTATTCACTTAATCACCCCACTCGCCTTTCACCTCCGCTCCGACCCATCTTATTCAACCGCCCATCACCTTCCACCAACCATAGTCATGCACAGACCACCTCGTCAAGGCCTCCAACTGCAGGTCACATCGCTTCGACGCCATAGCCTCCAGGCGATCCCCTTCGCTATCGACCCTCGGCCACCGCAACTTCAATCACCTCCATCGCACCTCCTTTGGCTTGGTTACTCTTCTGCAGGTACAACATCTCGAGACCGCCTTCTTCACTGGTCGTCCGTTCACCTTCATAGCTCCATCGTGAGGGACGCATCGACCGCATGCATTTCATCTACAACAAGGGCCTAGTGCTCCTCTGCCTCGCACATGCCTTGCCATCTTCACCACCACACCTCACTGTCGTGCCGCCGCCTAGAGACCAGCAGCTTAACACGCAGCCCTCACCTTGGAAAGCCTCGCATCCCACCGTGCGCCACCCTCTCGGTCTGACCTCTCCGCCGCCATCCTCGGGTTGCATGCCCCACCTTACCGCCGACAGTCAATACATCGCTTGACAAATTTTGCTGCATCCTTAAATAACGTGGGCCACCAGAAGCCACACTGAAGCACTTTGGATGCCGTACGGTCTCCAGAGTGATGTCCACCAGATTCGAGCGAGTGACAATGCTCGAGGACACTAAAATGCTCCTCCTGAGGGATGCACCTGCACCAAATGCAATCTGCTCCTTCCCTGAATAAAAGAGGAACCTCCCATTGATAGAATCGGATGGTCGACATGAATTTGTTCTTCTGATTCTTCGTCCAATCCGCTGGTGTTACCCCAGAGGCGAGGTAATTGACTATATCAGCATACCAAGGGAGAGAATCCACTACTAAGATTGATTCGTCAGGAAAGGTTTCTGTAATGGGTGCACTGTTCAGAGGAGGCTCGTGCTGCTCAATTCTGGAGAGATGGTCTGCTACCACATTCTGAACTCCAGGTTTGTCTTTGATTTCCAGATCAAATTCCTGGAGGAGAAGGATCCATCGAATCAGTCTCGGCTTGGCATCCTTCTTCTGCTGGAGGTACCGGATAGCAGAGTGGTCGGTAAAAATGGTGACTTTTGATCCAAGCAAATAGGATCTGAATTTATCAAGGGTGAAAACCACAGCCAGCAACTCTTTCTTTGTCACTGTATAATTTCTCTGTGCTTCATCTAATGTTTTGCTGGCGTAGTGAATGGCATAGGGTGCTCTTTCTTTCCTCTGTCCAAGAACAACCCCGACTGCAAAGTCTGACGCATCGGTCATGATCTCAAAGGGAAGAGACCAGTCTGGCGGTTGTAGGATAGGAGCCTGAGTAATAAGCTCCTTCAACTGATTGAAAGCAAGGAGAACCTGCTGATCTACATTGAACTCAGTTTCCTTGAACAGAAGTTATGTCAAAGGTCGGGCAATGCAGCTGAAATCCTTGATGAATCGTCTGTAAAATCCCACATGCCCCAGGAATGACCTTACATTTTTCACTGACTGAGGTGGCTCTAGATTTGTAATAACATCCACCTTCATCGGGTCGACTTCCATGCCACGTTTGGAAACGACGTGACCCAGCACAATGCCTTCGGTGACCATGAAGTGGCTCTTTTCCCATGAAATCACTAGATTAACTTCACGACACTTCTGAAGCACTCTGTCTAGGTGCTCAAGACAAGAATCAAAACTATCATCATAGACAGAGAAGTCGTCCATGAACTCCTCGAGAAAACTGCCTACCATCTCAGCGAAGACTGCTAGCGTGCATCTTTGGAAGGTTGCAGGTGCATTGCATAATCCAAAGGGCATTCTCTTAAAGGCGTAGGTGCCGAACGGGCAAGTGAAGGTAGTCTTCTCTTGATCTTCAGGGGCGATAGCCACTTGGTTGTACCCAGAATACCCATCCAAAAAGCAGAAGAACTCCTTGCCTGCTAGTCTCTCCAGAACTTGATCAATGAATGGCAAGGGGAAGTGGTCCTTCTGAGTTGCTGCATTAAGACGGCGGTAGTCAACGCACACCCGCCAGGATGTTGGTACCCAAGTGGATATTTCCTCTCCTTTGTCATTGGTAACCACGGTAAGCCCGGATTTCTTTGGAACTACGTGCAGGGGGCTCACCCATTTTGAATCGGAGATGGGATAGATAAAGCCTGCATCACACCATTTGGTTATCTCTTTCATGACGACGTCCCGGAGGTTAGGGTTCAACCTTCTTTGGAATTCGCGGGACGGCTTGGCATCTTCTTCCAGATAGATGTGGTGTTAACACAAAGCTGGATTTATCCCTCAAAGATCTGATACGCACCAACCAAGTGCCTTGCGGTTCTTTTCTAGAACCTCGAGAAGACGAGATTCCTGATCCGGATTCAGCCTGCTGTTGATGATGACCGGATACATTTGATCTCCACCCGCAAGGAAAGCATACTTCAGGCCTGCGGGAAGTGGCTTGAGTTCTGGTTTTGGCCTGTCCAACTTGTTGGTCACTTCAAACACTATGCTGCTGGTGGGGTGTACTTCTTTGAGGGGGCTACCATCCGCATCATTCTGTTGAGATCCTAGTGAGGTGCCAAACGGTTCTGCGCTAGGCTGATCGTGTTCGGCTTGGAGTGAATGATCAAAGAGATGCGCCTGCATCTGGGAATCTGTCTCCCAAGAATCATCGGAGCATAGGTTAACTGTGCTTTCCAAGTCCTCCTCGAGTGTGAGGATTTCTCGGGTCCATGAATCATTCAATGACAAGGATGAATCTTTGATCTCTGCAATAAAGTCACAGTCTGCTTCAGATGCTGCATGCCTCTCATCAGTCATGGCGTTAGGCTCTCTGCTCATGTTTATAGTGATCTGCTTGGTGTTCGAGCAAAAAGTAATCTTGCCAGACCCGTAATCAACCACGACACCTGAAGTACGTAGGAATGGTCGACCAAGGATGATAGGGGTCTGGATCAGGGGTGCTGGTGAGTCCATATCAAGGACTACAAAATCAGCTAGGAATTGCATCTCCTGCACGTTAACTACAACGTCTTCCAAAAGACCCTGGGGCCGCTTGATGGATCGATCAACGAACTGAAGGATCATTCGTGTCTGCTTGAGCGGACCTAGCCCAAATTCTTACATTATTGATGATGGCAAAAGGTTGATGGAAGACCCACTGTCGAGGAGAGTGCGCTCGAAGACCTGATCAAAAATCTCACAACTGATAAGAGGTGCTCCTGTGTCTTGCTTTAACTGTGGGAGGTTGCTGATGGCTGCCACAGTGGCCATGGATAGCACGTGCTTTTCTACATCCCTGCGTCTGTTCTCCTGTGCTGGGCGACGCTTGTTGGTACATGCCTCCTTTAGTCCTTTCTTCACAGCTGGCATGTACTCCACAGCCTTCAACAAGGGAATCTCAACAGTCAACTTGTCTAGTATTTCCACAACTCCTGGATCAGACAATGCCTTTTTTCGTTTTGCATTTTTTTTATTTTCTATTGCATGAGGAAAAGAAATATGTACATCTCTAGCAGGAAAAATAGAGTTCTTATTTACATCAAAATCATCGCCCCTAGGATGTTGTACATCCAGACTACAAAAAGGAGTACAGACTGTAACCTGACATGCGGGTGCTGCAGGGCGAGCAAAAAGTGTAGTGTCTGCTCCGTCGGCTGGCGAGGGGTCGGCTGCTACTAGCGGCTCCTCCAATGCTGGCGCGGCTTTACTTCGGCTGCAAACTTCTTTTTGTTGTTTTGGATTTTGCTGATTTTTTTGTATTTTTAGTTGGGGATGCTGGAAATGCATGACGACTGAAATGACTTCTCCTTCTTCTTCCTCCTCACTCGCCCCTGTAGCTGGCACGGCTGATGCGGAAGATGACGATCCACCTGTTTCTTTATTCACCCCATTCTTGGTGGCAGGCGGAGGCAAGGCCCTACCACTCCTGAGAGTAACAACATTAGAATAAATAGTAATATCATTGTCAGACACGGACAGGACTTCACATTCTACCCGCTCTTTCTTTTTGAAATTATTGGGGTTGGCCTCGACCTGAGCTGGAATAGTGGTTCTGGTGGCGGTCAGGTCGTCAAGCCTCTTGGTCATTTCCGCTAGCCCTTTGACGAGTTGGGCCAGTCAATCCATGGTAGGGTTCACAGGGGGTACCTCGGTGGGTTCAACGTGCGGACCACGCTGCTGTTGCATGGATGGTTGCGGAGGTTGTTGCTGGTGGTGCTGGGGTGGTGCAGGAAGTTGAAGTTGCTAATAAGATGGAGGAGGATATTGCTGATACTGCTGAGGTGGGGCAGCCGCATACTGATGAAACGGCTGTGGGTGGCGGTATTGCGGCTGCTGGTATGGATGATTCTGCCTCCATTGATTTGTATAGTGGGGAGGCTGCTGATACTGCTGTGGTGGTTGAGAGAACTATACAAAACGACCACCCTGAGGTTGGTGGTATTGCCGGTTGGCAAGTGGCTGACTCTGAGGTTGTCCCATAGGACGGGTCGGCTGTGCTTCGTTGGTCCATACCCCGTTCACTTCCTGAATCAGGGGTGGTGGTGGGAAGACTGGATCAGATCCTGAAAGAAACTCCGGTTGGTACACAACCATCTGCTGTTGCGGCTGGCCCTGGTCGGGCACCTGCACGTAGTACACGTGCTGGATGGCCGGTGGCTGCTGGCTCGGCTGAGGCTGATGCTGCGGTTGCTGCTCGTCCTTCTTCTCAGCCGGAGCTTCTGATGGTGCCGGCGACTGAACAGAGTTGATGGTGCCGACCAACAGTTCAAGGTGCTTGTTGATCTGATCAAGCTTGTCTAAATTCTGAGTTCTCTTCTCGATCACAGTGAGTTTTTCAAGATCTTGTGATCGCTTCTCGATGATGTCAACTTTCGAGAGATGGCCCCCGATGATACTGAGGTTGGAGCTCTCATCTCTCTCTGCTTCTCTGGACGCTGCCATGTGTACTTGTTTCTGGAGGATCTGGGGCTTCTTCTGGTAGGCTTTTGATGAAGAGAGCACGGCCTCTCCTTCAGCCATTTCTTCGAATATCTGCCAGACCACGTCTTCGTCCTTGTTGAAGTGTGAACCCCCACATGCTGCGTCAACGAGCCTTTGGCTCTTGATGTTCAGTCCCCCAAAGAAGTGCTGGACCAAGCTGGTCTTCGGAATCTCATGATGGGGACATTTCTCCTGCAGATCGGTGAATCTCTCCCATGCTTCGTGTATTGACTCGTGGGCTCCTTGGGAGAAATTACTGATCGGGCTCGCATCTGGTTGAGTCGACCGAGAGGGTAAAACTTATGCAGAAAAGCTGACTTCAGCTCCTCCCAGGTCGTCACAACCTTCCCCAGATGATTGACCCAATAGAGGGCCTTGTCCGGTAAGATGAAGGGGAACGCCATCACCTTGACAATGTCCAAAGGGACATTGGGATAGTGAGTGGTGCAGCAAATGCATGAGAATTGCTGCAGGTGAATGTACAGCTCTTCACTGGTGTTTCCATGGAATGCAGAAAGAAGAGCAATGAACTGGGGTTTCAGCTCAAAGTGAGCGTGTACCGGTGGAATGAGGATCCACTCGGTCATCTGGCTGTCTCCCAGATTGTATGTCTCTTTTAGTGTAGGCTTGGGTGTCGGTAGTTCAGGTTCATCATCATCAGGGTGACCACCACCTCCACCTCCACCTCCTCCTCCTCTGCCTCCTCCTCCTCCTCCCTCGGCTTGATTCATCACATCGTTCAATATATCCTAAAATGCCATCTGCGCGAGGGCCTACTCGGTCAGCTGCTGTTGGATGGCCTGGATAGACGCCAGTAACTGTGCATTGACTTGATTCTAGTCTAACATCTGTCCTTCTGGTTGGGGTGGCTGCTGACCCTTGCCCTTTCCTTGGGGAGCCGTATCTGGGTCTGAGTCGGACGAAATGAACTCCGGAGTAGTCTCCAGGGCTTGCTCTGTCTTCTATCTGTAGAATGAGAGAGTCCTGATCAGACTACTTGCAATAGTATTCAGATGTCATGATGAAGCTGGAATTCAAGCCAACCCCAGCGTGTTGTGAACGGAAAAGGATGTGAACTGTAATCGACTTCCATTCACAACGGCGAAGGCGGGACAAAGGTGATCCCAATTTATTGGGTGGCCAAGAGAAAGGTAGAAAATGAGGAGTCTGGAGATCGATCCGCAAAGTTCGGATCGGATTCTCGGGAATCGCCTCGAATTTATTGGCGGAGTTGAGTCTATGGACTCGATGTGGGTGTCGGCGAGGTCCCGACGGAAATCATCCATGGATCAACTTCGCGAAGCCCAAGAGAGGATCGGATGTTGGAAGAAGGATACGATGATCAACGAGGAATGAAAAGGAGTGCAAAACAGAAGAAAGGCTCGGTTGAGCGGGGGTCAAAGGAGAATGACATAACAAAATTTACGCAAAGGCGCGGGACTCGATCTTTGAACCTTAATCTAGATCCATACAAATGCAATACAAAATTGGGTTCACCAACTCACGCCATGTGAAGCCATAAAGCTTCGGCTATTTATTATCTTGTCAAGTTTTAGAGTTGTTATTTCAGGCATATCTTGTAACAAGTCCTTAGTACGCTACCCTATAGGAGAGAGAGTACTGCCGGAAGAGTATCCCGTACTTGTCCTCCTCCTGTGTAACCTGTAGTCTGTACTTTTTGGAGTCCTTGTAACCCTTCCTGGATCCCTACTCAGCCAAAGAAATAGAGAGAGGAAGCCGATAGGCGAAATCAATACTTCGGTTCTCGCTCGCAACGGAATCACCCGTGAGCGTGCAAGAACCTACTCAGACGCAGGACAATGAGACAGACACCCCCGTGAAGGCGTGGCCTATGCTCGATACTTCGGACATGGTTGATGCTCTACACAACAGAGAGTCATCACTGGTGACCAAGTCCTACTTGCCCACGTACGATAGAATCGCCATTACTTCGGAAATCCAGGCGATACACAAGGCAGTTGCAGACTGGGTTTTTGGCTTTAATCCTTATGGGGTCGCACTCGCTCAAGGGAGTAGGGTTTTGGTCCCCCTCCAAGGTACCTGAAAACAATTAGGGCTTTATGATCCCGGTACAATGATAGTCCATTACAGATTTTATTAAGGTCAAAGTTTATTTAGCTGTCCCCTTGTTTTAGCTTTTTGGATTTTCATTTTTTTTTGAGTCTGTTTTCATACCAGCGCCTAACGTTTTGTAGATTTTCATTAAGTCCTAGGTGCTCAAAATCAGAGGGAGATAGCGGAAAAACCGTGCAAGTGGTTCCATGATGGAAATCTCACCATTGAACCGAATGATGCATGCTGAGTTAGAAGACTTACAGTGCATCCCAGCTCTCTCCATGCGGTATGCAAAACAGAATTTTTAAACCTATCTACATGTCGGTATGCAAGGCACAAAATCACCCTAAATATTAGCCGCTATTAGCGTGAAGAACCATAAGTCGCTCATTCATCTTTAGCCTAAAAGGTCCGGTCTTGGCTCACCCCTCCTCTACTCAACACACTTGAGTTAGGAGATAGCACTTTATGGGGCTTGCTGGGGCACAAGGGCTAAGAGACAAATGAACGGCTTGTTTAAGTTTGACTAGATCCATACGAAATATACTATAGGAACATGCATTCTTATTAATGTTTGGACCTAGCTACCGAGTCAAGCAACCTATATCTAGGGGCTCCAAGCACACAAAACAAAGTAAAATAAAGGCGGAAAGCTCAAAACTTCGGGAAACAAAGAAAAGAAAGTGATGGAAAAACTCGAAAAAACCGCGATGAGGCCCCCAGGTGAACAATCACCCAGGCACTGGACCTCATTGTGAAGAGTAGAGTCCTGTTAATTATTACATACCAAAATTATCTCTCTCTCTCACAATAAATCACAAAAATAATCCTAATTGCTCTAGACCTATCTAACTCCCATCCCCTTGTATCCTTGGTGCTCTCTCCATCTAGTCATGAAGTGAAGACCAACCTCCTCCAAGCTCGGCTGCCTTGGTTCCCTAAGAAACCATCCTCGCGTGGCGGGCCCTTGCATCAAAGTCACAAAGAGATTGAATTAGTATAGCTTAATCAATAAGATAAAGCAGATAGAAATTAATCACAATAAATAAATAAATCAAGCATGGTGAGCAATTGCAAAAGAAACCATTGCTCACAAAATAAATGATAAATCAATTTCTAAATAAGAACGACAAAATATAATAGGCTACGCTCATTGCTCCCCGGCAACGGCGCCATCTGATAAACCCAGAAAATTAAACAGTCTTGTGTTCCACACAAGGCGGGAACATAGTCGAAGTGTTGACCACTCAAAATCCGAGGTTAATCAGCAATTAACCCACAATAAAAGAATAAATCAATTAAGTCCCAAAATTTATGAATTAACATTTAACTCTACCATAAAATGTATAGTGAATAAGCATGTAGAGGTCGAACCACAGAGAGCAATACAAAAATGAAGCATCCTATGATGTGTTCATGTACAACAGAGTCATCCTTGTATGAATCCTATTTTTGTGGGTTTTTCCTTTTTTTTCTTTTTTTAATTATATTTTTTATTAATATATATTGTTTAATATTATATATTTATATATATTTATATATATATAATTTATAGAATATAGATATATAAAGATATACACCCATAAAGGGTATGTATAGAGAATATAATACATATATATAGATAGATTATAAATATATTATATTTTTTTGTATATTTTTTAATTTTATATTTTGATTTTTTTAATTTTCAGATTTTTATACATATATATATATATATTTATTTAATTTTCTTTTTTAATATTGGAATGTATATACAATGTAGTGAGAGGGGTGATATAATATTTATAAAAATATATAAAAATGCTCAAAATGCAGAAATAAACTACTTTTGGTCTTTTTATAAATTTTTACTATTTTTGTGATTTTTAGGTATTTTTTAGAATCTTTTTGGTATTTTTAAAAGGGAAAATAAAGGAAAACAGGGACTTAAACTACTAGACAGAATTGAAATGAGGTCTAAAAATAGAAAATGACATCCAAAAATCCTCAAATCAATTTTAAATTATAGATAATAAAAGAAGGAAACTATGGAAACTTGATTTGTATTTTTAAGATTTTTCTAGGATTTTTTAGATTTTTCTGAAGTTTTTAAGGGTTTTCTTATTTTTAGGGTTTTTGTTTTAATTTTTTAGTGATTTTTGGACTGAAACTAAAGTATGATAAAATAGACAATAGGTTTTTTTTGGAATTTTTCGAGGTGATTTACTATTTTTTTGGTATTTTCTAAGCTAGACAGGAGATAAAATGCAAGTTTTTGATTTTTAATAAATGTAAAAATGCAACAAAAATAAAAACTAAAAATATGGCATGCAAGAGCAAGCTAACTGGAGCTTATATTAATTTTTGTAGAAATTTTCAAGTTAATATGATGCATGAAATAAATGGAACAAGTAAGCACAAATATATGGCCTGCCAGGGGCATTTTTGCAAATAAAAATAAAGACAGGGGCTGCAGTGCAAAAACACCAAAAATATTACACTTGGTTTGCAATTTTAAGGGCTAAAATGAAATACAAAACCCGCCAGGGACCCCCTGATGAATACCCATTCATCACTCTTTATTCTTATATTTTAGCTACAAAAACCTATGCAAATGCATGTAGATATTTGTAAATAGGAATAATTAGCAAAAGCATGCATTATGTAAAAGCCTATAATTAGCATGTTTTTGTGCAAAAATAAAAGAATAAAGATTAAAAAGAAAAAGAGGGAAATATTTAGAATAAATATTGAGCAACCTAACCCAAGGGAGGGCTCAGCAGGGGCCTGACCGCATAAAAACCGAAGTAGCGGGAGATAGGGGCTCATGTGTAAATATTGGTGTAAATAAAATAAAAATGTTTTCCTCACCCAAAAAAATATGCTTGTTAATACTTGTATATATTTATAAAAGATAAAAACAAAATAAAAACTTAAAAATCAAAAAGATTAAAAATACTCTTTCCCCATGTACATAGACCACACTCCTATATTTATTCAACCTTATAAATAAATAAAATTATTTTTTAAACTTGCTGTAAATATTCTATGTTATGTATTGTAAATAAATAAAATAAAAAGAATCAAAACAAAAATCAAATAAAAATTACAAAATTCAAAATATAAAAAGACATTGTATATATACCATGTATATAGATGTACATAACTATTTATTCTACCTATGTATATAAATAATAAAAATAAAATAAAAACACCCTTTTATTCCTTATTTTATACTATAAATAAATAAAATATAAAATGGGAATAAAATTGTATAAAAATAATAATTAAAAAATCAAAAATCAAAAACCTACATATTGTATATATACCTATATATAGCTATATAATGTAAATACCTTATTTTTATTTCCAAAAATTAATTAAAAATCACCGAAAAATAGAAAAAATAAAATAAAAATATTTCATGTTTTGAGTTTTGGCTGAATCGAGCCCTAGCTACCTCCATTTGTCATCTCAAGATTCAGCCACGTGGCCTTCACCCATTGGCCCCGGGGGATGTTGACCGCCCGGTCAACTCCCCCCCCCAGGACCACTTCCCACGGGTTTGCTGCGCCCGACCGATCTTCTCGGATTTTTCCCATACAGACCCGAATCCTTTTCGCCCAAACCCCGGGTCCGGAATGCTCACGTCATACCCGAGAACCTCGCCGGAGCCTTCGCCTCGGGATCCGCGCACCAGATCGCCCTACCCGCGCCCTTCTTCCCGGACCCGCCAGCATACTTAAGCTCAGCTCCGCCGCTCATTTCACGTATCTTTGGCCATTTGCTTCGATTTCCAGTGAGCTCTAGAGAGGGAGAGAGAGGTGACAGCTCGAGTCTCGACCTGTCGCAGCGAGGAAAGGAGGCGAAAGTCACTGATCCGGGGAGTCTTCACCGCCGTGCTCCGTCCCGAGTTGGAGCTCGAGCCTCGGACGTCGACGCTCCTTGAGGCGAGGACCGAGAGCACCCCCAGCTCCAGCACAGTCGATTCATCCACCCAGGTAGACCCTATTCCCTTTCCTTTTCGTCAATTTTAGATTTCCCCCAAATCTCACCGTCGCCGACCATCGCTGATTCCGACCACCTCACACCCCCATTCGATCATCGGAATCCATCGTCACCTCCGCCTTCCTCCCACGCACGTTCTCCGCACCTCCGTTCAACCCAGCTCGCACAGGAGCTGGGGATTCGAGCCCCTCCGTCCATCCCCTCGCCGGAGCTCGACCACTTCGCCTCCCCGACCACTTTCACCACGCCTAACGGGGTCGAGGCACTTTGCCCTCGACCCGCGAGTTTGCTGGCACACTTTGCAGGTTCATCCAAGCCCATCTGAGGGCTTGGACCATTTGGTCTAGCTGCTCCGCCTCCGCCGACCTCGCCGGAGTCCCCCAGGACTCGGTTGGGTCATCGGAGGCCTCCATTAGACGCGGAGGGCCCGCAGCTTTCTTCTCCGATCTTCAGCGAGCCGCCAGGAGGAGACCAGTGCCGTCACGAGCCCGACGAAGTTCGCCGGAGCCCTGTTCGTCCACCATCCTTCTCCGCCGTTCGATCGACCCCGAGCTCCAGATTTGATCTCGTTCATCCATTCGAGGAGCAGCATCGACCGCCAGATCCTTCGAGGGTCGATCTCCATCGTCGATCCAGCGAGGCTCAGCCACTTCTCCAGTCCACCGTTAGATCTTCCACGTGGCAGCGCCTGGACCGTCTGATCAACGTCGAGGATCCAGCCCTGGGGCGCCACTCATCCCCAGCCGTCCATCTACCCACGTGGCGCGCATCCATCGGGCGACTTAATAAAGGGTAATTTACCCTTAGGCCCTTCCTTATCTTTTATTTCATTTTAGTCCTGTAAATATTTTAGTCAGTTGTTTAGTTTTAGGGTATTTTGCATGTTGGACCTCGTACTTTAGATATTTGCATTTATGCCCCTGCCTGTGTGAGCCACGTGCTTCGTCACGTGTTTTGTTGGCGTATTTGCATTGATGCCCCTGTAGTTCTGGATGTTTATGAATGAATGAAACTTTTGACTAATTGCATTTATGCCCCTGTGAATGGTTTAATTCCGCATGTGCGTGATTTCTTGGGTAATTTGCAGCTGAGGCCCTCGGACTTTTGGTATGTGTTACCAATTAGTCCCTGTAACTTAGTTTTATTACATCGAGGTCCCTGAGTGCCCCAGGCACGCGCCGCGCGCGTGTTTTGCTGGGTAATTTGCACCGAGACCCCCAGAACTTAGGGTATTTGCATTTCAGTCCTTGTGCACAGTACCCCCTTGCCATTTTTGAATAAAATATCAAATCACCTCCAAATTCGATGAAAATTTGACCCATGGCTCCTGCCATGGTGTAGGATTTTTGAGAATTTTCGAGGACATTTTTTAGTTTATTTGTTATATTTAAAAATTCAAAAACTATTATTTTTGTTACTGCCTAGACTAGAAAATCACAAAAAAATATAAAAACCCCTCTAAAAATTCTATAAAAATTAGGTACTGTTTAGTTTAGTTTGCTTTATTTTCTAGCCAATTTTGGCTATTTTTCACTGCTTAAAAACCATAAAAACTTAAAAACACCTAAAAACTCATAAAAATTCCAATAAATAATCTAAAAACCCAAAAACAATAATTTTAGTACTCGAATTTTCCTTGTTTTACCTAGTTTACAGGAAAAATACCTCCAGGCCCTTTTGAGGCCCTTAGATATTTTATCTAGGGCTTTTGGGCCTGGCTGGACAGTACCTTGCATTTTTGTTACTGTTTGATTTTTAGAAATTAAAATAAATATCAGAAAAATCCCAAAAATTCACCAAAAACATAAAAAAATATAAAACACATAAAAATATTTTTGTTTGAATTTTTGCTTGATTTTTGTTGCATTAAATAAATTGTTGAAGTGTGCTTATTTGTGTTTCTTTTATTTTCTTCATATATTAAAAATCCAAAAAAATATAAAAACAATTAAAAACCACTAAAAAATATTTTGTCTTTTATTTTATTCATTTTTACTACTTCGTAGGCCTTCGGCCAACCCGTGCTCCTTGAGTTCGACCCTGGGTGCTATACCAGGTTAAACATATAGCAGGACCGCTCCCTTGCTTGATTGATTTTATTTGCTTTAAGTGGTTCATTTTTCTTGATATACGTGGTCTGACTGCTCGGGTCACAACGACCCTATTTCTGTACCTCATACCCTAGCCTTCGGACCCGTTATCAGAATGGCGCTGTTGCCGGGGAGCACGGCTTAGTAGTTCTTTTCATTTTTATTTTCGCGGTTTTTCGCGGCTCTTCGGAGCTCGCGGCTTTTCGCGACTTTTTGTCTATATTTTGTTTGATTTTATTTTCTTTTTCTTTTATTTTTGTTTTTGTTTTATTTTGTGTGTTTATTTTATTTTACATTTTTGCACATATACCCTTATTTTTCATTTGCCTTTATTTTCTTTGTTATTATTTGATTGGTTCTGACCACTTGTTTTCTCTTGCGAGGGCCCGAGGACCGAGGCGGCTATTCTCGAGAGCCGGTGCAACCGTGGGATTCGGAGGCGGCTCCTTTCTTTGCGGAGCCGCAGGAGAGAGTGAGAGAGAGCTGAGTGGGTGAGGATTAGGGTAGATTTATTTTTGTTCATTATTATTGTAATAACACAGGACTCAGGACTTGGACTGCTTGGACATTTGTGGCTTGACCGTAGCGGGTCTATTTCGCCGAGCATCGGTGTGCTCGGGGGACCCTTAGGACCTCCGCGGTTTTTCGCGGCTTTTTCGCGGTTTTATTTTTCTTTTATTTCTGCCTTTTCCGGTGTTTACGCAGTTTTTGCTCGAGCCCCTAGACTTAGGATTTTCTAGTGAATGTGCCGTAACTACTAGGATCCACACACATAATTGATTATCTATTCCTATAGATCGATAATTGGACCTACTTAAAATCAATAATAAAAATAACCGATTCATTTGCCTCCGTAGCCTACGTGCCGCAGCCCGTCCTGTAAAGCGCTTTCTCCTACCCCCGATTTGTCGGACAGAGGAGGGACGGGCCAAGACCGGACTCTTTGGCTTGGAGGTCGGTGACCGGTTAGACGGTTCTTCGCTAGAAGTTGCTCGTCTAGGACCCGGCTTTCCCGCTGCACCATATAGGTAGTTTTATTTCAGTCTTTACTTTTATGCGCGGATCATCTTGCATGTAGAGTGCTGGAGGCAAGGTACGCATTTCTTACTCAGCATGCATCATTGATTTATCGTGCATCGGCTTTTTCGTCTTCTCCCCCCCTGTTTTGGACTTAATAACCAGGAGAACCGAAAAATTCGTTAGGCCTTTTGTTTGCTTTGAAAAAGATTAAAAAAGTGAAACCATAAAATTGGGACTGCTAAAATTATTGATCTTAAAAACTGCTCACCCTAAAAACTTTGTCTTGGGGAGAGCAACCCCCTCATTGTTTGATTTGGATGCGCGAGAGAGTGACCCGCACCCTAGGTAGAGCCCCCCGTTGCTAGTCCCGACTGATTACCGACTTTTCCGTGCGGGCCAGTCGGTTGGGTTAGCATCGGATATCCCAACAGGTCACGTAAGCGCTCTGATATTCTGTGTGTTCACCAAAATAAAATCGACAAGATAATTTGACCGAACTTTCACGGTCTTCAGCTCGCGTTGCGTTGGTGAACCGGGGGTTTGTTTTCTGATCGTAATTTTTCCAGATCTCATCCGCCTTACTCGCCAGATCAAGATGATGGGTAGACGGTCTCTTAGGCAGCCTCTGGCTGCACCGCTTTCGGGCACGTCTACCTCCTCATCTAGGTTGGCTCGTGGGAGCTCAGACCCGCTCTCCGAGCCCGAGTACGACTCCACCCTGTTCCCCCTCGACCCCCTTTCTGATCTACCTGAGAGACACGAGCCCAAGGAGAGATTGATACATTTGACAGCACCTGAGTTGGGCTCGTTTGGTTTTGCAGACGTCGCCATGGCCGGCAGTTCTGAGGATCGTTCCCACACAGAGCACGTTGTGATGGATCAGGGAGCGATCAACTCCACCTTGATCGCCTCATTAGAGACAGTTCAGCAGCAGTTACGCGATCAGGGAGCATTTATGATTGAGATGAGGAGAGAGTTGGAGCGCCTCCAATTAGAGCGAGATGAGCAGAGCGAGCCCGAGGAGATACCGGATGCAGAGGCACGAGCCGCAGTAGCAGCAGCAGCAGCCGCGGCCGCCGCCGCAGCGGCAGCAGCCGCGGGAGGAGGAGGACCACCTAGACCGATGCGGGAGTTGCACAACCCCGGATCTACACTGATGCACCATTGGGTGGTGGTACCTGCTATCGTGGGGGACTTCAAGTTCCCCCCGAACACCCTGCAGATGCTTCCTCGTTTCCACAAACTTGCCACTGAGGAGCCCCACCTCCACCTCCAGGAGTTTCTGATGATCTGCAGTACTGTCCACGACCGGCATGTGGACCAGGACACGATCCGGATGATAGCCTTCCCGTTTTCACTGGTAGATAGAGCAGCCACCTGGCTAAAGCATCTTGGGAGGTTTGTCTATACCTGGGAGCAGCTCCGCACTGAGTACTTGAACAAGTACTATCCACTCGGGCGGACGAATGCAGCCAGGGCCCTGATCAGCAACTTCTCCATGTTCCCCAACGAGCAGTTTCACGAGGCATGGGAGAGGTTCCGAGAGCTCCTGGACAGATGCCCGCACCACGACATCACGAAGCCGAACCTTGTGCAGAGCTTCTTCAGCGGGTTGACACCAGAGCTACAGGGCCTGGTGAATGCTTCTTGCGGCGGGTCCTACTTCGCCAAGGACCACGACCAGGTCTGGGCCATCTTCGAGGAGATGACTGAGAACTATATGGTGATGTCTCAGACCAGGTTGTATACTCAGAAGACCCAGCCACATCAGCCAGGACCCGTGCAGTACCAGCGGATAACACGGGTAGATGCAGGTCCATCCAGTTCGTCCGCAGCCGCAGCAGCACAGGCAGAGTCGTCAGCTGCGGACATGGGCATTATCAGCGAGAAGCTGGACTGCATGGAGCTGATCGAGAAGAAGCAGTGACAGAGTATCACGCAGATGGAGCAGATGGCACAGGTTCTGAGCGACATGAAGACACAGCTCATGTGTCTCCAGGAGGCACAGACGGCTCCTCAGCCCCGTCTTCAGTCGCGAGGCGACGCCGGCAGCAGCAGCAGCTCGTCCCAGCGCTCCAGCACCCACGTGCAGCCTAGACAGGTCCATCTTGTACAGGCGGAGCCGTACCAGCAGCCGCAGCCCACCTACCAGTCCCCACCATCTCCAGAGATGCAGATGGTGGTCTACCAGCCGGACCAGCCTCTGGCAGTACTCCCGCCAGCCCCCTATGATGCCGAGCCGTTGATGGATGTCAACGGGATTTGGTATGACCGCCCCCAGCCTGGGATCCGACGAGACCATCCCGGATTCAGGTGGGGGAGTGGTGGTACCCAGCCCCAGCAGCAGTCGTCAGGATAGGGAGGGCAGTACTCCCAGCAGAGAGACCACCACCAGCCGCAGCAGCAACCCCCAGCATATTAGCAGCACCAGCCATCCTTCGGTCCTCGTCCCTATCAGCAGCATAGATAGTCGTGGAGACGTGAGCAGCAGGCTCACCCAGTTCAGCAGCAGCACCCTTCCTCATATCCCTCTTACCAGCACCAGCAGCAGCAGTTCCAGCAGCCTCACCCACAGAGAGGCTACCCGTCGGGTTCCCACGAGAGCCCTGCTTTGGATGACATCGCCCGCCTCCTCACGGACCAGCAGGCCACATTCAGACGGGAGATGGACGAGTTCCGCCAGGAGATGCGGGACTTGGTGAGAGGGAAGGCCGCTATTCCAGCCCAGATTGAGCCGAACCCGAACAACCTCAAGAGGAAATCTGAGCAGGTAGTACATACTGAGTTTGCCACTCCTAGTGACCCATTTGATGATACATCTTCGGATCTATTTGATGCTGATTTTGTCACACTTAGGAGCGGTAGGACCCCAGCAGGCGGCGGTGCCTCATCTGAGCTTCACCACGAGGACACTTCAGAGGCGCCACATGAGGAGGAGGAGAGCGGTACTGAGGCCGCTCCAGATGATGTCGGTGGCACTGAAGCCACCAAGGATGCTGATCCCACCGGCGGTACTGAGGCCGCCGCTTCACCAGATCTAGGAGGTGGTACTGACACCATCATTTCAGTCGAGCCAGCCCGCGGTACTGATGCCGCGAGACGTCTACCAGCAGCAGCAGCACAACCAGCTCACGGTGGTACTGAGGCCACCGGTGTTAGTATAGAGAGAGATGTTGTTTTTCCTCGCCGTGTTGTATCTCAGGACTTTGGTGTGAATAAAGGAAAAGGTTTAGTTTCTTCTGGTCCCACTGTGGTGCATGATGTATGTGTGGATCCGGTCATCGAACCGTCTAGGCCTTTTCCTAGTCCTTCATCTGCGAAGGACCCTGTGATCCCCTTCCCTAGAGCCCTTCAGATGGGGAAGGGGAAGAAAAATGATCCAAAAAAGAGAGAGCTTGAGGAGTTCAGCCAGAGCATGATCGATCGATTCCATATCCAGCTGACCCTCCAGGAGGCTTTGCAGCACATCCCCCTTCTCCAGCGATCTTTGAGAGAGAGGACTACAGTCAGGAGGAGGAGGAGGAACCACACTTCAGAGATACATGTGCTGACCAAGGCCACGTGTTTTGCGATCTAGAACCGCCTGCCAGCCAAGAGGCCAGATTCAGGGGCCCCGTATGTCAGATGCCAGATTAGTGAGCAGAGGTTCGACCGTACTCTTCTAGATAACGGATCGTCGATCAACCTTCTTCCAGCAGCCCTTCTCGACCACTTTGAGTTGGGCACTCTTCGACAGAGCAGGACAGTCCTTCAGTTCGCTGATCGATCTGTCAAGAGGCCGAAGGGGTTATTACGAGACGTTATCGTCACGATTCAGGGCCTGAAATTCCCCGTGGACTTCGTAGTGTTGGACATGGAGATCCCTGAGTCAGTGGCCGATACCCCCATCATCCTTGGTCGTCCGTTCTTGGCCACAACCAAGGCGGTGACTGATCATGATAGCGGGAAGGTGTACTTTCGCATCGAGGGAGAGAGCATACAAATAGAGACGGTCGAGGACTACAGAGCTAGATTCAGAGCCCGCTCAGATGCGAGTACAGACTCAGAGCAGCTGACAGACACAGAGCCAAACATCCACCAGGACTGTGATTTTGTGATCACAGACGATGAGGCAGCTTGGGCAGATCTTGAGACACAGACCATCCTCTCACTTTCAGATACAGCCGATGCCGAGATGATAGCAGAGGAGAGTCTGGAGAGCACAACCTTGGTCCAGGATACCATAGAGGCAGCAGAGCCGGTCCTTGATCGCAGCACGATGTTTAGTGATGGTGGTGCTGAGGCCACCTTGTTTTCCGGTGGTACTGATGCCACCGCGGTTGATACAGATCCCTCGGACTCAGAGTCTGATTGGGCCGATTGTGATGATCAGATGCCAGACCTGATTCCACCTGAGCCTACAGATGAGGAGGAGGTAGATGCAGAGCAGACCAGAGACAGTGCAGTTGAGCAGCCTTCTCCCGATCCAGTTTGCGAGAGTACGCTTTCACTTTCCCAGGCAGATTTGGCAGACTTAGCAGCATTCACTCAGTTCCTTCCGCATCCAGATTTGCCAGCACCCAACATTCCAGAGCTGAAGCCGCTCCCTACTTCGCTGAAGTATCGATTCCTTGCGGGCGAGCCTGAGATGTACCCAGTCATCATCTCCGTCGAGTTGACTGGAGAACAGGAATCCCGTTTGATGGGGGTTCTTGAAAAGAACCGCAAGGCGATCGGATGGAGCGTAGCAGATCTCCATGGGATTAGTCCATCAGTGTGCTCCCACCATATCTATCTCGAGGAAGGGGCGAAACCGTCACGTGAGTTCCAGCGGCGACTGAACCCCAACCTGAGAGAGGTTGTGATGAAGGAAATATCAAAATGGTGGAGTGCAGATTTTATTTATCCCATTTCCGACTCCAAGTGGGTCAGCCCCTTGCATGTGGTGCCCAAGAAGACGGGCATCACGACTGTGATCAGTGAGTCGGGAGAGGAGATCGCTACACGAGTACCCACCTCTTGGAGGGTTTGTGTTGACTACATGAGACTCAACCAAGCCACCAAGAAGGACCATTTCCCCCTGCCTTTTATTGACCAAATCATTGAGAGACTGGCAGGGAAGAGCCATTATTGCTTCCTGGATGGGTACTCGGGCTACAACCAAGTGGCCATCGCTCCTGAGGATCAGGAGAAGACCACCTTTACCTGTCCCTTCGGCACATATGCTTTTCGACGCATGCCATTTGGGCTATGCAACGCCCCTGCGACTTTTCAGAGGTGCATACTGTCGATCTTCTCGGACATGGTAGGGGAGTGTTTGGAGGTCTTCATGGATGATTTCTCGATCTACGGCGACGGATTCGATTCTTGTCTTGACTGCCTAGATCTAGTACTCCAGCGATGTATTGAGTATCACTTGGTGCTATCTTGGGAGAAGAGTCATTTTATGGTGACTCAAGGGACGGTGCTTGGCCATATCATCTCCAACAGGGGCATGGAGGTTGATCCGGCCAAGGTTGATGTCATTAGGAAACTCACACCGCCGTCCAATCTGAGGCAGCTAGGTCATTCCTGGGGCACGTTGGATTTTATAGGAGATTTATTCAGGATTTCAGCAGGATTGCCCGGCCGTTGACTGACCTCTTGATGAAAGACACCGAGTTCCTTGTCGATGACAAGTGTCTTTCGTCGTTTGCTACTCTCCAGCAGTGTGTCATTGAGGCTCCTGTCCTCCAGCCGCCTGATTGGTCTCTCCCATTCGAGATCATGACGGATGCCTCCGATTTTGCCGTAGGGGCAGTGCTGGGACAGAGGAGGGATGGAGTTCCATTTGCCATACACTATGCTAGCCGCACATTGGATTCCGCCCAGTGGAATTATACAGTCACAGAGAAGGAGATGCTAGCCGTAGTGTTTGCCCTGGATAAGTTCAGATCATATATCATCGGATCTATGTGACTTTGTTTACAGATCACACCGCCATCAGGTACCTCATGGCAAAGAAGGATGCCAAGGCCAGACTGACTAGATGGATCCTTCTACTCCAGGAGTTCGACATTGAGATCAAGGATAAGCCTGGAGTCAAGAATGTGGTGGCGGATCATCTCTCCCGACTAGAGCAGCCTGAGGATTCTGAGCAGATTGACCCTATTAGAGGTACCTTCCCAGATGAGGCGATCCTTGCTATCGCCTCACTTCCATGGTACGCCGATATTGTGAACTTTCTCGTTGTTGGGAAAGTCCCACAAGATTGGCCCAGACAGAGACTTGAGACCTTCCTTGCGAAGGACAAGTCCTACCATTGGGAGGATCCCATCCTTTACCACGAAGGAGGGGATAGCGTCTGGCGTCGGTGTATTCCTCAGGAGGAACACCATAGCGTCCTCACTTACTGCCACAAGCTTGAGGCAGGAGGACACCATTCTGGGAGGAGAACGACACAGAAAGTGCTCCAATCCGGCTTGTGGTGGCCTACCCTCTTCAAGGACTCAGATGAGTTCGTGAAGAGGTGTACTGACTGTCAGAGGATGGGCACGTGTGGACAGCGTGATATGATGTCGATGCAGCCCATTCACTTCTGTGAGGTTTTTGACGCATGGGGCATCGATTTCATGGGTCCATTCCCAAAGAGTCAGGGATTTGAGTACATTCTGTTGGCCGTTGATTATGTGAGTCGTTGGGTGGAGGCTATCCCCGCCCGAGCCGCTGATGCGAGGAAAGTTTGCAGATTTTTGAGGAAGCACATCATCACGCGGTTCGGGGTTCCACGAGTTCTGATTTCTGATGGGGGATCTCACTTCATCAACGACCAGGTGAAGGCACTTGCTAGCGAGTTCGGCATAGATCATCGTGTAGCTACACCTTACCATCCACAGACGAATGGTCTAGCCGAAGTGTCGAATAGGGAGATCAAGACTATTCTGCAGAAAGTCGTCCGCCCTGACCGAAAGGATTGGTCACAGCTTTTGGACTCGGTCTTGTGGGCATATAGGACGTCTTTCAAGACACCTTTGGGCACATCTCCCTTTCGCCTCGTATATGGCAAGCCATGCCATTTACTTGTTGAGCTGAGGCACAAGTCACTTTGGGCAGTCACAGATATTTTGATGGATCCAGATGGTATGGGAGACCAGAGAAGGGCAGAGCTAGCTGCCCTGGAGGAGCTTAGAGATGCAGCTTTCTCAAGCAGCCTACATTATAAGGAGAAAGTCAAGGAGTGGCATGATTCTCATATCAGCCACAAGCATTTTGAGATTGGACAGAGAGTATGGCTGTTTGATGCGAGGCTTAGATTATTTCCAGGGAAGCTACAGAGCAAATGGAAGGGACCTTATCTAGTTAGAAAGGTACATGACAACGGTAGCATCGACATATCTGAGTTGTCTTCTGAGAGTACCTTTCGAGTGAACGGCCAGCGGCTCAAGCCATTTCTAGATCATGAGCCGCGGGTCGTTGATCTTGCCCCTATTCATTTTGCGTGAGATGTGGTCTTTGACTCACATCTAATGCATCTTACGCCTGAGTTTCACTGATCTCCCGCTGTATATAGATCCAGATGTCCATATCATCACATACTTTAGTCCCACATCCCTTCCTTCATCTTGTGATTATGCTATACTTAGGGTGCACTTTACCCTAAGTATAGGGGGGATGTGAGGCCTTTCGGGTATTTCTTTTGTTTCCGTCTACCCCTGTTTTTGCTGCCTATACTTAGGGATATTTCACCCTAAGTATAGGGGGGGTAGACCCTGTACATTCTGCACTCAGGTTTTCCCTTAGTATACAGCCTGCTATACTTAGGATTACTTGATCCTAAGTATAGGGGGGAGACCTGAGTCCCTCTTGACTTTTCATTTCCTTTTTGTATAGCCTTTCTTTTCACTTTCCTACACCTAGCACGAGTTATGTCTTCTTCATCGCTCTTGACTCTGAGGACATCGTTCGAGCTAAGTATAGGGGGGTGTGTATATATTTCATATATACTTTAGCCATAACTCGTACTTTGTGTGAGTATGTTAATAAATAAAATGGCTAAAAACCACAAAAATTAAAAATTTTTCATGTACATAATCTTCTTTTATTTGCACATACATAGCTAGTGTACAAATTATTTTTGTAAAAATGATTTCAAAAATCTTTTGTAAAGCTTGTGTAAATATTTTTGTATCAAAATTATGTATATAGTACAAAATTTTTCCAAAATGTTTTGAAAATCAAAAAGTTTGCAAAAATATTGTGTAAATGTGTGTAAATATCTTTTTGCGAAACTTGCACTTCATGCATCATCCATTCATGATTTCAAAACATTTTTCAAAAATTTTGCATGATTGTAAAATGTGTGTAAATAAGTATCTTTTTGTACATATGTATATAGTTTTTCTTGGATGATAGTTGACATTTAAACTAGCCTGGAATTAAATTGAGAAATGGAGCTTGACTAAGATCTTAATCCACTTAATTTCTATGAGGAACCTTATAGGACTTAGGTTTAAGGCTTTTCAGGTCCATGGTGACTTAATTCTTTGAGTTCACTAGGCTATGATCACATGTCATCTCAATGAGCCTAAGTAGAGCACTTAACAACAACACATGACTCATATAGATTATGGCTTTACTTGGACAACCGCACTATGCACCGAGCTCTCTACGGATGAGGTGGTGAGGAGGCAGTCTTCCTTGACTTGGGGTAGCATATGAGGGTAGTACTTCTAGGCGGAACCTCTCTTCTTCTTATAGTGAAGGAAGTGCGTCTCAACTTGGTCTGGTCGCCATGAGGTCTAACGACGGGAGTTGTGGGTTGCAATAAAGCTTCAAAAGAGGGATAGTCTACTGGCTCAAGAGGAAAAACTCCTTGTATATATGCTGCACATGTATATGTTGTACAGATGCACTCGAAAAAAAAAGTGCAAAAAGAAAAGAACTCCAAAAAATTGGTGGGTCTGAGAGAAAATGATAATCCCACCAGAGTATGTATATAAGTGCAATAAGCAAAGCTTGGTTTCATGATCCACCTGTTGTATCTTGCAGCAGGGAGACTTGGCTACACTGGTCAAGCTCCCAAGGGTACTTGGCTACACTGGCCTTGACCCATTCTCTTCTTCCCCCTCTTCTTGAGCTGGTTGAACTTGAACTTAGAAGGGAATACCCCGCTCCTCGAGGAAAGAGTGGCCAAATTGAGGTCATAGAGTTACCTTGTTGAGGAGGGTTGTCAAGTTGCCATTTCTGAGGTGGAGAGCTCAGACTTCACTTTCACAGGACAGGAAAAGATTCATGGTCTTCAGGGTTTGTGATTGATGACTTGTTCTGATCTGGAGCATTGAGGAGTCTTGGTTATAGATTGGTGGAACTTAGAGGCTGTTAGGTTTTAAGCTTAAGTCTAAATAAGGTTCCGACACATTAATAATCCAAAGATCTGATTGAGCTCCATACCTCAATTTAATGAAGGCAAGTTTAATAATCAACCTTGATCCATGTACATCCTCTTTTTCTTTTCTTTCTTTTTCACTTCTTTTTCAAATAAGTGTTTGCTAAGGGACTAGCAAAGTTAAGTATAGGGGGGTGATGAATACCCATTCATCACTCTTTATTCTTATATTTTAGCTACAAAAACCTATGCAAATGCATGTAGATAGTTGTAAATAGGAATAATTAGCAAAAGCATGCATTATGTAAAAGCCTATAATTAGCATGTTTTTGTGCAAAAATAAAAGAATAAAGATTAAAAAGAAAAAGAGGGAAATATTTAGAATAAATATTGAGCAACCTAACCCAAGGGAGGGCTCAGCAGGGGCCTGACCGCATAAAAACCGAAGTAGAGGGAGATAGGGGCTCATGTGTAAATATTGGTGTAAATAAAATAAAAATGTTTTCCTCACCCAAAAAAATATGCTTGTTAATACTTGTATATATTTATAAAAGATAAAAACAAAATAAAAACTTAAAAATCAAAAAGATTAAAAATACTCTTTCCCCATGTACATAGACCATACTCCTATATTTATTCAACCTTATAAATAAATAAAATTATTTTTTAAACTTGCTGTAAATATTCTATGTTATGTATTGTAAATAAATAAAATAAAAAGAATCAAAACAAAAATCAAATAAAAATTACAAAATTCAAAATATAAAAAGACATTGTATATATACCATGTATATAGATGTACATAACTATTTATTCTACCTATGTATATAAATAATAAAAATAAAATAAAAACACCCTTTTATTCCTTATTTTATACTATAAATAAATAAAATATAGAATGGGAATAAAATTGTATAAAAATAATAATTAAAAAATCAAAAATCAAAAACCTACATATTGTATATATACCTATATATAGCTATATAATGTAAATACCTTATTTTTATTTCCAAAAATTAATTAAAAATCACCAAAAAATAGAAAAAAATAAAATAAAAATATTTCATGTTTTGAGTTTTGGCTGAATCGGGCCCTAGCTACCTCCATTTGTCATCTCAAGATTCAGCCACGTGGCCTTCACCCATTGGCCCTGGGGGATGTTGACCGCCCGGTCAACTCCCCCCCCAGGACCACTTCCCACGGGTCTGTTGCGCCCGACCGATCTTCTCAGATTTTTCCCATACAGACCCGAATCCTTTTCGCCCAAACCCCGGATCCGGAATGCTCACGTCATACCCGAGAACCTCGCCGGAGCCTTCGCCTCGGGATCCGCGCACCAGATCGCCCTACCCGCGCCCTTCTTCCCGGACCCACCAACATACTTAAGCTCAGCTCCGCCGCTCATTTCACGTATCTTTGGCCATTTGCTTCGATTTCCAGTGAGCTCCAGAGAGAGAGAGAGAGGTGACAGCTCGAGTCTCGACCTGTCGCAGCGAGGAAAGGAGGCGAAAGTCACTGATCCGACGAGTCTTCACCGCCGTGCTCCGCCCCGAGTTGGAGCTCGAGCCTCGGACGTCGACGCTCCTTGAGGCGAGGACCGGGAGCACCCCCAGCTCCAGCACAGTCGATTCATCCACCCAGGTAGACCCTATTCCCTTTCCTTTTCGTCAATTTTAGATTTCCCCCAAATCTCGCCGTCGCCGACCATCGCTGATTCCGACCACCTCACACCCCCATTCGATCATCGGAATCCATCGTCACCTCCGCCTTCCTCTCACGCACGTTCTCCGCACCTCCGTTCAACCCAGCTCGCACAGGAGCTGGGGATTCGAGCCCCTCCGTCCATCCCCTCGCCGGAGCTCGACCACTTCGCCTCCCCGACCACTTTCACCACGCCTAACGGGGTCGAGGCACTTTGCCCTCGACCCGCTCCTTTGCTGGCACACTTTGCAGGTTCATCCAAGCCCATCTGAGGGCTTGGACCATTTGGTCTAGCTGCTCCGCCTCCGCCGACCTCGCCGGAGTCCCCCAGGACTCGGTTGGGTCATCGGAGGCCTCCATTAGACGCGGAGGGCCCGCAGCTTTCTTCTCCGATCTTCAGCGAGCCGCCAGGAGGAGACCAGTGCCGTCACGAGCCCGGCGAAGTTCGCCGGAGCCCTGTTCGTCCACCATTCTTCTCCGCCGTCCGATCGACCCCGAGCTCCAGATTTGATCTCATTCGTCCATTCGAGGAGCAGCATCGACCACCAGATCCTTCGAGGGTCGATCTCCACCGTCGATCCAGCGAGGCTCAGCCACTACTCCAGTCCACCGTTAGATCTTCCACGTGGCAGCGCCTGGACCGTCTGATCAACGTCGAGGATCCAGCCCTGGGGCGCCACTCATCCCCAGCTGTCCATCTACCCACGTGGCGTGCATCCATCGGGCGACTTAATAAAGGGTAATTTACCCTTAGGCCCTTCCTTATCTTTTATTTCGTTTTAGTCCTGTAAATATTTTAGTCAGTTGTTTAGTTTTAGGGTATTTTGCATGTTGGACCTCGTACTTTAGATATTTGCATTTATGCCCCTGCCTATGTGAGCCACGTGCTTCGTCACGTGTTTTGTTGGCGTATTTGCATTGATGCCCCTGTAGTTCTGGATGTTTATGAATGAATGAAACTTTTGAGTAATTGCATTTATGCCCCTGTGAATGGTTTAATTCCGCATGTGCGTGATTTCTTGGGTAATTTACAGCTGAGGCCCTCGGACTTTTGGTACGTGTTACCAATTAGTCCCTGGAACTTAGTTTTATTATATCGAGGTCCCTGAGTGCCCCAGGCACGCGCCGCGTGCGTGTTTTGCTGGGTAATTTGCACCGAGACCCCCAGAACTTAGGGTATTTGCATTTCAGTCCTTGTGCACAATACCCCCTTGCCATTTTTGAATAAAATATCAAATCACCTCCAAATTTGATGAAAATTTGACCCATGGCTCCTGCCATGGTGTAAGATTTTTGAGAATTTTCGAGGACATTTTTGAGTTTATTTGTTATTTTTAAAAATTCAAAAACTATTATTTTTGTTACTGCCTAGACTAGAAAATCACAAAACAATATAAAAACCCCTCTAAAAATTATATAAAAATTAGGTACTGTTTAGTTTAGTTTGCTTTATTTTCTAGCCAATTTTGGCTATTTTTCACTGCTTAAAAACCATAAAAACTTAAAAACACCAAAAAACTCATAAAAATTCTAATAAATAATCTAAAAACCCAAAAACAATAATTTTGGTACTCAAATTTTCCTTGTTTTACCTAGTTTACAGGAAAAATACCTCCAGGCCCTTTTGAGGCCCTTAGATATTTTATCTAGGGCTTTTGGGCCTGGCTGGACAGTACCTTGCATTTTTGTTACTGTTTGATTTTTAGAAATTAAAATAAATATCAGAAAAATCCCAAAAATTCACCAAAAACATAAAAAAATATAAAACACATAAAAATATTTTTGTTTGAATTTTTGCTTGATTTTTGTTGCATTAAATAAATTGTTGAAGTGTGCTTATTTGTGTTTCTTTTATTTTCTTCATATATTAAAAATCCAAAAAAATATAAAAACAATTAAAAACCACTAAAAAATATTTTGTCTTTTATTTTATTCATTTTTACTACTTCGTAGGCCTTCGGCCAACCCGTGCTCCTTGAGTTCGACCCTGGGTGCTATACCAGGTTAAACATATAGCAGGACCGCTCCCTTGCTTGATTGATTTTATTTGCTTTAAGTGGTTCATTTTTCTTGATATACGTGGTCTGACTGCTCGGGTCACAACGACCCTATTTCTGTACCTCATACCCTAGCCTTCGGACCCGTTATCACCCCCGCGCAAAATAAGCATCACGTGGGACTACACGTGATCCGCATCCACAGGGACCAAAAAGTAATTTCCGAAAGTTCAAGGTCCTTAACACAAATTTATTTTATGGACCAAAAATAAATATACAAACAAACAGGGGGTCTTGTGCAATTTACCCACCTCACGTGGGACGGCACGTGAGGTGACGTGGACTGGACCTCGAGGTAATATAATAAACGTACAGGGAGGTCCATGCAAAATTTCCACATTAGAATGAACTTCAACTTTTATTTACAGGGCTAAACAATAAATACAAAAAGGCTGGGGCTAAATAAGAAATTTACCCCTTATTTAGGCGCTAACGGACGACGATGAAGATCTCACTTGGACACGCGTCGCACATCCGTCGGCGGGTACCGGTTCGCCGATAAAGGCTTCTGATTAGATCCGCCTCGCGGATCGGACGGTGGTGGATGGGCTTCATCCGACGATTCTCGTTCAATCTGGGGTGCTTCTCCTGATCGGACGGCGATGAAGGGGTCTGGAGAAACAGGGAAGAAACTCGCACCAGGCGAGCTTCGATCTTGGAGCATGGGCTCCTCCGGCCCTCTTCCTCGCGTCTGAGGTGTTCTGGTCGTAGCTGGAGGCGTTCCGCGTCTGCCGGTGGTCTTCGCATGGCTCCTGGAGGTCCAAGGAGTTCAGTCGAGGTCGATGAAGGTCGGGACCTCCAGGAGCCTCTTCCTGAATCGAATCGAGTCCAAAAGGGCTCGTTGCTTCGTGGGACCTGCATAGGAAGAACCAGGGGAACGAGGGCTATCTCCTCGACCCCAAGTTTTGAAGCTTTGCAGCAAGGTGAGGTGAGGCGGAGGAGCTCCGACGATAGGCAGAGGTGGAGCTCCGATTCGCAAGGACTGGGGGTCCTTGGTTGAACAAAAGTGATCGAGAGATGGAGAATGCGATGGGGAACGAAATGAGGTGTATATGGCGGTCGGAAGCAGTGGGTATCACGGTGAAGAAGTCGCCGCGCTACGCTACTGAACTAGGAACTAAACTAAGCACGGGAATGAAAAGCTGGAATTAAAATCTACCTAAAACGCAATAAAGAACAGCTCTTATACCTGGGGGACACCAAGGAGCGGGACGGACGCCGGAGCTCCGCCGCGACAAAACTGATCCCTCCTCCGGCTGATTCACATTGCTGAAACGCTCCTCCTGTCACGAGGAACCTCCCAGGAACTGATTCGAGGCTTTTGGGTGGATGGAAATTGGCCAAATTTGTGGAGGAGGTCGAGGGCTCTTATTTATAGACATTCTGGGCACCCTACTTGGACCGCATATTCCGGCGAATGCAATGATCGTTTTCTCGATCCAACAAGCATGTGTGATAGATGGATGATCCCTCTACAGATCTCGTGAAGGCAGCGAGCGAGAATAAGGGACGAGACGCCCGGGAAAAATGGCGCAAGTCAAGGGAACAACAAGGTTCAGAGGCGCCAGGTCCCGATGGGACAGTTGACCAGAGGTCAACAAAGGCTGGCTCCCCATTGGTCCACATCGGCCGCAAAAGGACAAAATAGGCCCCTTTATTCTGAAATGAATTATTTAGCATAATAAATGATTTTATTATTTTTTGCTTATAAAATAAAAAATGTGTATTAATTCATGTAGTATTTATTTATGATTTTTATTTAATTTTTTTGATGTATTTTATTATGGTTTTATTTTAATAATGTATGTATGCATGTATTTACATGTATTTTGTATATTTTATTTTTATTTTGTTTATTTTATTTTATTATTTTATTGTCTTATTTTATAAATTTATAATTTATTTTTGTGAGTGTGTGGGTATTTTTATTTAATTTTTATGAGTTGATTTTCATATTTAAATAAATAGGTACATATATATGTAGGTATACCTATAGGTAGTTTACCTATATTTTATATATACTTAATTTATTTAATGTATTTTCTTGGTTTTTATTTTGAATTTGTATTTTTAATAAGTTATATGTAATATTTACATTATTATAAAAATATAGATGAATAATGAAATCCCCTTTTATTTTATATACATATAGATAGCATAGGTATTTTGTCTATGTATCTTATAGACTTATTTTATTTTACAAATTCTTTTTAGTTTTCTTTTAATTTCAATATGTACATGTTTTGTTTACATTATTTACAAAATTCTAAAAATATGATTTTGTAAAAATAATGAACAATGAATAAATTGAATATTTTAATCAGGCAGATTGCACAATGAAGGCCAAAAATATAACTTTTACAGATGAACTCCAAAAATTATGAAGCCAAGTTTATTAAATAGTTCTTGGAAAGTTATAAACAATCAAAGGTGAGTTTGGGTGATTTGGAGTTTTTATTTACAAGATATGGGTCTGTGAAGTTGAGATTTTGGCTTTTTATTCTGGGTATAAAATGTACACTGAGTATTATTTTTATACAAACTCAATTTTGTATTTTTATATACATTATTATCTACAACTTTCATGTACAAAGTTTCTTTATTTGATGAATGAATAATTATATACAAAATAGGTATCAAAAATGCATAAATGAATAAATAAATGAGGTATTTATTGTACTGTTGGCCCTTATCTCCCCCTACTTTATTCCTTGTCGACCAATTCCATGCTGGCCTTGGTCTCGAGGTTCGGGTCATAAAATATTTGCAATATTTTTTCCTTTTTCTTTTCTTCTCTTTATTCTATATTTTTGGCATTAAAAACCTTATTCTATGTACATTGAATGCAACAAATAATGAATGCTTTTATGGACAAATTAATGCTATTTACATGCATTTGCTGGGATTTTTAAGGCCAAAATGATAGAATAAAGGTGATGAAATGGAGATTCATCAATCACCTCCACGGACGATCCTCCTCATTGCAAATCCTCCTAATCCAATGCTGTCATCAAGGGAAAGATGTTGGTATGGATCTAAGGGACTAAGATTGGCATAGGGGGATCAAACCAAAAAAGGGATAAGAGGAGCAAACTTTATATCCTGAATGAGGAGGCGACTTTCGATGGAGATGCTACACTGACTGAGGAAGATCGAGGATCTTCATGGCCTTGGCATGAATCCTGGAGATCCAATCTTCACAGATCACGCGGAACGCCAAGGCAGGTGATGATGATCTGGAGCGAATAATTGAGCGAAAATTGGGGTCTGACACTTCAAAGCTTGAGAAAGAGAGGGGGGGTCAATTGACAGACGAAAGGATCTAGTTCCTCTACGTGGACCAACTAGATAATTCAAGAGAAAAATATTTTGTAAAATCAGAAAGAAATAACAAAAAATTAAATAAATTTTTTTTATTAAAATGTAACAATGTTTGTAATGTAGTATTTTATGCATATTATTTATTTATTTTCGAGCCTTTTTATTATAGGTTAATATTTACATATATAATTATAAGTAAATATACTTGTATTTTGGTATTTTTTTAATTTATATTATGTATTTTATTATCATGTACATGTATTATATATATTAGTTTATTTAAATACACATTTAGGTATTTTTATTGTATTTTGTGAATTTATGTGTACACTTAAATAAATACGGGTGTTTATTATATAGGTATATGCATACACATTTCATCTATGTATGATAATAGACTTATTTATTTTATTTTATTTTTGATGATTTTATTTTGTTTTAAGTATGTATATATGTTTTAAATAATATATATATATATATAATTTTATAAAAATAAAAATTTTGAAAATATAAAGAATAAATATATTGAATATAATATACATGTATACAATGGGGACTCAAAACCTAACTTTTACATCTTAACTCTAAATTGAGTGTAACTAATTCATGAAATAGCTTATTAAATTTTATATACAAATAAAGGTGAGTTTAATCAATTTTGATACAGTACGGAGAAAATACATGCATGTAAAATTTTTATTTTGGCTTTTTATTTTGTGTATCTCGTGCACAGTGTGCATTATTTTCCAGTGAAATCAATTTTGTATTTTTCTTTGTATTTTTATCTACAATATTATTGTCAAGAGTTTTTTATTTGAGGTGTAAACATAATAAAATAAAATAGTCCCAAAATACTATTATAGTTGAATTAAAAACTAGGGTTTTAATGTATTTTCCATACAATTTCTCTGCCCTATCTCCCCCCTACTTTATCCTTGTCGACCAAGCCATCATGATGATTGGGTCTTGGGGTCTATGGTCATTCAATACCTCTGGCATCTCATTACTTTTTCTTTTCTTCCTTTGTTCTTTTATTTTGGAATTAAATACATTAATAATATGGTATTTTATACAGTATTTCGTACACTTTATTAAGTGCTTATTTTGGCAAACTAATGATATTTACATGCATTTATCTAGGGATTTAAGGTCAAAATGAAAGAATAAAGGTGATGAAATGGAGATTCATAAATTGTATAAAATTAAGACATAAGTTTGTTAGATTCAATAATATTTTTCCTGTAAGTTTTTAGAGTTTTTCATTATCACATATATGTTATAGAATTAAATATTTGTAACCATGAATGCTTCTATAGATTATCAATTATATCTTTTAATGAGATTGCATCATATTAGCATCATCATCATCTAACTTTCCCTTTTTACAAAATCCAAAAATATTATTTATTCTTGAAATAAATAAAAAAAATCTTAAATATGTCAGTTAGATTATTTCATAAAAATAAAACATCTTCTAAGTTAAACAACCTTTAATAAAACTACGTTAGATAAACAAGTTATAACTTTTATATATTGAATCACCATTATTTTTTATACATATAAATCAAATGAGTAAATTTCACTTATTTATATTTTTAATTCATCATAAACATATAAACACAAAAAAATTAAGTAGAGTTTTCAAATACCTAACTAGAAAAAATATTTGCTCAATTTGAGTCATATTAAGATATAATATCATTGGGACAAGTTTTATACTTTAATAAACTATTGGAAAGCAAATACAAAATCTAAAAAATTTAAAATTATTCTAAAATAGGTTACATAGTTATTTATATTTTTCGCATTTTAAATTAGATTTTAAAGTGCTTAATACATGGTTTCAAATGTAAAATGCACATACAGCTTATACATTTAAAATAACTCCAGAATTGCATGTAAAAATTTGTTGAATTCAATCATTTAGATTGTAGATAAGTTCATAGCCTCTTTATGTTCTACATATACTCATCTCTTTATGATAAAACATATAACTAAGAGAATTTTTTGCAGAATTTAACTTGTGTTATAAATATCTTCTTGCAATAAGTATCCTTGGTTGTATCACATAATAACTAATGAAATTATTTATTACTCAACTAATTATGAAATAAAATGAAATGTTGCTAAGATCAATATGGACCAAATATATGATCCTCTCTGAAATTATTACAAGGGTAGAATTGATCCTATACGTAACCTTATCTTAACAAAGAATCTTAAAACTTCACCTACCATAAAAATATATGACACCTCACCTTTTATAGATCCTTCACATGTACATTTTGTGGATACATGTAGGATCAAAATACTACGACAGGGTGGTAAATAGTAGTTTTAAACAAATTATGGACAGTTGAAGTATGAAATGCAGATATCAATCACATATAGAAAGATTAAACCGGAGAAGAAATCGCTTGCATGATGAGATTTTCCTGGAAATCCAACCGAAAGGAACTATGACATAGGTCCTTGACTTAGAATTCCTAATCAACTGTGTTGATCAACTTTTTCATTATTAGGGTTATTTTCTCAAAAATAATTCAACTATTTACAAGGATTTTGGATCAACCACTAAAATTCTTACAATCTTAGATCATACACCAAAGTTTATGCTTTAGATTAAATATCAAAGACTCCACCGTTTAAACACCGAGATCTCATCGATGTTGGATCACACATCGAAGCCTTTGAACATCTTGAATTAGATCATCCATCGAGTGTTTGTTCAAGTCATTTTCTTCTTTAATCACGGTACCATGGTTCTCCCTTTGAAGGCTAATGATCTCATGATATTATTCACATGCATAGGCTCTTTAATATCTACATAAAGGGTCAGCAATCTCGTGATTTTAAGCCATTTACGATACTTATGAATCTTGTATATATAACTTGGATTGTCTCTATATCTTCATTCTCAATAATTCATATCTTTACTATGGAAGGTTGGCTCGAGTTTCCTTGACTTTGCTTGTGCCTTCTAGATTTTAACTGCTGCCTAGCACATTGGCATGCAGTTGAACTCTTCCTTCATGATAGCACATAACATGACATTCATTTCCTCACAATTTATGTATAGCATGCTTCTTGTCCAGGTTTGTTAGGATGGCTTTTTCTACAAAGACAAGATATATGTACATTATTCGGATGAATTTCCACTCTTCACAATTGATTGATTCGAGGAATATCTTCACTATCATTTTCTTGGAGCTACAATTAGCTCCATCAAAGTGAGGCAGTTTCTCCATGGATTGGCTTTCTAAGATGTCATTGTTGTGCATGGAGTCCATGCATACTAAACCCAATTACAGTGTCAGATTATCAAGGCTCTAATGTCAAATATGGATACATGTATGATCGAAATACTAACATATGGGTGGAGGATGTTTACAATACAAATAACAATCACATATATAAAGATCTAATAAGAGAAGCAACCATTTGTACAATGAAATTTATATAGAAACCTGTGATTGAAAACCATGACCTAGATCCTTGATTATAGATTCCCGATCAGCGACGTTGATTAACCTTTCACTATCAAAGTTATTTTCGCATAGATCACTCAATTATTTATAAGCAATTTGGATCAAACAACAAAATGCTTACAACCTTGTATCACATACCAAAATTTGTGCTCTAGATCAAACAATACAGTCTTCGCTATCATATCACACATTGAGGCCACGTGAGATTGGATCACACATTGCAACCTCTAGCCTTCTTGAATTAAAAACTAGATTTACTAACCTTCTTTCTGAATAATCAACATATCGAATATTTACTATGCGGATATACAAATATTGACACACATAAAAAATCTATTCAAATATTAGAACTAGTGATTATCAAAATCAATATTAGAAACATTCGTTATATAAATCACCTACAGAGAGACTTCTCTAACTAGTCGTAGAGAGCTTGTGGAGTAGATGGAAAACGTGGTTGATTGAGAGATTCCAATTGCTAAGACAATAATATAGATTGCTCCGGAGCATAATCCTAGTGCATAAGAATGCACGAAAATATCTTCTGAACTATATCAGTAAAGAATAATGAGAGAGAAAGAATATGCAATGTGCATAAGATGATGTCTCTTCAACGCGGTCTGAAGGTTCTTGTATAGTACTCAATGAATGTTAGAAATATCTCATAGCCGTCGGAGCTCTATAAGGAAGTATTTTGCCTTTGAATGAAACAAATATGGAGCTAAGTTGATCGATCATCAACACTAAGTTGATCGATCAGAAGTATTAAGTTGATCGAGAATTTTCTGAGTTTTAAATATCATTGCTCAATATAATTTAAAAACGACCAATCATAGTAGTTGATAAATGTACCTTGATACATGTATATATATATGCATAGATTATGTGGTCTCTTTACAACAACAATAATATAGTGAATTGAACTTTATCAAATAAGTTGATCTTCATTCATATATAGCATGCCTTGATATCTTGAGTTCCTACATTGGGCAATATATACTATCATGAAGACATATCATAAATGTGTGTCTAATTATTAAAACAAGGTTTGGGATAAAAATTACTATCAACATTAGGTCAGACTCAGACTCTAGTCAGTGTGAAACATTCTTAGGCCCAACTAACATCAATACAAAGACATCTAAAATATGCATCAAGAAACTGAGGAATCTTGAGAAAAGAAACATGTATCTCATTAATAAATAACATTTCCAGTATAATCCACCGAATCTATGGAATTAATTACCAAATATATCAAGGATTCTTAAGAACTTGGTTAACTTAACAATATTATTTGACTGTAAAGGAACGACTATAAGAAGACCTTAGAGAAAAATATAAGAACAAATGATTTATGATTTGAAATTGGTTTTGAAGCTAAAGAATAGCCAAATCAAATCGTAAAGGGAGAATTGTTAACATAATCTAAAAGCAATTAAAACAAATGAACATGTATTGACATTAATCTAACGTACACCTACAAGCATGGCCTCAAATTTCAACGAAATTTAGTCGAATTTCTGTCCAATATCGATATCCTATCGAAATTGAAATTCAACTGAAATGGTCGAAATATGGGGACCCTTATAAAAATGACCGAAATTTTGATCGAAATTCGACCAAAATTCCATTTCGGTCGGTCATCGAAATGGTGACCGAAACCTACATTTAGGGCCTTACCTACAAGTACCGAGTTCCATTTATAGTCTGAATATGGAGATGATAGGTACAAAAAAGGATTTTCTAGTTGAAAGAATTAATTTATTGTTCAAACAAGCTCCACTGTTACAATTGCATCAGATTTATTTATAAGACTGCATACCTTTACCAAGTTTTCAAGTCTCTTAATAACTACAACATATTGCATACACGAAGAAAAGCACAAGAAACACAAGTACAACTTCATGTTTGTTCAACAAAAAATTGATTCAGTAATGAGCTAAACGAGCGCACTTAACATGCATTCTTCGTCTGTGGTCGAGAAAGCATCTCTTCCTAGACTAAAATAAAAGAAAAATCAATATGGTAATCATTTTTTAACAATCTCAACGGACAGCTAAAACTTCTCATGACAATCACTTTGAAGAACAAAATTTTCTGATTTCGAAAAAAAAACTAATACCAATCTATTATGGCCATGAGTTAAAAGATGACTCCAAAGATGTCTCACTTATTCTCATTATAATTGAAATGAAATCTACTGTTCATGATCGCAATAATCAATCTCTTCTTAGGAATCGAGTATTTAAAATATTTAGAATTAATAAGTTAAAGTTGGGTCTGAATTGATGAGTATTTTTCACTAATTGATCCTCACTTTGGACATCCTTGAATTATTGACCAACTTCCCTCATAATCGTGCAATCAGTCAGCGATTTATTTCCATTATAAAATTTTAAAGTTTCATGTTATTTGACCAACTCTCAATCAAGTAGCATAACATATATGAATTGACGCTTAGACCATCAATTTCAGTACTCAAGGGTTTATTATTGTTGAGTTGTACTGCCTAAATGGGTAAACGGATCTTTGGATGATGGACCGTTTACCCATTGTCCTATATAATGTACTCATCCCCCCTATTGGTTTCTTAACCTAGTGAAGAGAGGACCCTAATCTCCGATTAAAAGGGATTAGGATTCATGTGTACCCCCGTGGTTTTTCCCTCATCGTAGGGTTTTCCACGTAAATCCTTGTGTTCATCTTCTAGCTCTTAACCTTCAATTTCAACATGGTATCAGAGCCTAATTGAGGCTTGGTTCTTTGTTGTCTCGTGGATCGACTTCTCCTGCAAGGTTCTCGCGTGCGCCGCTGCTGCGCGGAAAGTCCTCCTGCGTGCCTGGCACTTGGCGGCGATCCCAGGTCGCACCGTTTCCCCTCACGTCTCCCGCGTGCATCTGGGATGCGGCCTCCTGCCCTATTACGCGTCTCAGTTCTTGTGCGCTCGTGCACTCGACCTCCCGCCCCCTGCCTGGTCGCACCAGCCCTTGCGCGCGCCAGCCCTTGCGTGCCCCCTGCCCTGGTCGCTCGGCGAGTCGGCCTCAGCGTGCACCGGCTCTGGCCCCTAGCGCCCCCAGCGCTCCTGCCCTAGCGCCCCTGCCCCTTGCGTGTGCGATCTCTGGTAGAATCGGCCCCTTGCGCGTCCCCCTTCCCAACGCGCGCATGTTGACGATCCTCCTGCTCTCGCGTTGTGCGTTGTTGTGCGGATCCTGTTGTGCGGATCCTGTTGTGCGCCTGCTGCTGTTGTGCGCCTGCTGCTGTTGTGCGGATCCTGTCGGTGAGCGTGGATCAGATCTGCTGGTGTCGTGGCCCAGATCTGTGTTTTCCAGGCCTTGGTGGAGGGCAGCATCCTTGCCCCTGTGACACAAGCCTGTGGTATTCTCTGTCTTTTTTCTCTTGTTTCTCTGAAACTGTTGATTGCTATCTCTAGAAGGTTGTTGTGAGTTCATCATGGCTTCTGAAGATTCTGCTGATACAATACCATTAAGATGGATAATGTTCCCACTAGTGTCACCACGGTGAAGTTAACAAAAAACAACTATCTAATGTGGTCTGCTGCAATGGAGGTTGCCCTAACTTCACGTGGTAGGGGAGGATATATTGACGATCGGAAGAAAATACTTACGATCACTGATAAGTTATATGACCAATGGTACATTGAAGATAACCAATGTCGAAATTGGATAATCAATGATGTATCCTCGGATATTCAACCCCTGATTCTTCGGAAGAAGTCGGCTAGAGACCAATGGCTCACCCTTGAGAGCATGTATGGTCAAAAGAAGCAAGATATCCGTATGTATCAATTGAGAAGGGATGTTTATACTATGCAGCAAGGAGAACTAACGGTTGCTGGATATTACGCTTCATTAAAAACCAAGTGGGAGGAGATTGATTACTACTGTGACGATACCTGGTCTAGCCCTGTTGATCAGAAAAAATACTGGGATGAGATTTGGAAGCAGATAATTTTCATCTTCTTGGGAGGTCTGAATGCTGAGTTCGAGGCAACCAGAAGCCAACTTCTGACAGGAGGGATTGGGTCTGATATTGAGGAGATCTATCATGCAATTGAGTCTGAGGAACACGACGTATAGTTATGAAAGATGATCAAGGATCACATTTTGAAAGATCTGCATTGTTAACAAAAGGGGGCAAGAGTGGGTACTGGAAGGATAAGAAATGCGGTCACTGCAAGAAGATTGGCCATGGGATTGATTATTGCTGGGAACTTCATCCCGAGAGAAAACTGAACAAAGGAAAAAGACCAACCGCAATGATTGCTGAAGGGAAGAGGCTGACAACTGATCAGATCAAGGAATTGCAAGCATATGTCCAGAAGATATCGTTCTCTGATAATAGCAAGAGTGATACCGACACCATCAACGCTGCCATGGCCGCTGCAACCTATAAAGGTAAAAATTTTTTCCACGATGAATGGATTATTGATAGTGGAGCATCTGACCATATGACAGGAAATTCTAAGATGTTTCACGATTATAATCTTGCTTCGGGACGGGATCGAGTTAGCTTAGCAGATGGATCCTCTGTCACTGTGGCTGGCAAAGGAAGTATATCTGTCATTGACAAATTCATCCTAAAGGATGCTCTTCATGTTCCTGACTTTCCAATCAGTTTATTATCTGTTTATCGTATTGCAAAGGACCTTCACTGTCGTCTAATCTTTGATGCAAATACTTGTGTTCTGCGGGACTTGGGGACGAGGAAGCAGATTGGGATTGGTTTGGTGGTTGATGGGCTTTATCGTCTGCCTGCTCGGATCATGTCAGCATGGGTTGCAGCCGCTACTGGTAACTGTCATAAAGATATGGGTGAACTGAAGAAATGGCATGATCGATTGGGCCATCCTGGTTATTCTACTCTTTCTATTTTGTTTCCTAGACTATGCAGTAAAGTGGACCATAAATTGATATGTTGTGATGTGTGTCAACTATCAAAACATACTAGAACTATTTATCCTATTTCAAATAGTAGAAGCATTGCTCCTTTTCAATTGATTCACTCAGATGTCTGGGGCCCCTCAAATGTGATGAGTCTAGGAGGTCACAAATATTTTATGACTTTTACTGATGATTACTCTCGTTATACCTATGCGTACTTGATGAAAAATCGAAGTGAAGTTCCTACAATTGTCCGTGACTTTATCCTCATGGTCGAAAATCAGTATGATGCCAGAGTAAAAAACTTACGAACTGATAATGCTAAGGAGTATTTGGAAATGTCTCTTCAGGTCTTTCTAAGGGAAAAAGGGATTGTACATGGTACTTCCTGTAGCTATACTCCTCAGCAAAACGGAGTTGCTGAGCGGAAAAATATATCTCTTTTGAAAGTTACTCGTGCCCTTCTGTTTCAACATAACGTTCCTAAGCATTTTTGGGGGGATGCTGTGCTTACAGCCACTTATCTTCTTAACAGACGACCTTCCATGTCTATTAAAAATAAGGTTCCTTTCTCTGTTCTACATCCTGATAAATTTCCCTTCACTCTTGCTCCCCGTGTGTTTGGTTGCGTGTGTTTCGTTCACAATTTTGGTCCGAATAGAAGAAAGCTGGATCCACGGGCAATCAAATGCATTTTTCTTGGCTATTCTTGTACTCAAAAAGGGTACAAATGTTATGATCCTGTATCAAGGAAATTATATGTGAGTAAAGATGTCACGTTTCATGAATGTCAATCATACTATGGGAAGGCTCCTTCTCAGGGGGGAGTTAACAGATCATAGTGATGATACTTGTTTTTTGGATGATGCTCTGAACTCTTATGATGATAATAAGGATCAACATACAGACGCAATCAACTGTGATGGTGACATGACAGTGGAGGACACAATCGACAGAGAAGTGTTATTAGATGAGAGCACAAACTGTGTTGATAATTCAATACCAAACCAATATCCCAATCGCCCCCCGGATGATCCGAGTTCCGACATCTCTCTAAGTAGTTCCTCTTCTCATGATATTCAAGTTGTTGAAACTGATGTTATGATGCATGACTTAGATGAGGTTGATGAAAAACAAAATGACGATCGTTCTATTGCGATTCGTAAGTCAAGCAGGTCCGTCAAACCATCTACCCGTTATCCTATCGAGGATTTTGTATCCTACTCTAAGGTGAGCTCAAATTATAAAAGCTTCCTTACTCTTCTTGATTCTCATGATCTTCCAAGGAATGCGGCTGAAGCGAAAGGTGATCCAAGGTGGACACGAGCAATGGATGAAGAAATGGCATCTCTGCAAAAGAACGAAACTTGGGATGTGGTGGATATTCCAAAGGATGCTCACCTGGTGGGGTCCAAGTGGGTCTTCACCATTAAGTATAACTCTGCTGGAAAGGTGGATAGATTTAAAGCAAGGTTAGTTGCACGAGGGTATAGCCAAAAATATGGGATAGATTATCTCGAAACATTTGCTCCTGTGGCTAAAATGAATACGGTCCGTGTGATTATCTGCCTGGCAGTTCAGTTCTCTTGGAAGATTTATCAGCTAGATGTCAAGAATGCATTCTTAAACGGGAGTCTCAAAGAAGAATTTTACATGAAGATGCCTCCTGGATATGGCGAGATGACCAAGTGTTGCAAATTGAAGAAAGCATTGTATGGCCTCAAGCAGTCACCTAGAGCTTCGTTTGAGCGGCTCCGGATTGTTATGGTCACCAATGGCTATCACCAAGCTAATGGCGATCATACCCTCTTCATAAAAAGGGGGGGTGACAGGATATCAGTTCTTTTGGTATATGTTGATGATATGATTCTGACTGGTGATGACGATGCAGAAATACTCCGCATAAAACGCGTTCTTGCTACATAATTTGAACTAAAGGACCTAGGAAATTTGAGGTATTTCCTGGGTATTGAGATGGCAAATTCCCCTGGAGGTTTATGTTTAAACCAACGAAACTATGCGCTGAATTTACTTCCTCACTCAGGTATGATCGGGTGCAAGCCGGTCTCTACCCCTATAGATGCTAATCATAAACTCAGCAAAACAGATGGTGAACTTCTCTCTGAAGCGAAAAAGGGACGGTATCAAAAACTCGTTGGGAAATTAATTTACCTTACTCTCACAAGACCTGACATCACCTATGCTGTAAATGTGGTCAGTCAGTTCATGCATGCACCCACCACGGTTCATATGAATGCGGTAATCAGAATTTTATGCTACATTAAGAATTCCCCAAGTAAAGGTCTTCTGTTCCGAAAACATGATAATGTGAGTGTTGAAGGTTATACCGATGCGGATTTGGCTGGATCTGTTGACGACATGCGATCAACATCAGGCTACGTTGTTTATTTATGCGGTAACCTTGTCGTATGGTGAAGCAAAAAACAGAATGTTGTTTCCAGATCTAGTGCAGAAGCTGAATACTGAGCACTTGCTAATGGGGTTACTGAGGTCATATGGTTGAAACTTCTGTTAGCAGAATTGGGAGTTGAACCTATCATGCCACTGAAGATGTTCTGTGATAATAAAGCTGCGATAAACTTAGCAAATAATCCTTTTATAAATGATCGAACGAAGCATGTGGAGATAGACAAACACTTCATTCGTGAGAAGATTGATAATGGTCAGTTGTGTCTTCCCTACTTGAAATCTGGTGACCAGATTGCTGATCTCTTCACAAAGGGGCTGCCTACGGTGATTTTTGATAAAAATGTAGGCAAGTTGGGCATGGTCGATATGTATGCCCAACTTGAGGGGGAGTGTTGAGTTGTACTGCCTAAATGGGTAAACGGGTCTTTGGATGAGGGATCGTTTACCCATTGTCCTATATAATGTACTCATCCCCCCTATTGGTTTCTTAACCTAGTGAAGAGAGGACCCTAATCTCCGATTAAAAGGGATTAGGGTTCATGTGTGCCCCCGTGGTTTTTCCCTCATCGTAGGGTTTTCCACGTAAATCCTTGTGTTCATCTTCTAGCTCTTAACCTTCGATTTCAACAATTATATTAGCCTAATCAACTTTAAAAAAATGCACTTTATTGTAATTTGGATCCTTCTTACAAATTGATTTGTGTTGCTTCATCCATTGCCTACACCAATCCTCCATAATAAAGAGCAAGTCATTCTTCAAACCACGTCCTACCTACTTTTGACAACTATACAAAATTGATATTCATCATCCGTTTATTAAGATTTTGAGATACCTTTCTACTCGTATTCATACTCCTCTTCATTGGGATGTCCTCTTATTTGCTTACTGACTTATCACAAGCAATGTGCTTGGTTGAAAGCGTAGAATTCAACCCAATGCAATTTAGTTAAATTTAACAATGTTTTTTTTTATTTTTTTGTAATTATTTTGAACATTTTTCTTACCAATAACCGGAGATTGTATGTATATAGAGAAAATATTTGTGGTTGTCCCAAGTGATATCTCTCCATATTTTATATTTTTAGTTTCATATATTTTTTGTAACTTTTCTAACATATCTCGTTTGAACAGCATATCTTGATATTGACGACAATGTCATTGATTTGAAATATTTTTATGCTCGGATTTTTTACTACTTGTTGTTGCCCTCGTCGTCTTATAAAATTTATTTATTTTTAGTTCATGTCTCTCTCTTTTTGATTTTGGAAATCTAATGAACTCATATAATATAGCTTAACATTAACCCAAATAAATTTCTTGCTAAATTATTGCAAGTTCGTTGATTTGGTTACAGACCTTGAGAACGGGCAATGAAGATTATTTGCGAAAACATCAGTTGGAGAGGGTAAAATAACTTCTCATATTCAGACACTGACTACGTAAGTGGAGAATTTGACTTCAGAGAGAAGTTAATATTTAAAGGATCTATAATGACTTAGAGGTTGCAAGTTAACAATTAATATTAAAAGGACATGTTTACATCGAAACAGAAGGCAAGCGGGCAACAAGCTGCGCCGTTAGTCCTTTTTGTATTGCAAAACCAATCCTTCTAAATACTACATCCATAGATCTGGGGTCCATCACGTTACTGTTCATCACTTTTTGGATGCTCTTTAAAAGCTCAATAGCTTCCGGTGCTAGAATGATAAAGGTGTCAAAACCAAAGGGGATGAAGGCATGTTGATTCTCCGTGCATGCTTTCTCGTGTTTCACCACTTTTGCTAAAGAAGCTTTAAGGGCAGTCTCCCTGCTGTGAAGATCCCGCTCTTCAACCCCACCATCGGAGAAACTCCTGTCAAATCTACATAAGCATGTTTTCCTCCTATCCACCCAAAAATCAAAATATCAGCAGGTCTAAGTGTGGATCTTCCCTCCTGTGGATCTGATAAAAAGTTCACTGGCGCCTCTTTCTTAGCGGAAATACCTGCACGTTTGAGGACATCGAATAAAACGTCTCTAACGAGACAGTGTCTGTACTTAAACCTCGGAAGCTCCCTACAATGAATGTCATGATCCCCAAAATTGTCTAAGCATGCCTTGCGACAAACTGGACAAATCTCATCAGCAAGAAATAACGGAATCATGTGAAGTATTATTATGATAAATGATGGATCATCCATTTTTATGATGAGCTCCAGTCTTCTTAAGGTTATGGAAATGGAGAGTTTAATTATGATGACTAGTCCTTATCTTGATAAATTCTTATTCGAATGAGTAACACAGTATTGCTATAGCTTAATCTTCTTTTTTCTTTCCAAAATGTGGACATTTAATAAGTTCCTTTCTCAAATATGTGAACCCTCTCAAAGACATAGTGCAGATAAACTAATTAACCATAACATATATGTTAGCCAATGAGTTATCATAAATATTTATAAAAAAATGGATATGATCTAAAATATGTTAGTCAAAAGAGCTACCACAAATGTTCATGACTAAATACTTAACCTTCTTTTTCTATCTTGTTTTTCTTCTCTGATCGAGTTGAGAGTTTAATTTCATATATTATGACCATAGTCTCTGGGGGAGGATTATGTATGCTAATCAGTACCACTATTTGTATGATTTTTAGAAACTTTGAGTCATAAGTTTTCTGCATTCTCATCATTATATTATATTTACTTTAATGGGCAAAAATCTCATTTTATAGTTAGAAAAGTATCGAAAAGTCCTATACTAATCATACTTGTTGTCTTTTGTCAATAAAATCTAACTATTTTATGCCCTTATTCTTCATATTAAAAGTGTTCTTTAGAAATTAATGCACTTGTTAGTCAATTTTAGAAAATTCCAATAGATAAAATATCAATTTCACATAAGACAATGAGTTTCATAGGTGAAAATATGAGAAGACATACCAAATAATAAGCAAAAGTATCAAGAAGTAGAATAAGACCAAAATGTAGAAATCTGAGGGTCAGATTGTTTGCTAGAAGAATACCATATGAGTGTAACAATTTGTTTGCTAGAAGAATGGTCAGTGAAGTGGTTTATAGTAAATATGACAATGTTATTGTTCTTAGAAAAAAGTAATTAATTATAAATAGAGCATGTATTTTGTTTTTGAAACGATCAGAAGAGGCTTGTAGGATAAGGATCCCTCATCCTAAGATAATGAGATTCTAATCACAATTACATTATCAATTATGTCTACGTCTATAATATGTATCTGTTCATTGTCCCTTAAACCAATCAATCAAGAATGAAGAATAGATGTTGGATTGATTGCAAAGGCATAGACTCGACGTATAAGGGCACATTTGAAAGGAAACTTGATTTTGAAAAGGAACTTCCAAATGCAAGGGTAATATGGGTTCCTATTTGGTATGCTTGAATGTTTAAGGGATGATAAATTCAGAGAGACAAAAAATAGGGGTGTCTTAGTACATGCCTTATAACCTCTTTTGGGGATATTTTGATTGATTAAAATACTTACTTTTTCAATAAATAATAGATCGAATGGATGTAATTTTGTATCTTTATATAGATTTCTCGGTAAATAATTTCTATTATCAATATACAATATTGCTATACACCTTATAGTTATTTCTTTCCCCTCTCTCTCTCTCATCTAATATAGTAATATTGGCCTATAAAAATGACAAGTTTAGTATTCATTGTCATATCTTATACAACTAAATGAACATTAACCATTACTATTTTTAATTTTTTATATTAGCAATAAATATTATATTCGTTGATATATTCCTAACAACGAATAATATAACATATATAGGTTGACTTTTTTCTTCTGCTCTTTACTAAGTTACAATGATTACTACAAATATTTATTAACATTTAGCAAATAATCGTCATTGTATGAACTTTTACAACGAAGATTATATTCGTTGTGAAAATATAAGAGTAAAAAGATAATTGTGTAAGAGATAATATTCATTCTTATAAATTTGATATTAATAAATATGATAACAAATATTGAAATTATTCATAACTCATAAATCAATTTTATTCTACTAAGCAAATTCCAAAAAAAATACATATTATATGCATTAACAATCATATAATATATAATATGTTGCGTAATTATGCACATTTGAATTTCTTTAGTTATGCATTATAACCGTTTTTCTACAACTTACAAATGTAAATCAAGACCATCTGTCATTAATTTTTTATTTTAAAAATTAAGAAAGAATGGTATGTCCATCCATATTTATATATCTATGAAACAATGTCTATTGTTGATATTATATTTGTAACTGAGCTAATATGTGATATTATTATTTACATATTCCAATAAATATAGTATAAGATACAGTTGCATTAGTGAGGATCCATGGTACACATGAATACCTCAAGATGTAAATTCAACACTTAAAGCATATTACTTACAGTGATTTGAAACTCTAACCTCAAGATGTAAATTCAACACTTAAAGCATATTACTTACAGTGATTTGAAACTCTAAAAGGAATTTTTCTTTATACATTCTTAATCCTTAAGAAAACTTTAGATAACCACTCGATGCAACTTTGTTTATATATATGGCCATATTTTGTTTTAAAAAAGTCATGAATTAAATTTTTAACGATCATCAGATCTCAGTCTTACAGGACAAAGGTGGATGGTTTAATCAGTTTCGTGCGAAATAGAGACTCCTACAACCTCTATCCAGACAATCATTTTTTAACAGTCGCAGAAATGTTGAAATCGACCCGTCTGGATGGAGGTCGTAGTAGTCTCTGTGTTGCACGAAACTTGAACGACATAATATACAGATATAGTTATGAAAATCCACGGAAGTATTTTTCAAAAAAAATAAAAATAGGAAAAATAAAGTGGGAGAAGTCAAAGTTAGCTCCTCCGAAATCAATACATTGTTTGTCTAACCTCATGATCGCGGGAGGCACACACTTTTCACATGTTCTAAAACTCTATCGCCTAGTATGGGGACTTTTGGGATGTTGAATAAGTATGATATTGTTTGAAAAATCACATTATTCTTTTAACATAGCTTTATAATATTTAAATATACTTTTTTGATTTTTCTTGATTTAAGACATTTTCTTTACAATATCAATATTATAAGCAATGTATTATGGGTTTGATGGGACTGCCCTGTTGGTTGTTCCCCGACTATTCTTTTCCCAATTTTTTATTTTTTTTTGAAAAATATCACAATGTATATTCATATATATATATATATCCCTCCATTATGCCATTCAAATTCGTCAGAAACGAAGACTCCTCCAGAACAAGTCGATTACATCAATGTTTAGACCGTTAAAATTACCTACTCTAGACGGAAGGCATAAGAGTCTTTTTTTCTGACGAAATTCGAATGACATATTAGAAGGATATATATATGTGAATGTATATAGTGATATTTTACAAAAAAAAATAAAAAATACTGAAAAATGACCGAAAAGCAGCTCTAGAGGACAACCCCATTTTTTCCATATATTATTATGATAATTTATCAACTTTTATACTGCTGTTCGATAAAATCAATACAGCTTGTGCAGCGGGGTAAGCATTAGTTAATCATAAAGCATTGGTGTCCTTATTATTCACCTTAGTGTCTGGCATGTCCCTAGTTCCATCGACAAATCTCCCATTTGAAAATCTATCTATAACAATGATTAGGAACATGTAGGGACATCTGGAACTCATAATTTTTATTCAAGATATATCCTGAATAAACTCAGAAAATGCTATATGCTGGTAGTATAACTGCTATGTGCAAGTGTATGAATGATTCAGAACCTGCGGCCTGACAGCAATAATGCATTGCAGAATCACCGGGTAACTATATAGTTTTGAAAAGATATAAATTCCTTTAATATCTACTAAAAATGTAAAAAAAAGGGAAACAGATGACTCGCCATCTTAACATCCATTTAAGAAAAAGAAATATACTTAATTACATGCAAAAACATATGGCTGAGCATCAGCTGGCATTGCTGATGCCAAGCAATAAACCAACTGCACCATCTCCTGCAAACTTGATCTTTAATTTCGACCTGCACCCTACATTGTAGGGTTTCTGCACATTCAAGACAGATCACTTCATCATTACTAGGGCTCAAACTCTTCAAGTTAAATTACATCAATTTCTTCAACCACCAGCTTATATCCCAATCCTTCTTCAACATAACTCAGCCATAGAGATTGAAGAATTTACTCAGCAACACATTTGAGTTGGATGTACTACTCCGTTCAGACCTAATCTAGGCTCTATATCAGTAGTCAAATTTAACCATCAGCCTCAGCTCGCTACTTTAGTGATAAAACTTGCCTGGATGTACATCGAAAGCAGCTCCCATAGTTGCATGAGATGGCATATCGGACACTCTCACTCTTCTGCTACATGTTAGAGCGTCCATTTTATGCATGCTCATAATCATAGTTGCTTGTAAGCTTCCATTGAACTGGCTGCAAAATTTTCCATTGTTTCAAATATTTGCTTAAGACCTAAATGCAGACTTCTTGCTTCACCAGTGTGGCTCATATGTAAAATATCTCCTGTAAAAGGGAGATGATGCTGGCTTGACAGCTGCAAACACCTCTTCTTCAATGCATCAATGCCCTTCTGGATTTTTTGATCCTCATTATCTAGAGCCTTAAGCTCCGTATCTTTATCTGTCAATAACAATAACCTCTTCCTTCTTTCCGTGTAATGCTGTTGCCAAACATGAAACACACCTGTAGCAAAATCCTGCATTGCTTCTACCACTTCCCTCTCTGAAATTCTATCCATGGCCTGCGACCAGGAATTGCAGACAATGAAAATTGGAGGCGTGCCTAATCTTTGAGGGGAAAAAGGTGCTATGCCATCAGGAGTTATTTCGGGCTGATAGTTAAGGCATTTCAGAAGCCAACTGTTCAAGGCCTTCACGTAGTTCTTTGTGGAGTCGATCCAACAGGAAAAAGTTTCGATCCAATTCAGCAGGTCTAGTGACAACAGCATTGTAGCTTCCATGTGAGCATCACTTAGCTTTCCTGCGTATGCTGATGCAACATCATCCAGCGCCTGTGCTTCAATTATTGCTCGGAATTGACTGGCATGGCAATTCAGCACACCTTGCCACATTTTTAATAGCCTGAAGACATATGCCACTTGTAAGAGAATAGCATGGTTAAATGAGTAAAGAAGTACCTTGCACGAAAGAAATCAGGTGAACTGCCACAAATATTGAGAGATTGGTTCTAGGAGAAGAAACTATAGAACGAAACGAGAAAAATAGCAAAACGCCAATCGTGCTAACAAATAGCAGAAATATCCCAACAATAAAAACGTGGCGCAAAAAATTGACTGAAGATGGCCAATGTTAATACTACATAGAAAATAGTGCCAAAGAGAATATTCAAAGAAATTCTCTCACCATTTTCACACATCTTAGATCTTGCGTGGTAGAACTACAAAATTTTACATTTTCGATGTCGCATTAACCCTATCAATTTAGCATTTCCAATCAAATATGCTGACAAGTTGTCATAAACTCCTGAGAATATCTCGTGCAAAGTGATATTCTTCAGGAGGCATTTTTACAAGGAGCATCAACTTTCATGTTTCTTTTCTAAATTAGAATCATGGGTGTTCAACATATGGATTATATCCTAATGCAATGCTATTTTTATTAAAGACTGATACTATTGTGAGGTTTTCAATATGGCAGTTTACATTTCTTAGAAGGATCCTGGCAACTTTTTTAGATCTGGACAATTTAAAATTCACAGAAAACATCCCTATGAGCAGATAAACCAGTGCGAGAAATAGATGACGAGGACCATCCAAATCAATATTTGACAAATACCCTTGAATTAATTCGTTAAGTTGAGGCCGGAGTTCTTCATCCCTCAGCTTGCTAATCCTGTTCGAGATAGACTCAATCACTTGAATAGCAATTCTTATTTTTGTTGACAGCTTCTTTATCACTGCTCTAGTAGCTTCCACCTTCTCTGCTTCTGCACCCATATGATCTAAACGCTTCAAATGCTTACACTTCTTATCATGCAGTAACCGCAACTTTTCTTCAGCCTATTCAAGCATATTGTGTCTGATTAGAGAATATCTCCAATTCAAGTTGTAATATTGTGAGAAAACGACTTTGAAAAACATGCTTACTCCTAGAAAATTTTTAATACAAAATAAAATAAAAACAAATCCTTGATTATGTACTTGAAAAAGGACCAGATGCGTGATTACACGATATTGCAGTAATCCGTTCTAAAAAAAGGCAATATATTCCAAAGCTCCTGAGCACCAATTGCCAACATGACAATGACGATGTATTTTTGTCATCATATGAGAGCTGGAAATCAACATAAAAAGATATCATGATTATTTCAATTGTTTTCTAGCCGCTGGACAGGCTATCGTATGACCCCTCGCCCATTTAAATAACAATGATGGTGATGGTCCCCTATCATCATACAGAATCACGAGACGTAAAAGGTATCGGATTGTTCGAGGAAAGAGACTAAGGATGCTTACCCTCACTTCCTCGTGCAGCTTCTTCTCCCATATGTAAAGCTTCTGAAGTGTTGCTGAGAGATTCCCACTCTGCATGCATTTCTCTTCTTCCGTTTCCATACAAGAAATGGCACCTTTGCCAGAACACTCCCCACTCTTAGCATTGGATGGCGTCAGAATGGTTGCGATGGGAAGAGAAGGCGCAAGCGCATGTATCATCTTGGACGAAACTACTTGAGAATTACAAAGAAATATTTTAAGCACAAGACGAATGCAATAGTAGATAAAAAGTCTAATGAAAAAGACTAGATTATCAATATACCTTCATACTTCCTTTGATGAAATGGGGCCTTCCCCACTTCAAGCATCGTTGATATCTCTTCAACGGAAGCAGACGCCTTATCAAATTGCGATTTGATCTCCTCCAACACAATTGGAACAGACATAGAACCTGATGTAACTTTCAGACTTGCTTTTTTCCCCGAATGCCGGTGGTGAACACCATCACTAACCACGTTCTTGTCCACGGGCGAATTCTCACCGCCCTTACCTGATCTTGCCCGCTTGCCGGCCTCTTTTCCATTGTTCTTCCTATCATTTTCCTCCTTGAATGCACCACTGGTAGAAGAAGACGTAGCTGGAGCAGCATTATTCTTGGAATTCCAACCACCGTAAACCTCCTTAACAATCTCCTCGTGCTCATCATCCTCCAATTCAGGTATCCCCTCCTCCTCCCTCACCTCCCTCGAACTCCTGCTGGATGCATAAGTCCTGTGATAATTCTCAAACGACCCAAATGGATTAAGAAAGTCCCAGGCAGAGGTTCTCGGAGGTGAGGGCGGAGGCGGGGGATGGCTCAGCTTGGAATCGTCCGCCGTCATCGCCCTATTGCCCATTCCACCAAAACCAGAAGCATACAAATTCCCATAACCAAATGGGTACCCTTCATTGGAGTAAGGATATCCATAATAGCACCCACTAGAATCCACAAAAGAAGACGATGGGTAACCAGAATCACGCCCAAAGCTCCCAACTTGGACACTACCAACTTCAGAACCCAAAGGCGGCACCCTCTCGAATCCAACCACGGAAACCGGAGGCCTTTTACGAGCATAGTGGAAGTAACTGTACACACCACCACCATCGGCTCCTCCGCTCCCACCAAATGCACCACCATCCTCGTGAAGGCACCCATCATCAGAATCCGAGTCCCCGTCCTCGGAGCAGAATTTGAGGTGCGACCCACATCCAGAAACGGGCGAGAGAGGCGGAAAGGCGTCGCCTTTCCTGCTGCTGGGGAGTACCAACATCGGGGAATCGGGCGCCGCGCCACCGGCGGCCACGAAGAAGTTATGCAACGAGTGACCCACCGACCTTAGCGAGCTCGCGTACGCAGCGTGCGCCTCCGCGAGGGAGTAGCGGTGGCGGATGGCGTCGGCCAAGAACTGGGAGCGGTCGCGGCACAGGACGACGGGCTGGAGCTCGTCGAGCTTGGAGCCCCCGCAGCCCATGCGTTCGCCAAGGCGCAAACTTCGAGGGTGTGGGGAGGCGACAATCGTGAGGTGGGTAGCGGAGATCTGGACGGAAAAAGGAGCAAAGGAATCTAGCGGCTTTTGTCTTTTTGGGTACACCTGAGCTCCGTTTGTTTCTCTATTTCTTTCTCTGGATTAGTGGTGGCGCAGTGGTGACAGGGCGTGGAGGGTGGGTGGTGGGAGAGGTAGCAAGGGGTGGAGGCTTGTGGTGGTGGAAGGGAGTTTACTAGTGGTAGTGGTGGTGAGGTGGGTGCTGCTGTGGCTTTGGAACGTTGGGAAGTGGAGGGAGAGAGGAGAGGAGGCGAAAGGTCCCCTCCCCCCTGTGGGCGTTTGAGGTTTTTCAAGATTTTTGTCAGCCCTTCTTCTTTTCCGGACTTGGATGTATGTGATCCGTTGGAGTTGCATCGCAGGGTCTGATCCGATGCATCCTCGAATCCCTATGCCGAGTTAGCATATTTTTACAGCCCGACCTTACGGATGCATCGAACGTCATTTTGATTAACCGTGATTTTAAAATTTGTGTCGGTTGTACGCATGACACCGTAGCATCGGGGACCAGAGTTTAGAACAATCTGGCAAGTCTTGAGAACCAGGACGGCATGGGAGATTTGGAAGAGCTACCAGCAGTGCTTCTGATGGATCGCGGAGGATCGGTATCTTTTTTTTTGTTTTATGAAGTTTTTTTTTGGTAAGTAAGTAAAATTTAATTCCTGTAACTCTAGAACTTTACAAATTGTGGGCATTCAGCCTCGATTACAGGTCTCAAAAAAAAGGAAGGAGTATACAAAATACTAATTGTAGCGTATTGCGATTAGTATGTAGAGTGTTTGAGATAAAACAAAAACTCAAACACCTCGTTACAGCAGGGCTCGACAGTATTGTATGATGGTGTTGACAATATTTTCAGCAGGCTGTGATGTATGCTTGGCCCATCTGTGATTCCTCTCATCCCAAATGCAGTGAACAGTAGTAGCAAGTGCAGTGGCCATTTTCTGTCGGACCCCTGCATCCGGCCAGTGAGCAATCCATAGTATAGTGTCTAGCGCAGTGGTATGTACCGGAGAGGGGAGGCCTAAGTGACGGCTGGAGGTCTTCCAAATATCAATTGCAAAGGGGCACTGAAAGAAGATGTGACCATTGGTCTCCAGCTCACTATTGCAAAGATAACATGGCGTGGGATCGCATATTCTATGCTTGGCAAGCCTATCGGTGGTGGGCAAGCGCAATCGGGCCAATCTGTAAGTTGTTAATGAGAACTTAGGGGGGGTAGCCTTGGCCCAAATCACGGGGGCCCATTCAACAGTCTCCGCCCTCCTCCGAACGAGGTCATAAGCGCTTGCGAAAGAGTATCCCTTTCCATTGTGCGTCCAGGTGCAAGAGGCGGGGGCCAAGTTGATGGTGTCACGGACCGCCTCTCTCCCATCAAGAATGGCCTTCCACATACGGTTATGAGAGGGGGTAAGTTGGGTGTCCCAGAAGGAGCCCAAGGGGAAATATTTTCTTCTCATGTAATCTGCCCAGATGGAATCCTTGGAAGACATTAGTCTCCACGTCCATGAGGCGATCATAGCCTCCATCATCGAGTTGAGCGACCGTAAGCCAAGACCCCCCTCACTCTTGGGGAGACAAATAGTACTCCAAGCAATGTCATGCCTCTGTTTTCCCCACAAGAAATTTGCACATTTCATATCAATCCGTTTAGCCTCGTTTTGTGGAATAATGGTGCCCGCTGTCCAGTATAGAAACACCCCGCCAATCACCGAGGATAGAAGTTGGGTGCGGCCGGCCATGGATAGAGTCTTGGAATGCCATCCCTCAAGAATAGTGCTAACCCGATCCTCCAACGTCCTGCAGATAATTTTTCCCCTGTAGGAAGAGGTTAGAGGTATACCCAGGTATGTAGCCGGAAGGCATTGGCTAAGGATACCAATGCGTAAGGTGGAGCTGAACGAGTCCGCATAGTGCATCGGGCGAATGACCTTGCTTTTCCTAGCGTTCATTTGCAGGCCTGAGATCCGGTGAAACTCACAAAGGATATCCTTGATTACCAATAGAGCCTTGGTGGACCCTTTGCTGAACAGAAGGAGATCGTCTGCATATATGAGATGAGTAGGGGCTTTGGACCTGCCTTTACCCATGGGTATGTATCTGGCTTCCAGCACCGCATTGTCCAGCAGGGAGGTGAGGCATTCCATGCCGATTGTAAAAAGGAGTGGGCTTAGAGGGTCACCTTGCCTCAAGCCCCGCGTGCCACGGAACATCCCAACCGGAGCTCCATTAAGCATTATGGAGAAGGAAGTCGTAGAAATGCAGTTATGTATCCATCCAGTCCATGTCTCATCAAAGCCCATTCCCTCCAGTGATTGGATAATAAAGGAGTGCTCTATCGAGTCAAAAGCCTTTGTGAGGTCAATCTTTAAGCATGCTTTGTTGGCACACCTTTTCCTGTTAAATCCCCATAGGAGTTCCTGAGCAAGCCGGATGCTGTCACCGATTGATCTACCTCTAATAAATGCCGTCTGGTTCAGTGAAATAAGTTGAGGAAGGACAACCGCCAAGCGTATGGCCAGCACTTTGGAGAAAATTTTGTATATGATGTTGCAGCACGCAATGGGCCTAAAATCTCCAAGTCTAGAGGAGGTTGCATTTTTTGGGACCAGTGTGAGGAAGGCATGGTTGATTTGTCTAACCATGCTTCCTCCTTTACACAGAAAGTCCATAGCCGCGCAAATATCCTTTTTGAGTAATTTCCAATGAAGCTTGAAGAATCCAGCATTGAACCCGTCCGGTCCAGGTGCCTTATCCGAGGCAATAGATCGAAGGGCCTCCCAAATCTCCTTCTCATTAAATGGTCGAGATAACCATTTCCTGGCTTCCTCCGAAAGTGTGCGTTTGGGTGGTGGAGGTGCAGGCCTTATCGGGCGAGGAAGCTCGGGCCCCAGCAGCGCGGAGAAGAAGCTAACCGCCTCATTGGCGATTTCCATAGGCTTGTCGATTGTTGTCCCATCGACGTCAAACAAGATTGGGATGTTGTTTCTGTTGATGCGTGCTTTGGCCGAAAGATGAAAGAATTTTGAGTTTCTATCTCCGAGTCTAAGCCAATCAATTCGACTCTTTTGTCTCCAAGCAGATTCAATGTCCTGTAGTCTCACAATGAATTCTTTGGTCTCTTTCTCCAAGGCAGCCAACCCCGGGTCCAGGGGTTCCTCGGCAAGGGCCATAGTAATATGGTTGAGGAAGCAAGTGGCGTCCTTCTCATCTTTGAATACATTTCCTTCTGTCGCAGCCCATAATTTGAGGTTCCTTTTTACATTCTTCAATTTTTCGGCCACACGAAAGAGGGGGTTCCCCCGAGCCTCAACATTCCAAGCAGACTCCACCGTATGCGCATAGCCCGGCCGTCCTTTCCAATAGCTGAAATATCTGAATGGTTTTGGTCTAGAAATCACTTTGGAGAGCTCCACCGTTAGAAGGTGGTGGTCACTCGAAGGCAAGGCAGAGTAAACCCCGCGAGACTGTGGTAACGTGGTAAGCCACGCATTGTTCACCAAAGCACGATCCAATTTGGCAGCGATACGCGAAGGGCCGATGACAGAGTTTGACCAAGACCATGAGTTGCCGCTAGTGCTGAGTTCAAACAAGGAGCAGCTATTAACACAGTCATTGAAATCCTCCATAGGTCCCCTTTTGGGTAGCGCTCCACCAATCTTTTCGTGATCATAGCGAACAACATTAAAGTCCCCCATAACAAGCCAAGGGGAGTCTATCATTGATGACGTTTGTTCCAGCAGGGACCAAAGTTCCTTGCGTACCGTGGCGGTGTTGTCACCATATACCACCGTGAGAGTAATATTCAGTCCACCTTTGTTCTGACAATCCAAGGTGATAGCTTGAGAGGAACTGTTTATCGTGGTGCAGCACCAAGCGGTGGTTTTCCATAGGACGTATACCCGCCCCAGCGGAGTTTCATTGTGGGTGAATGCCCAATCATTTGGGATTAGAGCAGCGAACTTCGCCCTTGATTCAGGTCTTATTTTGGTCTCCACCAGACCAATCAGATCCGCCTGATTTGTAACGAGGTCCCTCAATAGTAACCTCATTTTCCTTGCCTTATTCAGTCCCCGCGTGTTGCATACTGCAACCTTCATTGGGGGATGGTATGCGTTGGGGCCGGCTGCCCCGTGGTTGACTGTTGCGGCCTATGGCATTTCTTTTTCCTATGTGTTGCAGTGTTCCATTGTGGATTGTTGGCCGTTAAGATTTCTGGGAAGGGGATGGAATCATTGGAAATTTCTTCCCCTTTTTCTGAAGTTGCCATCTCTGCATTCAAAGGGTATGTGCTTTGATACTCAGGTATGGGTCTATTCAAGTCCAATCTATGTGAGCATTCCGGGTCTGATGGCCCTTGGTTAAGTTTGCGAGGGTTCGCGATCCTTCTGTGGAGTAGTATTCTATGCCCATATGGGAGGCCCCCCGGTGCTTTGCCATGATGCCCCGACCTCTTACTCTTATTGAACTGTGGATTTCGGCCATAAAGTGGGACTTCCGAGCTTCTGTTGAGAGGTTGGTTGTCCATGGGAGCTAAGGGGATGGATGAGGTACAGAACAGTTGCTGCTCATGTTGAACTTGCGTGGAGAGTAGGGTCTGGGTATTCGGAAGCAAAACTGACTGCTTAGTGCCCTCAAGTCCTGTGGAAGTTTCCAATTGCTCCTCCCGCTGTGTATCTTTCCCTGTACCTTCCTCAGAAGTGTTCCCCATCGATTGTGCAGGGCTGTCACCAACGTGATTTTGAAATGGGCATCCCCTTGTAGTATGGCCAAAGGAAATGCAATGATTACATCTAGGTGGCTGCCATTCAAGTTCCACTCCAATAAGTTGTCTTTTCCCGGAGTAGAACACAAGGGGAACTGCTGACGGTATAGCCTTCGAGGCGTGGATGGAGATACAACATCTCGCATATCCATCGCGTTGTCCCAAAGCTGTAGCCGCATCCATGAACAGCGGCGTGCCCAGCAGGCTTCCGAGTTTATTCAGAATGGTCTCCGATGTATGACCGAGGCACAATCCGTGGAAGCGAACCCAGAGAGGGAGTTCGGATAGCATTTCCTTCTCCAGGCAAGCGCCTGCATCCCATCGGCGGACCGCCATGAATCTCCCTTGGAAAAGCCATGGCCCCCCCGTGAGGATTCGCTGACAATCTTCCTCCGATGCTAGCTTGAGGTAGTAAAATCCATTTGGGCGGGGTATGAGCTGTGACTCCCCCGACGGCTTCCATACTTTGTGAATGAAGTTGGATAGGAGTTTGAAGTATGGTCGCTTACCAAGGACATAGAAAACCAGTGTGTGTTCCCAGATTCTGTCGAGCGACCTGGCCTCCGCTTCATCAACGAACGCCACTTCCTCCCCTTCAAGAAGGACCGGGGCAGAGTAAGCCAACCTCCTGGGTCGCGGTGGTTGTGTCGTCTCTGATCCGCAAATATCCCGCCAGGATGGCATTGGGGGAGGGGAGCCGTTGTGTGGGTGTAGTGGCGGATGACCGTGGTCCAAAATAGGAAAGGTGGTACCCGTTGGTGTCGGTGTCTCCGATGAGGCAGGCTGGAGGGGTGGCTGCGGGGGTGGCTGAGGTGGGTGGTGACTGGAGGGGGGCGGCAGGGGTGGTGGCGGGGGGGGGTTGGGGGTTAGGGTTCATTGGGGTCTCTCTCTCTCTCTCTCTCTAGAGAAGGAAGGAGATGGTACTGATGCCCACGTTTTATGAAGTTTCCTATTGCTTTTGCGAGGGTAATACATGTAGGAAGGGATTAACTTTGTTGCCTTATTTGTGCCCAACAAAAAGAGGAAAAATTGTGGTGACGAAGGAATATTCTATGTCTTTCACTCTAATTTATTTGCTTTTGCATAGGTAATGTTGATTTCTACTAACAAAATTTATTTATTTAGATGAATTGTTTAAGTTGATTCTACAAGAAAGAAATTAGCTTCTTTGCTTCTCTTTTGTTACTTCATTTAGAAGACGTTGTTGTTCTATTAGAATTTTGATGGTGCAAAACTTGATTATTGGATTAGTTTGTTTCTTATTGTTTAATGAAGAAAGTTTTACTTTTACTATGAGAGAGACATATGGACATGAATATTATTTTATGCTATTTTTCTTCGGACTCGTGTCTGGTCAAAAGACTTGATCACTATCATGCACTTCAAATACTAATGAGGAACACGTGTGGAGAGGGAATTGAACATTGTTGCTCTGATATCATATTGTAATGCCCCCAAAGATCTGAATACTCAACAAACCCGTTTCCATGCACGTAATATCCACATTCGAAATGCACACACAAACAAGCGTGAGAAAGTGGCATGAAAAAAAGCCGAATCTGAAAATTTTCCATTTCATTTTCATTCATTCACGTACTATCCATGAGTATTATTCATTCAACATTCCATGTTCACAAAACATTACATATCATGTATATATAAAAAGTTGTCCATACACATACATAACCATGTCTTTTCAAGAAGCTACAAGTAAAAGTGAAAGCAGAAAAGGGCAAGTATTGTATTATACCACAAAAGTATGTATGTTACAATTGAAAAAAGATAATATTAATTAGGGAAAGTTGCAAGGGTATCTTTGCAACTTTCTCACACAAATATAAAATTGTATGGGACTATTGAGAACCCTATTCAACCCATTCCCCCTTCGTCTCTTCCGCCTAAATACCGAGGGAGAGAAAAGAAGAGGAGGAGAAAAGAAGAAGAGAAGAGAAGAAGAGAAGGAGAAAAGAAGGTAAGATCTTATTCCTCACCTTCTTTCCATTCCATTTTTTTACTCGTGTCTTGAGTTGTTTCGGGGGTATTAGATTTTGATATTATTTTAGGGTTGTGATGAAATGGAGGATAAAATTAGAAATCTTTACTTGATGTTTATGGGAGGGGATCATGATCTTGTTTACATGTAAAAATACGTGGAGAAGGAATGGAACTTGGAATAAAAATCAGTAGGAAGAGTTGTATTGTTGGAACAAAAATGTTGATAGATTTGATTTTTCATGTGAAAATTTGTGAGGATGATTTATTATGTTCATTTTTTTGTGGACTGTATGTATGTTTTTGAACTTTTGTGAATATTTGATCGTGGAATAATACCCTTTCTTGTGGATTATGTGATTATCATTAGAATATATTAATTTTAGTGATTAGAATAGAGATAACAATGGATATATGGATTCGAATGGAGAGGATTAAGGGATAGCATCATGTGAATGTTTATCTTACAAAATATTGAATGTGGAAAAAAAAGAAGAGATAAGTACACACATGTTGTTGATAAAACCGTCATTAGCATACATACAAAAATCCAATTAACCACAGAATTCCAGAACAGATTTTCATATGTATGAATCCAGGTTAACAATGATAAGAGAAATATCCGATTAAATAACATATGCATATTCACGCAAGGGAAAAATCCGGAAACCATCATCACAAACAATGCGACAAAGAAAGAGTAGAGTTAGAAATCATAACCGAAGCATCCTGTTGTAGGACTCCCCTTAGAGAGACAACGCCCCCCACTTTACCGGCGTACAGGGCCTTGGCGTGCCGCTCTCAGGGTCCGACGGTCCACGCTCGTCGACGGTGCGCACCGTGCTTGAGCGTCCTCGAAAGCCACCTCCGTAGACGAAACCCGAGATCGAGAGAGGAAAAGGCGTCCTCCAAAGAGAGAAGGGCGCTGAGAAGGAATAGAATGTTCGTAACCCACACCCACGCACTTTAAGAGATACTTAAAGACGTCCGGGCGGTTACATTTTGTGAGAAGATAATGGGGCGTTACCCTTGGAATTCAAAACACGCGGTTACAAAACCGACTCGGTCTTTGCCACGCCACGCCACGCCACGCCGCAGCCGCAGCCGAGCCCGGCCCGGCGCGCCGCGCGCACGTGCGTGCGTGCGATGTGGTCTAAAGTCCTCTCTATTCTATTTCCAGACTAGTCTCAGGACTTCCCACATATAAACCAAGTCCCAGTTTTATCTCTCCACGATGTGGGACTAAACAGCACCCCACAGAGTTGAAACATTGAATTCCAGGAATTGAGATGCATCAATACAACTTGATATTGACCATCAAATTGCATCAAACTATCCCAATACAGTTAATTCCAACACATGTTACATTGGTAAGTAATAATGTGAGGGATAATGATGACAAACTATATTTTCTTAGGTGTGGGTTTTTAGAGAACATTTTAAATTGGAGATTTTCATCGTAGGGCATTTACTTTTAGTGAATGCAAGAATACAAATCTTAAGAAAAGTAGTAGATTAGATGATGACTATCAACATTATGGTATTGGATCTTAGAAAATGAGAGGATTGTTAAGGATATTCTATAAAGTATATTGGATTATACTTGGTGAGGTGAATGACAAAGATGGAAGACGATCGACGAGGGCAAGGGATTAAGATCCACATAGAGTTATTGATCGTTAGTCACCCATTCTCTAACGATTTGGTCTATCATAATGTGATCCTATTTATATTTGCAGCAAAGTCAAACTCGAACAAAATATCCAGGAATTTGGACAATGAGACTGCTCATTTCAGATGTGAGGATTTCCTTGTAAATAGTGTTTTACCATTCCTCTCATGAGTTGGTTATTTATTCAATATTTATATTTTGCGGTCATAAAGACACATATGTGTTGAGTTAATATTAGGACAGATGGAAAAAAATCACGAGAATACATTGAGAGATGTATTTGATTTTAAGATAGATCATTGGAAAGCTATAATATGAAAAACATGTGGTGAAAGAAAAGAAGAGTGAAATAAGAGAAATTTGGAACTTCGCTCCATACTGGCCAGGTAGATCCATCAGACTGAAACTCGTTGTATAGCACAAGAAGAGGTGACCAATCAGATATTAATCTGTGATCAATCACAAGTAAATTACATGCCTGAAAAGCAAATAAGAAGGAGTTACTCCGGGGATAGTCACTTGAGAAGTGATGACTTCTCGCTCTGTCCAAGTAATAGGCATGTGCTATACATTTGAGGGTTAATGATTCAATGGATTGCTAATTGGTTAGGGTACCTACTAGTTACATGTAATTTTAACCACTAGAGAATTCCTAAAATGAGTTACACAATATATACAATAAGAACACAATCACATCCAATATTGTGAAGATTGATAATGAAAGGAAAGTGGATAATTAATGATAAAAGATATCGAAGAAGAAAAAAAGAGAAAAAGAAGGAAAAACTTCCATCGCCTGTAGAGTATAAACCGTTATTTTTCATCCTAAGTTATGTCTTTTATATGTCCTCGCTGAGCCTTTTCTCACATCCTTAGTTGACAAACCAACTCAGATGATGATCAAGGCTCACTTCACCGTGTGGAAGTCCACCCGACCACCTCAACGCTAATTCCGTCAACATTCAACACCAACGCATCCAACTCTCCTACTCACTATCATGTATGTGGCCCCTCGAGAAGATAGTGAACAGAGCATCACCTTTCTGTACTATATCCAAGGAGAAGAAGATATGATCCACGTTATGCTTTTGAAAACCATAATAATGATGACCAATCTCACTTCGAGATTGGAAGCTATGATATGTTACCATCGTCAACATCAACCACCCCATGACGAAGAATGGTGGAAAGAAGCTTATTTCGTGAAGGACTTTTTGTTTATTTTTGGAAGTTCACTAATGGTGATGTAATCTAAGATGTGGATATGATGGTTAGCATGCAACCATTCCTTTTTGTACAATCTTGAAAAAAATCTAGTTGGGAAAGTTTATGAAATTAGATTATTATAATTCTTGTTATACATATATCTCCACATGTCTTGGAACGCTAAAAAAACATTTGTGAAAGAAAAGAAGAGTGGAATAAGAGAATTTGCTACTTGATCCCTATTTTTCAGGTAGATCTATCGGATCGAACCTCTTGTATAACACAAGATGAGGTGATCAACTGACTGGATATTAATCCGTGATAAATCATAAGTAAATTACAGGCCTAGAAAGTAAATGAGAATGAGTGTCTCTGGGGATAGTCTATTGAGAAGTGACGACTTCTCACTCTGTCCAAGTCTTGGGCCTGTGCTATACCTTCGATGGTTAACGAATCAAAGGACCGCTAATAGGTTAGGTACCGATTAGATACATGTAATCTTAACCATTAGGGAATCCCTGGGATGAGCTACACAATATATACAATAATAACAATCACAACCAATATTATGAAGAAGGTAATGAAAGGAAAGTGGATGGTGAATGATTAAATATTGAAGAAGGAAAAAGGGAAAGAAAAACTTCCACCACCCGTAGAGTATAAAACTGCTATTTTTCATCCTAAGTCATGTCTTTTATATGTCCTCACTAAGCCTTTGCTTACATCTTTAGTTGACAAACCAACTCATGTGATGGTCAACACTCACATTGCACCACGCAAAAGTCCACCTGACCGCCTTGTCACTAACTCTGTCCACGTTCGGCACTGGCACAACTAACTCTCCCACTCACCGTCATTTCTGTGACCCCTCGAGAGGATAGTGAGTAGATCATCACATCCCCATACCAAATCCAAGGGTAAGAAGATAGGATCCATGCTATGATTTTGGAAACCATAATGGTGATGATCAATCTTACTTAAAGATTGGAAGCTATGGTCTATTACCATCGCTAGCATCAACCACCCCATGACGAAGAATGATGGAAATATGCTTACTTCATGAAGGACTTTTTATTTGTTTGGAAGTTCACTAATGGGGATGTAACTTTTTGTAAGCCCTTATTTTTATGAATAATTGTGTATTCCTAACCTCATTAGTTTAAGATGTGGATATGATGGTTAGAATGCAACTATTCCTTTTTGTACAACTTTAAAACAAGCTATTGGGGAAGTTTATGGAATTAGATTATTATAATTTCAGCTGTACATATCTCTCCGTATGTCTTTTTCTTATGTCATCGTGATTTTGTTGAGACGTTTGGAAATCGATTTTCTATTTTCGTGCATTTCTTTCCTTAGTAACTTTGTTGTGCTGCATGTTATAAGCATCATGTGTCAATCAAACCCGATCGTATCGGTCATAGGGGATCGGGGTGTTTCACTGTAGCTATACAAAAGGACCTCTAAACAAAGCTGCTCACTACTGTGATTGCTCCGGTGCACACGTAGGTCCACAAAGGGTCCTTCATGAGCAAAGGCTCAGTATGATACTAAAATCTCAACAAGGTAAGGTACTAATTAGCAAAAGTGTGCAAAAGAGAACTAACTTGTTAAATCATTCTCACAAAAGAAAACTCTCTATTCTTTTGATTTATTCAATTAATCAAGCATAGTGGATAGTCTGTGGTCTTGGCCCGCTCAAGGCCTCACACTATGACTCTAAGGCACTAGATACCTTAGGGTTGGGTGCCTCTATAGGCTGCAGTGGAGTACTGGAAGACCTAATACTTGTACATCTTGCATACTGGATTCCTAATACATGTACATCCTGCATATTGGAAGACCTAGAAACGTTTATGATCACACCACCCTCGGGTATTTCTAATACATGTACATATTGCATACCAGAAGACCTAAAATAAATCCGAAGTTTTAGATCAATTTAGATTGTCTTCTTCAGGGTTTTATCATTAAGTTTCTCATTTGATCATTGGGAGTCGGTATCGATCATATACTTTTCAAAAGCATATATTATACCTAGGTGTTGATCATATACTTTCCAAAAGCATATATCAAACCTACAAATTCAGTCAAGCTTCCAAAGTGAGATGACTATGCATGAAATTTGATTCTCAATATCTCATGAGTGAGTTCATGTCTTCCGATTTAGTAAATGAACATGTATGATCCTTTTGAGAGATTGTATTACTCATATGCCCTTGTATGCATACCATCGTGCCAGTATATAGACCTTGATTAGATCATCAACCTATCAGTCTGCCAAATGTACATACTTAAACATATAGTAACACATCTGCCTTAGGCCAGAGGATGTGTGCATATATCTTGACAACATAAGACATAGGTCTTTGATTATCTCGATCTCGTTAAGTCAACTCTTTGACCTAACTTATCTAACACATCTGAATCTCTATTCATATACAGAGGATCTGCATCAAGAGGTCAGTTAGATATCAACCTATTAGAGAAAGGATTGCCTAGAGATCATCTCTTAATAATCATTTGACGGTGCTTGATGAGTCCTCAATCTAACTATTTAAATATTCATCCAAACACCAACCTCTTGATTCAACAATTGAATCAATAACTGTATGATCATCAAGATGGCTATGGTGCATAATCCTAATTGTACTAATGGACCTATTATGCAAAGTAATTATTCTTCATTTTCAGATTAGAAAATGATATTTGCAATAACATTTATTGCAGAACGGCTCGTTGTACGCTCGCATGTCCAACAATCTCCCACTAATCCAAATAGCCATTAATGGGCTTATCTTTAAACCCACACTCATGTGTTAATCATAAGCTATTTTTAAAAAAATAGCTAGGTAAGCTGACTAGTCATTCTGTGCCCAAAAGACTACGCCAAGTCTTTTTACGTTACTTCTATATCTCCTAGTAACAATGCTCGCATCAAATGTGAATGTTGCATCTTATACAACCAATAGTCAATCTTGTTAAAGCAATTATAGTGTCTTTGAAACTACAACTCAATAATCGTTATAACCAGCATGTAATTTCTATTATCCTTATCAGAATACCCTTATTCATGGAGATCTCTATTTCCTAAGACTAAGACCCAGTCGTATGTCTTATAAGGCATATGTACTTAAGATCTTTTAGATCACTATTTACAAAGTCTTAAGTTCTTGAAGATAAGACTTTGAGATCACCATCTCAAAAATATTTTCCTCTTTGAAGGTGTTGTTATTACTACAACTAAGTATTTTATCTCCATAGTGGGATTAGTAATAGTTTACTATTCCCACTGCATGGCAGACATCTGACTTTTGTACACATCTAGCATATTCTGAGCTTACTAAAGCGGATGAACTAAGGCATGTAGCTTTGGTGTTCACATCCTCAACTCTTTGAGGTGCTATCCCTTTAGATAAGTCGGTACCATATCTTATGAGAAAGAAGCCTTTCTTGGAGTTTTCTCAAAAATGGAATGTTTCGAAAGTGTACCACTAATGTGACAGTCTCAATACCCTCTTATCTTTGCTTCTGAACAACTTCAAAACTAAGATCTAAGAGGCATCCTTGAGATCAATTAGATTATAAAACACTTATTATCATCCTCATATCATTTCAAATGATTAGGATTTCATCAACACTTAGCATGATGAACACAAAGACACTCCCACTAAGCTTCACATGTTCATTAAGATTGTATCTGAAATTATAACCTTTATAATTTCATCAAATCTGATGGTCCAACTACAAGAAGCTTATTTGAATCCATAGATGGAGTTCTCTTACACACTTTGCATTCCTCAACTATGAAGTCCTAGGGCAACTTCATATGAATATCATTGGTGGGGAATCTATAGAGGAATGCAATCCTGACTTCCATCTTGTAGATGTCATAGTCAAGTTGTGTAACTATAGTTAGCAATAATCTGATGAGATTAAGCATGGTCACTAGAAAGTAAGTCTCAGATTCCCTCTTTCTCTTGAATATCCATTTACACCTAACGGGTCTTACCCTTATAGGTGCATCCTCGAGGATCCATATACAACACTTGTATATGAAGCTTACTTTAGACTTTATTGCTAACAACCATCTTTCCATGTCATGATCCTCAGAAGCTTCATCGTATGAAGTGAGATCATTATCAGACTTAACTGACACATGGAATTCATCCTCAAACTCATTTGAAGAGGTATGTGTTTCATCTATAAAATGTCCCTTTTAGTTTCCGATTTCAGGAGCCTCATTGTCTTCTCAAGATTCAATGAGTTCCTTTACTTCATTTTCACCTTGATTCTCAAGAGAGTCATCATCTAAGAATCGTATCCTTTGAGATGAGATCTTTTAAGAATCTCAAAGTCATAAAGTAGGTATACAATACCATCCTTTATATTCCTAATGAAGTAACACTCTTTGATGATAGTTTCTAGCTTACTTGCATGGAATCTTATTAAGGATATATATTGTAGTCTCTACTACATATATACCTGGAAACTAAGAGGTAATTATGCTAAGATTCGTCATTGATCAAATCATGTCACACATGATCTAATTGCATCTCTCTACAACTCTATTGAGTTTAGGTGTATTAGGAGTGGGATAAGAATGATATTCCTATCTCCGTAAGGTATTTCATGAATTCATCTAATAGGTACATGCTACTTAGGTCAGATCAAATTCAGTTCATCTTCCTTCAAACTTTGGTTCTAAACCAAAATTGTGAAATCTTTGAACATTTCAAAAGTTTCTAAGGTGAAGGGAAGAAATCTCATGTCACAAAAAATCATCAATTGATATCACATATCATTACCATTTATTATGATACATATGATCTACATACATCAATATGTATGAGATCTTGAATACCTATGCATCTTACACCATTCCCAAAGAAGAGTGTATTGGACATTTTTTACTTTGAATACAACACTCGTAAGTATGTAGTTTTTGAACCTTTAGACAATCTAAAGTTCAATATCTTACTAGTCTATTGATCTTATCAATAGACATATGTCCAAGGTTTGATGCCATATATATCATTGTCAAATGATCTTTATCCTTCTATTGGTCTTTTAAGATTTAATTTTCAGTATTAGAAATATTAATGAACTATTCATTAATATTATAATTTAGTAGAATCATCTAGATGCTAGAATACTATTTGAAATATATCCATCATAGCTCTTAATGATAGGTCTATTCCAGAATTCATGTTTATTACCAACATTTAGAAATAGACAATGAGTGTATTCTAATATCTAGGCCATAGAGACATTCTCTAAGACTAAGGGTTCTCCCATTAAAAATATGAAATCTGTCTATCCAATAGAGATTGTTGCAACAGTTGCATCAATATCCATATGAATGACTATTAAGCCTTAAGATCAAATTTTCCAGTATTCTAAAATATATGCAACCAAGTACAAATGTCATTAGAAGAATGAGGTGTAATTATTAGACTTTGATCTTATCTAATAAGAAAGTAATTTCAATGATTATATGTAGATATACAATATTTCGATGCACTATCCAGAGTCCTTTTCTAAGGATTCTAGATAGTCTAAATAGCCATACTATCAGTACATCAACTTATTGCAATATTGGCATTCATCTAACTCTTTGGATGTTATATGAAAGTCATAGAAGTACAGTCAACCCTTTGAACAATCCTTCTTACTTGGGTTAGACTCATGCTTCCACTGCGATCCCTTCATATATAAATAACCATTGCTTAAGATGAAGGATCTCTTATGTTGAACTCAACATAAGAGTATTTCAACATTTATATATGCGTCATTCAATTCATACAAAATGGATATTATGAAGATTAATGAAGACTTGAGTATATATAGTAGAATGATGAAATTCATCATATCTACATCCATCTTAACTTTCAAAGACTTTTGGTTCAGGCGGGTACTCAAATATTTTGTGCATCATCTCTTATTGAGCCGCCATTCTGCATAATGCAGTGAACCATGTCATTCATGATTAAATGTCAAGAGCACATATGTATGTCAAAAAACATCTTATTAGATTTTATAAGGATTTTCAATAATTACGATCATCATCGACATGATACTTCCAAAGCATACTCGATGAGAGATCAAGACTATAGAGACACACAAACCCTAGTCATATTGTCTATTTAATTGTTATTCCTCATTATTACGAGGAAATTTGTACATTGCAATCACATACATTATATATCCAACTACAAGTACATGAATCCAATTCATGATAGTTTACTGGTTATTATTGAGTATAGTACTGAGTGGGTTTAATGTAGGTTATCTGAAATAAGATAATTTTCCATACACATACATATTTTATTTTGATTTAGGATTTTTATATCAAAATTATCCTGCCATGTCAACTTTGAAAGTTCATTCCCTTATTCACTTTCAAAGTGAGAGATATACTTACCATTATATCTCAAGCAAGATCTGTGATTTTTTTCTTACCTTTGTTACATCTCAATGATATGAGAACCTATAACTCAGGTAAAAAGAAGCGGGAACTCATTCTGCCTTGCAAGTCCAACTTGCATTTTCTAATTCGGTCTTTAACACCCGAGCCCACCACTCCAAAGATGATGCTACCCTGTTGTTAATTGAACCAACCGTCAACAAGAATAGAACTTGTTATGCGCAATCCAATATCACCCCAATGATATGAGGACCTGATATTGGGGTCACTACTAATACTGCCTTACTCTTTTGAGAAACAAAGAGCTCGATCCAGATGCGCTCGTATACAGAAGCTGTCACTTCGGATATGCGTCTCCTACATACAATCTCTGATGACGGAATCATTCATCTTGGCGAGAGACCATGGATGCACTTATGCTATCCTCCATATCCATTCAAATTTTAATTAATCATTATGGATCATATTTACATGATTAATTCTTCCAAGGGAAATGCTACTCTATTCATAATAGAGATCTTAAATGGAAATAATTAATTTAATCATATTAAATTAATTATTAATCCAATCAATTAACCAACAAATAATTTTGATTGTTATTTGAAGGATGATATATTCTCAAAATACATATTATCTAAATTTTAATAATTAGAAAAATACATCACGATCATTTCAAGCATTATCATTTCATTACATGTTGTCATGGCCAGTATTGACAGGAATGAGAGAAACCGCTCATGGAGCAACCTGCTACCCCAACTATCTCCGACTGGACACCATATCCACCTCAGGCTAAGATAATGCGATTTGATCATTTTGTATTTTAGATGATAATCGATCTTTCAACCAAAGTTATACCATATAATATTCATCAAGACATTTTTTATTAATATTTTAAGAAGATCTGCTAAATAAATCCCCAATCCTATTCAAGCAATTATGTTTGTTGGAATTGATGCAACCAATTATGATCAAGATCAATTATCTTATCAATTTTGGATAAGACAATGCCATTCAAGGAAATAATCATCATCACTAAATATTTCATAAATATCATAAATAATTATTTCAAGAAATTAACCATTAATTTCCATTAATTTAATTGAATGACAAAAACAAGGTTCATGATCAAGTATGTAACTTCTAGCAGTGACCCATACTTACTAAAATTAGCATAACTCATCAAACAAAAAACAAATCACATAAATTAAGTTTCTTTGATTTGTCAGTTTGATTTATAACAGAACCCACGTGATGTTCATGCATTTCTAGGTGAATTAAAATCATAATTAACTCTTTAGTTACATCAAGATTTGTCATCCCCAATACAGTGGATACATGTTCAAAAAAAAAGATCATAACATGAGCAAACAGATTCTAAATCACGCAAACTCAAGTCCCACGATTTCCTTATTTAATGGGAAACATAATTCAAGTGATAATTTTAAATTTAAACACATTGAATAGAGCGAAAAAAATCACACAAAATAGGGCTGCGAAAAATGCGATGAAAAATCAGAAAATAAATTTATGCCCTTATCATCGTAGGTTTACGGATTATATCCAAAAACTCCGTCCTATGGATTTTATACCACTTGAAGGATATGCAAAATCCTTAAGCACATCATGGAAGCATGGAGATCGCATCATATGCGACCGTAAACGACTAGTCAGACTAGTTGCTCGGGGCAACAGAATTTAAAAAAATTTAAACACTGAAACCACGTTATCCAAGAACACTTCTCGGATCGTTTCATCTAAATCACAAACAAGTATTATATTTACCTCTTAAAGTGTGGTTGTGATCGAGTCTCTAAACAAAGAGACCTCCTATCTCAAGTCCGATCCAACGGAGGAGACGCTTGCGAACATGTTGATGAAACGTGTGCTCCTCGCATCCATGTTGATGATCCAAGCGGCGAATCTCCTGATCTCGTCTCACGAGATCCAACGTCTTCTTCACGAGTGAGGTGCTCTGAAGGAGATGGAGATCAACGGGAAGTCAAAGTGGCAGCACAATGACGTGGCGATGACGACGACCCTTTATAGGGTTTAGGGTGGACGACCACTCTAAGGAGGCAGAGAGGGGGCTTGTGTAGAGAGAGATGGAGAGAGTTTAATTCCTCTTGGAATTATGTGTGTAATATTAAAAGGCAAGGGCTACCATTCCTTTTATACTAGTTGGATGTACATGGATCTCAATCCATGCGCTCTCTTAATCTACGGTGTAGACTAAAAGTTTATTAATCAATGACCATGATTTGTTGCTCCAAAAAAAAATAACAACAATTAGTTTAAAACAAATTAATTATACCCTTTTTCAAGATAATACTTAATTCATTTTAATTTTCATCAATATACATAGATAATGTAGAAGACTAAGTCTCTGTACTAAATATAGGGTGGTCGTCCTCCCTTGAACAAGTCAAGTGGACGACCACCAAAAAGAGACAAGGTCTTCTTTTTATCTATTTATATATTGTAATCAATATGCAATAACTATTATTGTATTTATCTTCACAAAAAATAATTCCAAATGAAATTGGTAAAAACTTCAATATTGCAATTCACAAATATGAATCATATTCATATATCAAACATAATATGTAAAATAGATTTACAATTAATTGTTCATTGTGAATCCAATTCACAACACCATATAATTTGTAATTCTATTTACAATTAAATCTCTCCAATGTATTATAAATCATATTTATAATATCCATGATTATTTTGGATAGTGATATCCACATTAATCATATCCTTGATGATTAAATTATATTTATTTATCCTGGATCTCTATTCTCATGTGCCCAAATAACATGAATCACATTCACATTATTCACATTTTTTATAATTAAATCAAATTTAATCATCTCAGACAACTCTCCTAATATGAATCAAATTCATATTATTCATGATAACTAAATCATATTTAATTATCAATATCTCAATGCTCAGATACATTATTCAACAATGGAATTATTCTTGAACTCTTTCAAGAATAATGCACTTTCTATGCAGATACTTGAAGATAATGACACGACGATTGTACGTTTCACGTGTAATGACTTGGATATTGAGATCATATCTCAAATCCAGATCTCGGAGACCTCCCACAGATGTTTGATTAAATCAAAGCTGTAAATCTAATCTTCTTATTGTATCTGAATCACATTCAGATCATTTTCTAACATTTGGACGAAGATTAGATTACTTCTCTAGTGAGAGAAGTCACTAAAATCCAGACGTGTTTCGTCACTCCCTCGGAATGGAAGCGTCATGGTTATATAACCGTTTATGATCACATCACCCTCATGTATTCCTAATATCTATACATCATGCATACTTGAAGACCTAGAATAAACCTGAAGTTTTATATCAATTTAGATTGTCGTCTTCAGGATTTTATCATTAAGTTTCTCATTTGATCATTGGGAGTCGGTATCGATCATATACTTTCCAAAAGCATATATCATACCTAGGTGTTGACCATATACTTTCCAAAAATATATATCAAATCTACAAATTTAGTCAAGCTTCCAAAGTGAGATGACCATACATGGAACTTAAATCCCAATATCTCATGAGTGTGATCATGTCTTCTGGTTCAGTAAATGACATGTATGATCATTTGAGAGATCATATTACTCATATACCCTTGTATGCACACCAGCGTGCTGGTGTATAGGCCTTGATCAGATCATCAACCTATTGGTCTACCAAATGTACATACTCAAACATATAGTAATACATCTGTCTCCGATCAGAGAATGTGTGCCTATATCATGACAGCGTACGACATAGGTCTTTGGTTATCTCAATCTCGTTAGGTCAACTCTTTGACCTAACTTATCTAACACCTCTGAATCTTTATTCCTATGTAGAGGACTTACATCAAGAGGTCGGTTAGATATCAACCCATTAGACAAAGGATTGTCATCTCCTACTCATGCTGGAGATCATCTCTTAATAATCATTTGATGGTGCTTTATGAGTCCTCAATCTAACTCTTTAGATATTCATCCAAGCACCAGCCTCTATGATTCAACAATTGAATCAACAGCTGTTTGATCATCAAGATGGCCATGGTACATAACCCTAAGTACTAAGGGACCTATTATGCAAATTAATTATCCTTCATTTCAGATTAGAGAATGATATTTGCAATAACATTTATTACATAATGGCTCGTCGTGGGCTCGCATGTCCAACAAGATTAGCAGCTCAAGGTGTGCTAAGCAGCATGTCCCCCAACCAATACAATTATTGGGTTCCTAGTGATTAAGTTTCTACCTCAAGATCCAAGGGTGCTTACACCTCCCTTAGCGGTACCTACATCTACCCCACATGTTGTTTAAAAATGTTACTGTGACATGGAAAGAAATGCCGCAGTGGAAGAATCGTCGTTGAGCATAAACAAGTAAGACAGATCTGGGAACCCATGCAACCGTTCAAATGATGCTAGGGATGCTCTTACTCGTTGAGGTGCATCGCAACATGTTTCAATTCAATTTAGCTCACATTGAAATCTATTTTAATTATTTATCAACCCATTATAATTTATCTAAATATTTATCATCCCTAATCATATTATACATAGTCTACATCTTTTCCAAATTGATTTGCATCATTTTTATGGTCCAAATGAGTCCACAATCTTAAGATGATCGATCAGTACTGATCGGCCAACACTGGGAACATGATTCATCATTCTGGATCAAATTGATCAATCATTGAAATTGACATGATTGATTAATATTTGAATGATTGACTCATTCAAATATGTATGATCAATCAATTTAATCCGAAAATTCTCTAACCTTCGATCTGATTTCACCCACATGTTCTTAGTGTTACCCACATCATGAATATATATCCGTCTTCAACATACACGTAGTATATCAGTAGAAAAATACAAAAATATGATGCAATACGAGACGTATTTCGGTGCAAAAACACATCATGAATATATATCCATCTTCAACATGCACGTAGTATATCAATAGAAAAATACAAAAATATGATGCAATACGAGACGTATTTCGGTGCAAAAATATGTCCCGATGCGGAATTGATGCCATAACAGGAGAGTACACTATCAAACACTCGTGGAGAGAAATACATGCGGTTCCAACAACAAGAGGTGGGTGAAACTGTACCTACAACAATGTTCTCCCATGAGCTTCCTTCACCCAAAATGAGAGTTCCACGACGTTTCTTGGAACATGGGTGTGTCCATGATTATCCATGTTCCGAGCTCTTCGAATATGGCATCCTCGGGCTTCCTATCAATGGTTGAGAAATCACTCCAACGGTGGTGCTTCGACGAGAGAGGAGGAGCTCCGGCGATGACTTGGGTTGGTCTGACTAGCCAAGTTAAGCGGCTCCCTTTTTATATAGGTCAACAAAATTTAGATCGGGATCTAGATCCATTAGCTGTGACTCGTTTATATTTTGCATATAACTTTCTCATACGAACTCCGATTCTGATGTTCTTAGGCTCGCTGGAAAGGTTGTTACGAGTACTACAAGATGAGGTGGTCACTTTCCAATTTAACTACTGGACCAGGTCAGAAAATGAGAAAGAGCGAGATCCTTTTATGAGAGGTCTTACACATCATCTCCCAATCCACAATTACGCAAGTTGCTTCGTACTTTTCTTCATCTTCTTCTCCCCTTAGATCAGGCCCTATCTCCTACTACCAAGGACCCTCCACCCACATCACAACTCGAGTTACCATAAATTTACTCATGCATCTTCAATTGCATATATTTCAGATAAAATCGTTATTGTGTCCTTCATTGCATTGTTTTCATTCGATTGTTGTAGTCTGAAGCGGTATTGGATCCGTGCTTGAGAATCAAAGAGACGCTTCAAATCAATAATTGCTTGTGTAGATTTTGTTCTTTGAATTTGACGTATTTTGATTTGAGTTCTTCTAATGAGCTAAATCTGATGTTGGATTGAAGTTGTGATGCATCTTTGTTTCGATTAGTACTAGTCTAGTAATAAATCAAATAAGATCGAAGGTACATCTGTTGCTTTTGCTAGTTCTTTTGATTTTTCTCGAGCTGCTGCGAATGAGCTGGTTTGAACGATCATGCATCTACATTTAAGCACCTTAGCTTAATCTCGATATTCATCTGAGCTCCAAATCAAGGAATCACGAGATGAATCACTCACATGATGGGTGGTTAAATCGCGCGCGCACTCTCGAAGATGTTGATATTTGCTAGAGCACGTCTACTTTTTCTGAAAATTACAAATCAGTCCCTCGGTAGGGACCTTTTTGAAACAAGAGGCTAAATTTTATTTGCATTTCCAACGTGGGTGCATTTGATTGGGTTTACAGCTGATTTTTTTAAAACTTTTATGGGGCTAGGTACTCTTCGGCAATGTTTTGAAAACCGGATCGGACCGGTTCAACATATTTTTTTGACATGGTTTAACCACGTTCAACCGAAGCTGAACCACAGTTAATTTTTAAATTATTTAAAAATATTACTGATAGTAGGAGTTGATGATTACCTATTTCAAACTTCTAACCAACTACACTAACACAACTTTTACATGTACTAGGTTTTAAATATAATTAAACTATTGAGCTAGAATTTAAGAGAGTTTTATAGGATATTTTGCAGTTTGATCCTTCGGGATTATTACATTTACAAATTAGACCTTAAAAATGAATGATTTGCAAATTGGCCTTTTATTGTCCAACTATCGTGTATTTCGCTTTAAATGGATTCTTCATTTGCAAAACAATCCTTCACTGTTTGTATTCTTTAGTTTAACTGGATTCTTTATTACTTCCTAAAATATTAGTCTGCATATATCAATAACAAGTAGGGTTTTTTTTACATTTATGTCTTTCTTAACTTTCGCTATATCAGTTAATCTCTCCTTTTTTGTAATATCAGTGGTGCCCCAACCTTCTTGTAGTGTAAACAATTGTGCTCTCGGATTAGTTGTCGTCCATCCACATCCCAAACAAACGTTAACTCTTAGATATAAAGGTAATTAGAAAAAATACCTAGGGTAGATATTAATTTTTTAACACCTTCTTCTTTATCTTCTTCCTCTTCCTCCTCCTCAATAAAGCCACCACCACCTCTTGCTTTGACCTCCTCCGATCCCTCCTTCGTTGGCTCCTCTCCTCCCCCACGACCCCTCCTTCTCGGGCGAGGTGCTCATCCCTTACCTCGGGATGTAACCTGCCTTTGCAACTCCTCGGGGAAATGGTTGAGGCCTCCACCCCATATAAGTCTCGAAGCACATCCACTCGAATCCTTCACCCCCGCATATCTGTATCGTTCCTCGTTGCATAATTGTAAGCCACCACCTTCCTCAGCCATCGTGGGGGAGATTAACACCTCCCCAGCATCATTGGCTAGGAATGAGAAAATGCCATTGCCACGATCTATATTCGGTCCACCTTGGTCTCCCTATCCACTCTCCAAAACTGCATTCCAGCAACCGAGGCCGGGAAACACCATCAAATATGTCATTGTCATCGACTGAACGAAGTTGAGGCCTTCGAAGCAACTCATGCGCAAGTCATTACATCTCCCATCGTTTGTAGCACCGTATTAAGAAAAGAAAGCCACCCCTCAATTGATTCGGAGAGGGATCGTGTGATGGAGAGGAGGCAAAGATCATGGAGGAGGAAGAAGCAACGATCATGAAGGTTGAGTGGATTTCCCTTGAAAAAGAAAGGAAAAAGAAGAAAAGAAGAGGAATGTATGACCCCCCAATGAATATTGCCACATGGCAGTCAAACATGGTCAACATAGATGAGGGGTATAAATGTTAAAAAAATTCTTAACTAGACATATTTGTTTGGATAAATCATGGTTTGGTTCACCCCAATGACAGTTAGGGCCCGTTCGGTAGGAGAATAAGCAGGAATAAGGATGGGAAATAAGGGGAATAAGGGTCTATTCTCCGTTCGGCTGGAGGATAAGAATAAGGAGAATAAGGTGAAATAAAGGTAGGTAAGGTGGGATAAAGATAGGAATAAGAGTGAAATAAGATGAAATAATAGGGAATAGTCGTACCACGGGGAAGCGTGTTGGGGGCTTATTCCCCTTATTCCATTCCTCCTTATACCCCAAACGAACAGGGCCTTAGACTAACAGAATGGCACAATTGATAACAATGCAAGAAAGTAGGGGCACGACTAATATTGTAAAAAGGAAAGGTATAACTAATATTGTAGAAGCTAAGAGGGACATAAACATAAAGAATCTAATCAGTATATCGCAACAAAAAATGTATACGTAAACCGAGTAATGCTACTTAAGATGATAACCTTTGATCTGACATGGAAGTCTGTGATAGATAATGATTATTAGATTATGCATTTTTTGTTGGTAACTATAAAGCAATCATAATATGGTAGGTGTGAATTTTAAATAAAAAATAAATAAATTTTCTAACAATTTATCTAAACCGATGTTTACACACATACACATATGTCATAAATATAAATATAAATATATATTGCGAATATAAAAAATCCATTTATAACAGAATTTACATGATTTTCCCAATAAATATGAATTGGTATATAATTCTACTTGGAATTGCAAGTAATGATATCACGAAACCTTTCTTTGAAAAGAATTATATTGTATTCTATAGCAGATAATCATAATTATGTATATTTGATATTCATTGACAATAAAGCTGTGAATTGAAGGGAAAAATATACTTCCACCAATAACTTGTCTTGCTTCAGATATAAAAAAACAAATACTCTTACAATTAGTATAAAAATGTAATTTCACCATTTGAATTGCGAGCATGTTACTATGGCGACGCGATCTCTGTAACTTTGCACTTTGCTCAAAGATCCGTATATTATGAAGTTGATGAATTGAAGGCTACCAACAGACATATAATATAATACTCAAAATAGAGAAACAACGATAGATCTGAAGTACAATTCAAGAGGAAGTGCTGCGTGGCACAATTCCATACGTTAGATCCTGAAGAGGACAAGTCAAATCGGCCATAACCACATCTGATTGGTTGCTAAGACCACGACTTCACCACTCCGTTTCTTCTCTATTCTAAGTCACCTCAAAACCATAAATAAATAAATAATGGCTTCCTTAGTTAGCATATCAATGTCAATATCAAGCACGTGGGCTGTGACTCCTGCACCGCCCTTCTGACTCTATATTAATCCCTCCACCAACTTTTCTTGCCTATTAAAAAGATGTCGTAACTTGTAATGAAAAAGAAACTAATATTGGGCATCCATCCACGACCTCATAATTCGATAGGTTCAAGAGATATCTTTTTCTTTGGCCCGTCCTTCACATTAAGATAACAATCCAAGATAAATTACCCAAAACTCATTACACATCGCCAATAACTGATACTTTTGTTTGTGAGAATCTGAATTTAACTTCCCGTGCTTAGATAAACGGTCCACTATCCAGGAAAATTGGCATGGACAACTTTTTGAGCTCATGCCCAAACAGATACGTAGACAACCACCCAAAATGCTTAATCTCAAGATGTTAAGTAGTAATCCCCATCACTTATAACCCCACGCTCACGCTTTGTGAGTTGCATCCTCCCCCACATATATTCGTAATGTCCTCGTTGCGACATGATCCATCACTTATTCCCAGTGACAGTAGCGTTGCACACTCCAGCTAATCTTTTCCTCTTATCTCTTTATAGAGGTGGCTCCACCTATCAGATAACCATTTCCACTATCAAAGGGAAATTGGTTCTGATACCACTTATAACGTCTTGAGCTTAGGTCCCCAGCCCGTTATCAAGGAAAATTGATCCCGACAGCTTATTGGATTAAAAAAATGATAGAGCCTTCTCCCACTGTAAGTAGGGTCCCCTACATGGATTCTTTCTCAAATCCATGTTGAAAGATCCGATTATTTTTTGCGTTGGTTGCCGGCTACCAAGGTTTTAAAAACTGAACCGAACATCAAACCGGGTAAGTATCGGTTTTTGGTTTTTATGGTCAGACCAATGGAACCGACCAGTCGAACCTGTGATGAAGTCAACAGTTCATAAAAATCGGAAAAGATCGAACCGTTGTACTGTTGGTTTGGTTCGTATGGTTTAACCGGGTTGAACCGAGTTAGACCGGTAGTATCATACAATAAAATATGAAAAATGCTATATCATATCTTTAGAGGATCCATATACTCGTGTCCTTCGAAGTTTTTCCAATAACACTTATACTCCCTTTTTCTCAATTGTGTGCCCCCTATATTTTTACAAAACGGATAGTAGTGACATTTTTAATACATGTGTACTAGTATATTATACCAACATAAGGATACTATTGTGGATTTTTAAGAATATAGGAGCGCAAAAGACATTGCTAACTGTTAGGGGTATAAATGTTATTAAAAAACTCAAAAAATGACTCTTTTGTAAAATTCATATGTGTATGTGATGTATATAATTAACAATTTTAAAACTATTTAAAATTTAATCAATAACACGTGTTTTTAATGTATTATTTCTCGTAGTATAACTATGACAACATATTCTTCCTTTGTTGTTGCTGGAAGTAGACAAACTAATGTAATATGTGAGAAGAGAGGAAATGCTTATATGGCAGGAAGGAAGAGGTGATAATGGATCGTTGTCACACGTGGAAGGAGAAGAGATAAATGAGTACTATATTCTAGATTAGAATGGGAGGAGATTATGAATAGTCTTTAAAAGTTTACACTTTATCAATTATCAAAAAATACATTTTGGTCAAAAATGGATGATTGAACTGGTGGTTTGGTTCAATTGGTTCAACCGGATTTAAGTGGTCCAACCGGATTTTGACCGGTTTAAACTGGTTTTTATTTTCTGAATAACAACCGAGTGGTTGGATCGTTTTTCTTCCGGTTCTTAGTTTAACCGGTTGAACCGATCGGTTCGGTTCGGTTTTTAAAACCCTGCCGGCTACCTAATGCATCCCCTACAAGGAGATTTGAACCATGGTCTTTTGGGTAGTAGGTAGACTGCACTAGCAACATACATTGAAGTGGAATATTTGTGTCATCCTTCTTTCGTGGTATGTGTGTCATCCTTCTTTCGCGGCCATGCTAATCTTCTATGTATTGTTTCAATTAATTTTATCATATATCTACCACAAGGAGGGGATGCATTTCAATTGAATGGAAATTCTATAAAAACTGTCAAGCTAGGATTTTCAAAGTGGCAAACATGCAATACAAAATAGGAAACATTGAAGTATCAAAATCGGTTTTGCAAAATTAGTGGTTTTGATCATATCCATCGAAGCTTGATATAAGGGTAAAAAATCTTGGTCTTCCCTGTAGATTGAAGGATCATGTCCTATTAGAAGAGTCCCCTATAGATATAAAGAAGTATGCTCTATTTAGATCACCATATATCGTCATGACGTCATCCAAAATTTAACTTAATTCGAGACTTTTATCCCATCCATCAAGACTTCCAAATTTAATAGTCTCAGAATTTTTGAAATTGACCCCTTTCAGATGGGCATGTTAGAAATGTCCATTTTCCACGAAATTTGAAATACATATTCCACTTTTTATTCTGAGTAAAGCCCCCCCTAAACATTTCATTTAGAAAAATAAAAAAGAATAAAAAAATGGTGGGAGCATATTGTTGTATGCTCCTAAGGAACATACTCCTTTCACCCTATAGGTATGTGCATACGTACATACGCATGTATATTTGTGTGTGCCCACGGCATTTTTGGAAAGCATATGATTGTTGTTGGCATTCAATGGTTCTACATAACCTTAGAAGAATATGAAAGATGGTTGAACTCATAGTTCTTGGTTATCCATATCTTCTAACATGTAGGACGCACGAGTATGAGAAATAATTGAGGTCGATATTGTAGAACGGGTCCAAATGGTCGCATGGTCAAAGAAACGTCGTCGGCCATTTCGGAGCTAGCGATTGCGGCAAGACCGAGTCTTGCAGGGAATCCGTTGGGCGGGGGAGGGGGGGCAAGGGCAGACTGTGCGAGGGGCATTCATGCCCTATAAATACACACCTCCTCCGAGAGGGGAATACATCTCTCGATCTCCCTTGCACTAGGGAGCCCTCTCCCATCTCTCAGTCCCTATCTCTCTTGTTCTCTCTCACAACCGAAGAAAATGTGCACCTCAACGATATCCCTCATTGGTATCAGAGCCAACACCTTGGATCTCCATGCCACTACCATCGGCACCTCCAGAATTAAGTCCAGGCATCAGCCACAACCACCACGATCTCTTGACATTAAATGAAACCCTAAAAGAGCACCATGTCCCTTTTTTGTTATTGATATTGAATCTTGGTTCTTTTTACAAGCACCCCTTCGGGTTCTCATACGTATTTTGCAACCACCCTTATAACTTCCTAAATTAAAAAATATTGGCCAGTTTTTTTTCTTTCCCGTTTTTATTTGGCTATTCAAATTGCCGGAATAAGAATCTTTTATTGGATTTTTTATGCACGTTCTTTTAATTCGTATTTTTTAATCTGCTTAATTTTTTGTTAGTTTTTTTATTAAATTCAAGGTTGCTTTAAACATTGAAATTGGTTAAGTTAATTTTTTCCTGAGGCCTTGTGGTTTAATAGGAAGATCTAGGTTTTTTTCCATCCGGCAGAGCCATTGTGATTAATTTATTTACTTTTTTTCTCCATTCAAGGGAGCATGTTCTATACAGTTTTGCCATTTTTTTAAGAACTCATTCTTTATTTGCATTTTTTAAATTGACATTTTTAACACATCTTGCATTTTTTCAAGGTAGTTTTTTTGTGGCACTAATCGAATATTACTCATAATCTACTCTAAGTTTTATTCTACATTAACTAATATAACAAATTAATTGCTTTATACGCAACAATTATTTTTTATCTCTTTTTAAAAAAATCTTGACTTTTTTTAACAAATCATGTATTAAACTAAAATTGAGAAGTTCTTTTTGTTTATATATAAAATCTGGATTTATTACCTTGGTTTTTTATATTTTTTATTGCATAAGTGCTTAAAAAAAGAGGGTGAATTTATTATCTCTAGTTTCTTTTTTTTCAAAGTTCATTCTGTTTATCTTAAGAAAATGTTTTTATGTCATTTTTTGTTAGATAGAATTTTTCTTTTAAGGTGGTGTTAGGCAAATATAAAAGGAGTTGGTTAAGTTTTTGTTTTGACAATTGTTTGTTGAATTAAAAGTTTGCATTATCTTTTCATTTTTTAAGGCTCATCCATTTCTATTAAAAAATAGAATTTTCTCTTTACTGTTTAAATTGGCACATTTTTTTAATTTAATTCAATCTGGTTAAGTTTCTCATTCTTTTAGAAAAATAAACTTAATTTGGTGTTTAAATCCTATCTTATACCAACATTATCTTAATTTTATTGTTTGCTATTGATTGTATTTCCTTATAGTTAAAAAATATTTTTTTGTTAGTTATCATTAACCCTTAACATAGTTATTAAAAACATAGTTTCGTCTTACTCTTTTGTCTATAGCCATCACACCCAAAACTTTTATCTTTGCGCACTCTTATAAATTCACCATCTCATACAACTTCTATATTTATTAGATCAACAAAAAAATAATAATCAAAACAATTGCCACTAAGGTGGGAAAAATCGAGTACTTGACGGTACTAATTATGAGTTGTGGAGTAGAAAGATCTATTATGGCCTACTGCACGATAGCATACACTCCATCATAGACAAACTCAGCCCAACTTTATCTGAAAATCCAACTATGGAGGAAATTAGATCCCGCGAACAGTAGGAGAAAACAAATAGTAGGACTAGGAGCTTCATACTGACCCATATGGATTTGAACCTGATTTGAGTCTTTACGACCTACGAATCAGCTTACGAGCTCTGTACCGCGGTTAATGACAAATATCACTCCAAGTCAGAAGTGAGCGTCCAGCTTCTCTACACAAGTACAACTCGTGTAGAATGAAGGAATCTGAAAGCGTCCTCGAGCACGTGAACAAGATGATCGTGATGGCCAAGGATCTTGCGGTTGTTGATTGCGCGATTCTGGAAAGGATGCAGATCACATCCATACTAGGAAGTCTCCCACCGTTATTCGACATGGTTGCCACATCTCTGAGAATAAATGGCAACATTAAGTTTATGACGGACCTACCTGCACAGTTGGCAATTGAGTAGGACCTCTCTAATGAAAGATCAAAAGCTGAGATCTTTGAGGTTGAGGAGGAAGAAGAAGAAGCAAATGTCGTGCACGCGAAGAAAAGGTTAGGCCCATCCAAGGCAAATTTTAAGAGAAAGAGTGGGAAATAGCCACGCGGCTCTTGCTATGGTTGCGATAGATATGCCCATTTTAAGGTCAATTGTCCCAATAAGAAGAATCCGAAAATCCTAAAATGCATGAAAATAAAGGCAAAAAGAAAATGAAATTCGCAACTGTCGTAGAATGCAACTCCGTCATCATGGACAGTAGCGGATGGTGGATCGACTCTGGAGCAACCAGACACATCGCCAAGACGAAGGAAGGCCTGGTGGACTTCAAGAAGCTGAGCAAAGGAGAACAGAGGAACTTCATGGGGAACAACACCTACCTAGATGTGGAATGTGTTGGGACATACATACTTGACCTGGGGGATAGCATTATGATATTGAATGATGTACTATATGCCCCAGGGATACGCCGGAACCTGATCTCCGTCTCAGTGCTACTCAAGAAGGATATCGAAGTTTATTTTTACAATAAACGTGTATCTATATGCAAGAATAAGAAGGTATATACGATGAGAAAGTTTGCGCCGGAGCGTGACCTGTTATGTCTTCCTGCAATAAACTCTAGTGAATCAATTAGTGTTTCTTTCTAAGTATTCTTTGTGTTGTTTGTCTGACTATGACTTGTAGCACATGAGACTAGGTTATCTAGGAAATTCTAAAATGGATCAAATGATGAAGGCAAATATGTTGCCTAAGATCACGAGTATAAGGACATTGCCTTGCGAATACTGGCTGACGGGTAAAACGATGAGAAGACCCTTCTCAACCGGAATTCAGTCAACAAAGTTATTAGGTTTGATCCATTCGGACATATGTGGGCCACTGAGCGTCAGCACATATAGAAATAACGAATACTTTATAACATTCATTGATGATTACTTAAAGTTCTCCTATATCTATCTATTAGGAAGAAAGTCAAAAGCACCTTAAACATTTAAGTGATATAAGACAGAAGTGGAGACAAGATTGGGAAACCCAATCAAGATCCTTAGGACAGATAGAGGTGGGGAATATACCTTAAGGGAGTTTGAGGATTATTGCTTTCAGACAGACATTCGTAGGCAGACTACAATACCCTATACATCACAGTAGATTGGTGTAGCCGAAAGAAAGAATCAAACTTTGATGAATGCATGAAGGTGTATGCTTTCACACTCAGGACTCTCCAAGAAATTTTGGGGAGAGGCACTGTTGACGGTGAACTACATACATAATAGGATTGCCACCAAGTCCGTAGAATCAACATCATATGAAATATGGAATAGCAAAAAGTTTGAGTTGGACCATCTTCAAAAATGGGGATGTGCTGCACATGTTCTGGTACCAAATCAACTTAGGGAAAAGCTAGACTTCAGGACATTAAAGTGCAAGTTCATTGGATATAGTGATAATTCTAGAGGATATAGGTTCTTCCATAAAATTAAAGGTCCGATCAAAAGTCGTGATGCTACTTTCCTTGAAATTCATCAAGAAAAGGGCATGAAGTAGAGGAATCAGATCCTCTGATTGACCTATAAGACAATGAATATGACTATACAATTAGACAAGAACTTATGGATGATATCGATCATCCAAACACAGATCATGAACCTATGGAATATGATGATCCTTTAGAGGAAGTGGGTCAACCCACACAACGCACGAGTATAATCGGCAACAAGAGACCCAGAGCACAACCCACATGGATGGAAGATTACCATTTCTATAGATGTGAGGCATCATGTTACATCGTGGATGAGGATGTCGTGGATTGTACAGATTCCATATCCTTTGATAATCTATGGTTTCGCCTGAGTCGGAATCATGGTCGGTCTCCATGAGGGATGAGTTGGACTCAATCGAGCGAAAAGGTGTTTGGGAATTACGTGATTTGCCAGAAGGTAGGCAATCTATAGGATGTAAGTGGGTATTCAAGAAGAAATACCAAGCCAATGGTACTGTTGACAAATACAAAGTTAGATTAGTTGCCAAAGGTTATACTCAGCAAGCTGGAATAGATTTCTAGGAAACCAACTCCCCAAGGGCTAATTTTGCATCCATTCGGATGATCTTAACCATGGTCGCATATATGGATTTGGAATTATTCCAAATAGATGTGAAGACGGCCTTCCTTAATAGAGAATTAAAGGAGGAGATATATATGTGATAACCTAATGCTTCTCATGTTGAAGGTCAGGAGAAAATGGTTTACAAGTTAAGAAAGTTATTATATGACTTGAAGCAATCTTCACGACAATGGTATCTCAAATTTCATGAAAAAGTTATCCAATTTGGATTTATTGTAAATAAGTTGGATAACTGTGTGTATGTCATGAAGAGTGGGAGCAGGTTTGCAATCATGTCATTGTATGCAGATGGCATTCTGTTTGTTGGTAATGATATACAAATGCTCAATGAAATCAAACAGAAATTGAGCAATGAATTTGAGATGAAGGACATGGGCGAAGCATCCTATGTTCTTAGAATTCAAATAAAAAGAGACATGGACTCAAGGACATTGAGCCTTAGTCAGGAAATGTATTTACATACTATATTAAAGAGAATTGGAATGCAGAATAGCACTCCAGCTCCAACACCACTTGTGATGGGAAAGAGACTCAACAAGAGTCAGTGTCCCAGAAAGGGGCATAAACCTTTAGATGTACCATATGCACAAGCGGTGGGAAGTCTAATATATGATATAATGTGTACTCGAACTGACTTAGCCTATCCAGTAAGCTTAGTTAGTAGATATGAAAGCAATCCTGGTCCAACACATTGGGAAGCTGTAAAGAGGATTCTTCGATATCTGAAAGGGACGGTACATCTGAAACTTGTGTATCAAGCATAATCGTTTGAAGTGGTAGGATATTCCGATGCCGATTTCGGAGGGGATGTGGATGATAGAAAATTCACATCAGGTTACCTCTTCATGTTTGGTGGTGCAGCTGTTTATTGATGTAGCAAGAAACAAGGATGCTTATCTAGACATATACAGGAAGCAGAATACATTGCATGTAGCATGGCCACCACTCATGCTGTATGAATCAAGCGTTTCCTAGATGATCTAAGCCTCAAATTGGTCAAAGGACCAATTGAAATGTATTGCGACAATCAAGCTGCGATAAGTTTGATTAATAGTAGGGCTAATAGGTCTAAAGGAAAATACATTGAGATCCAATATCACTATATACAAGATATAGTGGCGGAACAAGAAATCACGGTAACATATGTACCTACAAGTGATATATTAGTTGATTCCTTAACCAAGGGAATAGTAGCTAGCAATTACATTAAACATGTTGGTTTAATGAGACTCAGAAATGCATGAGTCACTGAAGAGGGTTTCACGAATAATAAACCTCAATGTAGACATCTCTATACACTACACAAATAGTGGGAGTGTAAAGGATTTGATCACTACGGTCATAATAGATTGTATTCCATGACTCTTCCGATTGATTTTCATAGTTCTGTTTAAAGAGAAGTTGAAATGAGTTTTGATTGGAGTAAATCATATTTCTATGACCTCCAAGTTATATGATTTGAAGAATAATCGAAAAAAGTCCATGTTGATCAGCGATAAGGTTCGATGTTGGACACTATAATTGGATTACTTTAATGATTCATAGAGATCAAGGAGATGTTCATCTAAGAATTTTGAGTGGGGATGTTCATATAGGAAACATCCAAATATTGGTGATTCATGAGTTGACTTTATGAATTCTTCGCAATATCAATGATCAATTTTGCAAATTTAATTTACAATTGGATCCGGGTTAATTGGGCTTATGTGGTCAGGGTTAATCCCAGACCACATAATCTAAATCCATTATTTTTGTACTAAGGAGAGAAGACATCTACTAAGGGTGAGAACAAACCAAAGTTGTCCATCATCTCCTCTTCTCTCCCCCATGGTGATTCATTATGCACAACATAATGTGGAGATTAAGAAGAAAAGTTGACCCTTCAAGATATTGGATTCTACATTGCATTAATGCACTAATATGTGCAGTAAGATGCGGGATTGGATCTAGGATAAGAGGCATCTACTATTAAGGTTTAGGTACCTAAAAAGGTGCATTCCTAGATCTTGTGGTGCATTGAATGATTGACAATTATTCTATAGCATGTATTTTCCTAAAACACATATTGGAATCGATTAAAAATATTTTGTTGAGAATAGTAGAAAGTAGAACACATTGCATTTTTCTAAAACACTTATTGAATTCCATAGAAAATATTTTTCCCATGAAAATATATATGCAATTAATTTATGAAATATTTTTAATGATAACATATTCAAACTTATTATATTCTAAGTTAGTAATAATTTACCCTACTCCGTGGATGATTTGGTTGGCTAAAAACGATGTTGTATTCCATAGGAAAAGAGTGTTTGGTGACAATATTGTGGCTAGGGATGAAAACGACCGGATACGAATATATGTATAGTCATATCCTTATACATTTTAAAATACGAATACGAATGTGGATAAGAATATTGACGAATGTGAGAAATGTTTTACCATATCCTTAAAAATGAATACGAATTGGATACGAATAATAACTTAAATATTTAATAGATTAACTAAAATACATGTTTAGGATTGTTTACACATAAAATATATATATATATATATCAGATATAGTAATTTCACAACAATTATATCAACAATGGTAAATGCAATCTTAAAAAGTTTTTACACACAATTATAAATAAATCTTTTACTTCTGCACGAAAATGAATATACGAATACTGATGCGAATATTAGTAAATATCAAAGTGATATCCATAGCTGCATCCATTTCAAAGCGAATACGAACACGAATGTCAAAATATGTATAAAACGAATACGATAGCGGATCGGATACGAATATATTCACATTTGTTTTCATCCCTAATTGTAGAACACACTAGGATGTTGGTCGATGGGTGGATGTTGTAATTCTTGCTTTTTCTTATCGCATGACGTGGGTCTGTAATGTCTTCTTAAAAGGTGATTACTGGAAATTTTTTGGGAACACACCTATACGGTAGAGATCCTTTTTTATCTTTTAAAAATAATTTACTCTACTCACTCACATAATAATTAAGGTATTGAAATAACAATATTGTCTCCCTAATATGAGATATCACTGGATGAAGTAGTTTCCTTGTGATGAAAGAATATGATTTTATGAATGCTAGATGCATGTCGCCGTTCATTTTTATGACATGTAATTAAAAATATCAATGGCTACAACAAAAGAGTGATTATATTGAATAGTAAAAAATTACAGCAAAAAATCTACTTGATAAATGCATAAAGATTATTACGTGATAACCAAATCGGATAAAAACGGCAACATAAAACCTCATTGAAAGATTTATTCTCCGTCTTCTTGTCAGTTGCAATATGATTTCACTGCACATTAACCTAGAATAGTAGAATCCTACTTACAACATGTTACTTTCTTGAATAGCCATTGTATCTTCGCAAATCCACATTTTGGGTGCTTTAATTTTTTTTATTATTCTCTTCATCTTTACCTTCATTCTTCGTAATGATATAGATTTTTAGCCCTATTAACTAGATCACATCTTGTAATACTTGTAGCTTGAACTTTATCACATCATCTTTTATGATCATAGCCCTTGCTAACTATATAAAATACATGCTAATAAAATTAAATTGTGATTTTGCTATTATGTTGAAATCGGTCTTAAATTTAAATTGGCCAAATTTGTGAGGTGGAAAGATTTCTTGCTTCTTTTACGATTTGTTGCACGTCTTATATAACTAGTATTGAAAAACAATAAATAACATTCCAAGACTCACTTAAGCATCAAGGGCTTGCTTCACATTCCATGGTATGGAAAGTAAATTAACATTCAAAGATTTCAAAAGTGAGATATCTTTATTCTAAATTCCTGAAATAAAGTTTTCTACTCTAAATACAAAATGCCATCATTTAAGTTGGGGAATCTCATCCCATTAAACATATTACTTGAAATTAATTGGTTAAAAAGTACATAGTTTGGATCAATAATTTGGATATCTAAGTTGTAGATTAGTGTATAGTGTATATGCTCTCCAGTGCAAATAACACATCCCAATATGTAGGAGGAAAGATAATTTAATAAGAAGTATGACGATGACCATGTGCCCATATGGTGTTAAAATCATGGATCTATGTCAGTTGGTTCTTTAAAAACAACAAGAATATGCTGATAAAAATCTCAAAGGAAGTCGAAATAATAAAATCGACTCGTGCATCACGAAAATGTGGAGATCACATCGTATACAATCTAGATCGACTAGTCAACTAGTCAATGAGACAACAGAAATTAAAATATTTTCGATGGAACCACGTGGCTTGGGAACCTTTCACTACAAGCAGATATGTCTTTTGTGACGGACGACGCATGTCCCATCATGTATTAAGACCGTCCCTTTAGGTCATTGGGGACGGTTGTAGAAGTGTCCCCGATTCATGTGTCTCATTTAACCAAGGGGGACACAAATATGTAGCGTCCCCTATTCTTATATGGTGGGGACGGGCCTAGATCATCCCGCCCGTGCAGAGTAGAAGAGACAGTCGACAACCGTCCCTTCTAGCAGAGATGACACTGCGAAACTGTTGCCTATGATTATATCTGGGACGGTGCAATAACTATCCCATATGATTGTATCTAGGATGATGACATAGTCGTCCCTAAAGGTTCCTATTGGGTTCAGGGACGGGTACATAAGATCGGACAATGATCGTACGTCTCCTAGAAATGGACCATCAAACACCAGCCTTACCAGAGGAGACAGTCAAGACCGTCACCTATGATAGAAGAGGGGACGGTGCCGTAACCGTCCCCAAAGCTTCTACCCAGGTTATTGGGTTCAGGGACAGGTACAGAAGATCGGAGGAGACGGTTGGGACCGTCCCCAATAGTCGCGCTTCTCCCAGAAATGGACTAGCAAACTCCAGCCTCACTGGAGGTGACGGTCGAGATTGTCCCCTGTCGTAGCAGAAGGGATGGTGCCATAACCATCTCCAATAGTTTTACCCAGGTTATTGGGTTCAGAGATGGGTAGAGAAGATTGGAGGGGACGGTTTGAACCATCCCCAATGGCCGCATGTCTCCCAGAAATGCACTAGCAAACTCCAGCTTCACCGGAGGAGACGGTCAAGACTGTCCCCTATGATAGAAGAGGGGACAGTGCCACAACCCTCCCCAAAGGATTTATCCAGGTTATTCAGTTCAGGGACGGGTATAGAAGATCGGAGATCCCCAATGATCGTGCATCTCCCAGAAATGAACCAGCAAACTCCAGCCTCACCGAAGGAGACGGGCGAGACCGTCCCATATGATAGCAGAAGGGATGGTACCATAACCGTCACCTCTGATATTTTTAGTAGAAAAAATATTAGCTGCACTAGATTCTTTGCCCTGCTACTGCAACCAATTCACAAAAATATTCAACAACAAAAAGGAATCTATTTTAAACAAACTAAGAAATATTTCAAGCTTACAGACACTCCAAACTCATGAAACTACTTTGAATATCTCAAGTTTAGTATATTTACAAACATAAATTGTAAAACACGTTCTACTCTTCCTCGCTCTCCTCTTCATTATCCTCTTCATCGTCCTCGAGTCGTGTTGTGGATGGGTTGTCTTGGCTCTTGAGATGTTGAATGTAGGCCATGATGTTCGCCATGTCTGAACGCATCTTGACAATCTCCTCATCTTGTGAGGACATCCTCGCCATGTCAGAACACATCTTGGCCATCTCCTCTTCCTGTGTGGACATCTTCGCCTTGACACCTCACAGCTCTCGCTCTAGCTCTCTCTCCCTCTCGCTTCGTTGCGATGATGATGCATATCCACTACCATCGTACCATGTTCGTATCATCATACCTCAACCACATTGTATACGTCTAGGATGTTATGGACCTGTGCTTGGAAGAACGCCTCTTCAATAGATAGCGGTAAGGTGTTCGTGCCCGTACTATCTAAGGAGCAGGTCGTAGTGAATATGTTCATCTTCTCCTGCATATTTGATTTAAAACTGAATTAAGGGGAAACCTTATTTCCAATTTTGGGGAATCCTTATTTACTACATGAAGGATGTCTTTCATCGAATTTTAACCACTTCTCTGAATGCGAAGGATGTCCAATAAGGCCATTTGAATCTTTCTGTTCGATGTTACTATGCCATACCAATCATTTTGCAGTCCTAAATGATGAATAAAGACGTTGCAACTGAGGTATAAGAGGGAAGAATTATAAAATGTTCTCTGCTTTTCTTCGCCTTGATACGTCACTACTCTCCTTAAATCTAAAAGCATTACATGTAGGACATACCTCTAATTTCGAATTCTCCTTCCAATATAGCAATCATTTGGACATGCATCATTTTTTCATAATTTAAGCCAAGATATCGAAACCTTGATTTTTCATCCTTCCAATCTTTTGGAAAATTGTCAGGATTTCTTAAAATCCTTCGAATTCGGTGTAAAACATCAGACATCATCACTGTTGTACAACGATTCTTGACTTTCATCTTAAATAACTCTAACAAAAATCAAAGACGAGACATTTCAACTCCCGGAGCCAAACATGTTTCTACCTCTGTTAACTTTTCATGAAAACTATTATGAATATGTTAACTCTAACAATATAGATGTTCGTAAACTCCTCTACAATTATTTAACAAAGTATTTTTACATCGTCTGCAAGGATATTGAATTTTATCTCCTTCACCTCCAACAATATTGTATAGCAATTCACAGCGAAATGCCCAGTCTAAAAATCATTAACACCTTTCCTATAAGTTGTCAAATCATCATATTTTTATTCATCCAACTCTTGCCCATTTCCCTGTACCATACAAATTAATAGATATATCTTAAGAACTCATTAAAAATTACGATTATCAGTGTGATGATTAAATCAAAGTAATAATTTTTAGTAATGTCACAAAAACAATAATATTGAATAAAACTCAACATCTAGATGCAAAGAATCAAAATGATTATAACTTATTACTTACATAGTTCATATAAATCTTACAATTAACAATCATTTAGTACTAAGTATACACTAAGTATGGTCTTCCTTCTTTTTTTGCAGCAGGGGATGATGATCCATAGTATAGAATTTTTTTCCAAGTTCACGACGTTATGCTCCACCGATAACCACCTAAGTCTGGGAGCCCAAATGAACTGTAGAATGTCAATCAACCACCACAATTTGAACACTCTTTTGTATCACAATGCCTCCAGATCCTAAGAAGTCTACATCCGTAGAAGCGACAACCAATGATAAATCTTCCAAAATTAAAATTTGTACATCCATAGTTCGACAATGATAAATCTTCCAAAATTAAAATTTGTGCATCCATAGTTCGGAGGGTCAGATCAATGAGTCCAAACCCTTGCAAGTAATTATAAATCCAGGGGATATTGCATCCCCTCATTAGATGGAAGTTTAGATTTTTCATATACCCTCAGTTGCCCTCCCTTGGTAGGATCTGGATAAGATATTACAACCCAATAGAAATCGGGTAGGCTGAAGAGCACCGGCCTGAGTATAGCAACTTGCATAATCAACAAAAAAATCCGATGTGTTGTTCAATGTTGGATACAAAAATATATGCCTTTCAGATATCACCAAGAAACGAAACCACAAAAGGTGGTAATGCAATAAGCATTATAAGAGTTTCCTTGTCGCAAGATCTACATCTAACCACATGCATTCTCTCTGATAATAACTATGACAAGATTGGATGTAACCATCAAAATCCAATATCACCTTTCCAGTATATAGGGACAGTAGTTCAAAAAATAACTTCAGCAACAAAGATGTTTTAGGAGATAGATTTTGTAGGACTCGTAAAAGTACATTAGGTTTTAGTAGTCTCCTCTTCACCAGGCGCTTTAATGAGTTCCTCACAGAGGCAAGAACATTTATGTACTCAAACATATCAAAAGATCCTTGAAGATAGCTCTCAACTATCGCCATGAAAGGACTAAGGATCCTCATAAATTGATTTTCACATCGACATGTTCTCTCACCTAAATTTGCTAATATTAGGTCCACAACATCATTATTTGATGGAGTCTAAAGATCGATACTCATTTGGACCTACAAGGGAAAGAACCTTTCTTGAAATTGACTCATGATTCTCCGCCAAAGGATGGGCAACAGAGAACTGTAATGTAGCGTAGGAGTAGTGTAAGGAATCAATGCACACATATCCACATACAATCGCACAAACACACACACACACCAAAAAATATGAAATTGTCTTTGAATTAGAGTACTACAAACAATAAATCAAATTTATGGAGTATCAAATAGTTTATAGAATATAGGAAGATGTAATTAAACCATTCGTTATTGCTTCTAACACAACCATATACTTAATCAAACATCATAAATGAATCAAAAATCATATAGTGAATCATACACCCTATACGAATCATTGGGTGAATCTAATACCGTATAAAGGTAGACCAATCATTCTTGCATCTAAAACAACCATATATTGATCACAATTCTTGCACATATTTATTCATGAATATAACACAAGCCAAACACATTTTCATCTAACACAACCATCTATGAAGAAGAAAATCACCTTCTTGTGTATAACAACATAAAATCAAGTCATCATTCTTGTATCTAACAACATATAAGATTAACGTTTTGAAAAAATACTTTAGATATATTAAATTAATTAAGTCATTCCATCAAAATCACAAAAATATTAAGCTTACCTCTTAAAGTGTGTTTGTGATCTTTTGGACGGCTATGATGCACTCCTAATTGAATCAATGGTCTAGATTTTGTTGCAATAATTTACAACAACAATTAATTAATTTAAAAGAAATAAATAAATTGAAGACATTCTCCAATATATTCAATTCTCACTAAATCAATTTATTTTCATGAATAAAGGAGTAAATCACCTTCCATGTAAGGGGAAAGGAGATAGCATCCTTCCCCTTTTGGATGGGTGGACGTCCTCATGAGATTGGAGAGAGATTAGCTTCTCTCTCCAATATCCATTTTATGTAATCTCATTACATTAAATTTTTATTCCTGGAATTATTTATCAACAAAATATCATCAAATAGTTTGCAAATTATTTGTGACAATTGCAAATAAACTATTGATTAATTATAAATTTAATTTTCATCCATCTAATTTTAAACGTAAATCATATTTATATTTAATTGTATAATGTGAATCCAATTCACATTTAATTGTAGAATGTGAATCCAATTCACATTGACTTATAAATTGTAAATCATATTTATAATTAAGTCTCTCTTATGATATTATGAATCATATCCATAATATTTATGATTATTGTGGATAGTGTTATCTGTATTAATCATATCTGTGATAATTAAATCCAATTTAATCATCTTAATTATATTTATATATATCCACATAATGTGAATCATATCCACATTATTAATGATAATTAAATCATATTTAATCTTCAATTTTCCAATGCTCGGATATTGTTAAACATAGAATTATTCTTGAACTCTTTCAAGAACAGGGTGCTTTCTCTGTGGATACTTGGAGATAAGGAAAGGAAGATTGTATAATCCATGTATAACAACTTGGATAGCGAGATCTAATCTCATATCTGATGAATCTCTAGTTCATCACCTTTATTTTTTTATTTTGGCCTTAAATCCCTACCTAAATGATTGTATTTATAATTAATTTGTCAAAATAAATACTATGTAATTTGTACAAAATATTGTATAAAATATTGTATATTTAATATATTTAATTCTAAAATAAAAAATAAAGGAAGAAAAGAAAAAGAAATGAGACACTATAGGTGTTGAGTGACATTAGATCCTGAGACCCAGTCATCATGATGACTTGATCGACAAGGAACAAAGTAGGGGGAGATAGGACAAATGAATTGTACAGAAAAAATAGAAATACCCTAATTTTTAATTCATATATAAACTTTAATTTTTAATTCATCTATAGATACTTTTTGGGACCTATTTTATTATTTATTACTTATGCCTCAAATAATTAACATGACTATTGTATATAGAAATACAAAGGAAAATACAAAATTGAGTTCATATAAAAATAATGCATAGTGTGCCTAGGACACACAAAATAAAAAGTTAAAATAAAAACTTCACATACCTGTATCTTCTCCATATTGTATCAAAATGAATCAAATCACCTTTAATTGTATATAACTTTTAGTAGGCTATTTAATGAAGATAGTTTAATTTAATTTAGATATAGATGCAAAAATTAGATTTTGGGTCAATATTGTGCAATATACATGTATATTTTATTCAATATATGTATTATTTGTATTTTTCAAAACTTTTTTTATAAAATTATACATATTATTTAAAACATATGTACATAATTAAAATAAAATAAAATCATCAAAATAAAAGTAAAATAAATAATGCATATAAATACATAGGTAAAATATACCTATATATACTTATAATGTACATATACATAACTAATTAAGCGTACATATCAACTCAGAAAAATATAATAAAAATATCAAAATATGTATAAAAATAAATTAAAAAATATATAAAAAATACTCATGTAAAATAACAAAATATATATTATAAAATAAAAAATCAATACCAAAATACATGTATTTATACATATGTTTTACATGTAATTATTAACTTGTAATAAAAAACCTTAAAAAATGTATAAAATCCATATTAAGATACATATTTTTTATATTTTAAATTAATAAATAGTTCATTTACTATTTCTTTTCGATCTTACCAATCTTATCTTCAATAGAATTTTCCGGTTGGTCCACGTAGACCGTCCAGAAGCCTCCGCCAGTTGACCTCGGTCAGCTGGCCCCATCTCTCTTCCTCGAGCCCTGATTTGTTAGAACCATTCATCCCTTTTCTGCTCGAGATCATCATTTGTTGTCGTAACGTGTCGCTTGATTTCTGGAGATTAGATCTCCCTAATTCACGTTGCTACAAAAGATCTCTTCGATTGTCCTTGCTCCGTCCAGAATCCTCGATCGAAGATCCTCTCTCGTTCAGCCTATATATTTGCTCCTCCAACTCCGTCTCACTATTTGACCCTTCTCTGATGTCTCTTATCCCCTCATAGCTATTCCATCCCATTCCTTGTGGTGACAGCTCGAAGTTTGGGGATTTGCAGCGAGGAGGAGGCATGGAGGAGCGATCCACGTCCATCGTCGGAGGAGCTCCGCCAGCAAGTTCAGCTTATTCGACTCTAGTCGAGTCGAGGGCCATTCATCCTAGTCTTCAAGTTTTAATTCCAGCATTTGTTACCCAAAATTTTGATAACCCCCAAATCTTTGGAGCTTGGGCTCCAGGGCAATTCATCGTCATCCGACTATTTGATCGCCTTCATCCCATCTTACTCAATATTATGTTCTTCATTGATTCCATGTCTTGCCCATCCTAGATCCATCGTGGATCTAGGAATCGAAGCTCCTTCCGCTGCCACTCGTAGGAGCTCCATCTCCATCTCATCCCCGACTTATTTTTGTCTAACCCTTCGGTCGATGATATAGCCCTCGAGCCAAGGAGCATTTTTCTGCATGTTTTGGCGCATGGAGACCCATATGGAACCTCAACAAATAACTGGAGCAGCTCCAGGAAGCTTGGACCTGATAGAGCTCCTCGGTTGACCTCGCCTTCGCCGGAGGCCACCATTGTGTGTGGAGGAGTCCCAACCAGTTGTTGGGCATGTTTGAAAGGAGATATGTCACTGGAGCAAGGGGGAACGTTGAATCAAATCTCGTCAGCCATCATTCTTCGATTGTTCTTGCTACCCCCCCAGCCATCCGATCAAGAACACGACCCAGATCTAATCTGGGTCATTGATTCTCTTCGAGGGGGGTACACGATGGCCGTTGTCTGATCAACCACGTGGAGCATCTACAATAGTCGGATGAAAGGGCTTAAGTGGTGAAATTTACAAGTAAACCCTCTGTCCTTTTTGTATTTAATAAACAATCTTGTAATATTTTTAATTTAGTTGAAAACATTTTGGACTATTTGCATGTATTCCCTCGAACCTCTATATATTTGCATATTACTCCAGTGTCATGTCACCTCACGTGGACCCCCACGTGAGTGGACATTTTGCAGGCATACCACACACACCACCCGACTTTTATATTTATTATTCGGACTATTAAAATCAAGTTGAAGTTCAAACTTTTTGGTTCTTTTGCACTCATGCCCTTGGAAGATATTTTATTTGCAAATATACCTCTGTCAGCTTAATTTATTTTTATTTATACATTTCATTTTATTAAAAATAGCTCATGTGCTCTAAAAAAATGAAAAATAGATGTATGTGCATAATTAGATGCTTCTTCAAGCTATAAATTTTAATTCTCGTTGCATCCATTATAATTTATTAAAAATAAAAAAGAGTTATTTTATTCCATGTTTGACTTTAAAAATACAAAAAAATATAAAACCTTTTCTAAAAAATCAAAAAATACCCACTATTTATGAGCATATTTTCTCAATCCAGACCAAAAACCAAAAAAATCTCAAAAGAAACTCTTAAAATTAGCAAACCCTTGCTAATCCTCAAAAAACACTCTCAAAAATTCTAAAAATATGTGTTTCTATCCTGTATTTTTATTTATATATCTTAGCATGTATTTAATTGATTTTAAGAAATTTTAAACCATTTTGTTACTTTTAACTCTCAAATCAATTCGGCCTATCTAAAAAAGGGGCTTGTTTTATGTCGTTTCTAATTTTAAAAATATCAAAAAATCCCTTAAAATCATAAAAATAAAGGAATATTTGAAAAACATAAAGTATCTTCTTTTATTATTTTTGACTATTTTTATCTATACTCATAAATAGTATACACTATACAACCTATATATATATCTATATAGTATTAGAAATAGCTTATATTATTAATTATTATTATAAATACATAAATATATTATAAAACCTTTAAAAAATTAAAAAGATAATTATTTGGGATATTTTCTAATTTTGTAGTATTTATTCTATATGTTCCACTATATATTATTTATAATATATACATATATACATTATATATTTACATATATACTGTTATATATATTCTTTATATAATATTAAAAAATAAATTAAAAATAAAAAATAAAATTTAAAAAGAATATATATTATATAAAAAATTATTTGATTTAATTAAAATCCACAAAAATATTTATTGATTTTATGCATACTTGTATACACATACTCTTGCATTATTTATTTATTTAAAGAATTCGTGATGCTTCCTATGTTCCCTGGGTTCGACCCCTACTTGCTTGTCTACTATGCACTTGTATGTAGGTTATAATAAAATTTGATTCACACTTGCCTTGATTTCATTGCTTGATTCCTATATTGTGTAGGTTAGTTGCTGAGATTAGGTTGGGATCCTTGTGAGACATCACTTCAGCGATTTCGATCTCGCCTTGTGAGATCGTACAACTCTCTCCTCCAATTCTCGGACATTTTCAATATCCAGATCTAAAAAACCTCTCAGAGATGATGATGGTGCGCTAAAATTCAAGTTTTTTGTTTAATGGAATTATTCACAAGTGAATTGTGGTCATCGCATCCCAAAGAAGCGTCAAGCATAAATTATTTGTCTTTTATTCACAGCTCAAGCCAGCAAACATAAAAAAGAACATAAGCACAAAAACTATAAGTGATATTTATTTGCATGTATAACGTACATGATTGAACTCAGGGAGGCTACATAATCCTGAGGGTTATTAAATCAATGAAAGAATCGATGAAATAAAGAAGGAAATTCTGTGCACACTGCTCTTGGTTTTTGTACTTTTGATTTTTTTTGTATTTTTATGGAGTTTTTTTTATTTGGTTTTCTAATTATATTTTTTATTATTTTTAATTAAAAATTTTTTAAATATAAAAATAAAAAGGAATAAAAGAAAAATAATATGAAATAAAGAAAGAGACAACTTTTTAAATTTTTACAAGGTGGTAAAAATATATAGAAAATTTAAATGAAATTATTTTTGGATTTATAATATATTTTTAATATTTTTTTGATTTTCTAGATTTTTTAAGGTTTTTACATAAATCTAAACCAATAAATAAAACAAACAGAAATAAATACAGATATTTTTGGATTTTTTTAAATTAGTAAATGAAATAAAAAATCGATAAAATGTTCATACACAAACGGATGAATTTTTATATTTTCCAGAAAGATATTTTATGATTTTTTGGAATTTTCTATGATTTTTTTATGATTTTTTATACTTTTGGATGTTTTATGATTTTTTTTAGTTGTCATGAGGAATAAAAAAGTGAAAATGATATAGAAATTACAAGAAATGAAAACAAAGAATCAAGATTTCTTTAGAATTTTTGAGAAAGTTTTAATTTTTGTTGATTTTTAAAAGTAAACAGTGAATTTTTATGAAGTTTTTGAATTTTTCAAAATAAGAAATGAAAATATCTTGCAAAAAATTATGGATGTAGGGGATAATTAACTAAAAGGTAACATGATTTTTTGGAATTTTAATGATATTTTGCTATTTTATTAAATTTAATCACATAAAAAATATACGGATGCACATTATGTAATTATTTATAGTTTATAGATTAAATGTTAACAAATAAATAAATACAAGGTCTAATTGTGAAAATTTTCCAGAAAAATGTGTGCTGGCGCACGTGGGCCTCGCTGGACCTATATGTATATAAGTATTTTCAGGGTCTAATTAATAACATAAACATGCAGAGTTTTTATTGCAAATATCCTAAGAAACGCGTGCAAGGTACGCGTGCAGTTCTAGCAGGATCAACATGCAATTAAAATAAATAAAAGGGTAAATAGTGCACATGGTCAATTAAAGATAAATAGATACTTATCCGATGTGGACTTATTTGCAAATAAAAGAAAATCAGTGGTTTAGGGTGTAAATACACCCTTTATACACATGGCAAAATCAGTGGCAGGAATGAATCTGGAAGTTGATGGGACGATGTATGTGAAATCGCGCCTGAAGGTTTCGAACTGATCTGAAATCGCGACCTAATGATTCTGCTTTGGCGCTTTACGGATGGCTATGATCGAATCTGGAGGTGGCGTTCGTGATCCTACGGTATTGGATCTGTTTGGAAGAACATGGATGTACACGAGCTTCACCGAACTTAATCGGCCTTGATCTCTCTCGTCTTGGCTCTGTTCCACCTCAGCTCAGTCTCAAATGAAAGCTCATGCAAAACCACACCTGTTGTGCTCTGCAGATAGTTGAGAAACCACCGAATCTTCCAACTAGAAGGCAATGAACCTGTACTGCTCTAGGTACCTCCTCCAAAACTTGGATCAGGTGCTACACTTCAGATATGGAGCTCCTATGACCTGCAGATGAATGTTTGCTCAGGGATGAGGTCATAGACCAAAATATTAGGTCAAATACACGGAAGATGGTGGAGGAATGGGGGCTTCAGTGAAGGTGATTGGAGACGGGAGCCGATCCTCAGATCTGAGATGATTTGAGGGGGGTTAGAGGGTGGAATAGACGAGAAAGGTCGAGCAGAGGTGTAGGCGTGGTCAGAGTGAAGAAGGGTTGATCAGAACACCTCTGATCTTGTAGATCGAAGGAAGAAGATGGAGATCTGATTTAAGCTAAATCAAAAAAATAAAATAACAAATCAAGGAAGAAAACAATCAGGAACTACCTAGGCTACCTAAGGAATGAATGGCAGAGAAGATCGGCTTCGATCTGCGTAAAAAGCAGAGAGGCAAAAACTCGCCGACGGAGGTCCGACAAATGGTAGGATCACGACTTGAGGCACTCTACTCATTCTCTCGATTGGAGATTCGCTTCACTGTCACTGGAGACTAACCTCTGTCACTCAATCTCAGGCAAGAAGGAGCCAAAATCGGATCAAGCGGTCGTTGGATCTTAAAGATATGTATTTATAGAGATGGCTTCAGTGGGTTTTGAAATTTGAAAGGCGATCAGATCAAGGAGAGATCATAGGATCTGAAGGGCAGGCGATGGAGTTACTGGTTAGGGTGAGAATATTGGAGAATAAGGCGGGGAGAGTTTGTGCTCAACGTACGTGGGAAAATTGGAGATGGAAGGGCTGGACGTGAGATGTACGGGCGAATGGTAGGGACCAGGCAGTTGACCCCAGTCAGAAAACCTGGGCCAGCTAATGGGAGCGTGCAGAGGATGCAGACAAAATAGTCTAGACGAAAAAAAGCAAAGAAAAAGCTAAATAAGTTAGATAAAAAATAAAAAATGATTTTAGAAATTAAATAATGTAAATGAATAATGTTATAAATTAAATATAGTTAATTTAGGTGATTTTTAATTAATTAACCAAGGTATATATACAAGGGTTAAAATAAATATAAGGTGTTATTTATAGGTATGTATACCTATGTATATAAAGCCTTGATTTTAATTAATTATTTATACAAGTACATACATAATTTAATAATTTATTAATTTAAAATATTTTACAAGGGTTCTAGTGATATTTTTGTTAGATTTTTAGGAATTAATTTATTAGGTTAAATAAATAGTTACATGTACAGTATATACATAGGGATACCTATACAATATATACATTATTTTATTTTGGTTACTTTTTGGCTTTGTAATTTTTATTTTTATTTTAAATTAGTTTAATACAATATTTACAATTAGATAAAAATACAATATTTACAAATATATGCAAAAAATAAATAATTAATATTGTATACAGTATACATAGGTATTATATATAATAGTACCCCAATTAGCTACATTTCACACTTTATCTCTGATTTTTATGAAACCACCTTCATTATAAAGATTATTTAATTTGAAGTACAATGAAAGTGAGTTTGATGAATTTGGAGTTCTGTGGTGAAGATATTGATCTTGCAAGTTGAGCTTTGTGGCTTTTTTCAGAGTGTTGTAATTTACATAATATACAATTATTTTTATTGCAATTATTTTTATTATTTACAGAATATTTTTATGCAAAATTTTCATGAAGAAAACAATTGTGGTTGAGTTGAATTTGTGTATGAAATAATTAGGCAAGAATGTGTATTATATATAGTAGTGTACAAGTGATTAACATATACATCTGAAGATTGATTTTTAGTGTCTAGGCCTTATCTCCCCCTACTTCATTCCTTGTCGATCAGGTCAAGTCTTGACCTTCTCTTGGGGTTAGAGTCAGGTTCTATTGCATATATACATTCTTTATTTTCTTTATTTTTCCTTTATTTGTTTATTTTAGGTTAAAATAGTGATAAATATACAATATTTATGCAAAAAAATTAGTTAGTAAACAGATGGATTTATGATATTTATAAATGTTTTATAAGGTATTTTAAGCTAAAATAAATGAATAAATATGATGAGAAATAAATTCATCATCCCCCTGCGCTTTATCTTTGCTAGTCCCTTAGCAAACACTTATTTGAAGAATAAGTGACTACAAGGGGAAAATGAATAAAGAAAAAATAAAGAACTTAGAATAATATTGAATATTAAATTTATCTTCGTAAAATCAAAGTACGGAGCTCAGCCAGACCTTTGGATTATTAGTTTGGATGGAACCTTAGTGGGAAACGGACTCGACACTCAACAGTCTGTAGAAACTACACAACTCTTTCTCAAGTCTCCTCAATGCCCAAGTCAGAATAAATCAATTCATACACAAACCCTTTGATTATGAATCTTTCTTATACTATGTAAGTTTTATGTAGCTCTCCTCGGCTGAAGCGATAAAAGTCAATCTTATCCAACATGGTGACCCGAATTCCTCAATCCAATAACTCTTTCCTCGAGAAGCGAGGTATTTCCTTCTAATTTCCAGTACAACCAGCTTACGAAGAAGAGGTGGAGAGAAGAATGGACAGTAGACAGTGTAGCTACCTATCCTAGGATGCGGCCAATATAGACAAGTCATCCAGCTATAGTCTCATAAATATCTAACGTGGAAGCTCAAGCTTACTTATTTGACTATACAGATGTACATACTCCGGCAGGCATTTTATTTTCAATCAAACCTATCCACTTTTTTGGAGTTTTTTTATTTTTTTGAAAATATACGAGGGTGCAACGTGTCCATAAGGGGTTTTCTTATTACACCAATAGACTATCCCTTTTTTGAAGCTTTATTGTAACCAACAGCATTATGCAATTAGACCTCATCGCTACTGGACCGGATTGGGATACAATGGCCATAAATGTGCGACTTCTGATGTTTCCGCCGGTATATGTCTCATGCCAGCAAATCTGGCCCTCTACCTCTTCAACTGAGGTAAGTAAAGTGTAAGCGCAGGTGTGCAAGTTAGGTCATTATCAACAAGAATCTTGTGTGTGCTCTGAAGTACTCTACTTAGGCAGTCAAGACGATAGTAAACTAGGTCCTGTGGTTCCCAAAGAATGAAGTCTATAAACCTAAAAAATCTTAATTCTATTTCCTATAAGGTTCCTCTGAAATTAAGTGGATTAAGGTCCAATCAAGCTCCGTTCTTCAACTTTATTCCAGACTAGTTTAAGTGTCAATACCATTCTGAAAAATGCACATGGAAATGCAAGAAATATATACAAAATATTTTTTTGAAAAAAAAAGAACAATATTTTTGAAAAAGTTTTCCAAAGATTTTTGAAAATTTTTATAGATTTTAAACACCTTTTTTCAAAAGAAAGAAAAGGGTTAGTAAATTGAATGTATTTACAATAAATATATACAAACAAGATTTATTTAAATTTTATACGAGATTTTACAAGAGTATTTTATGCACAAGTTTTAGATATAAGTTTTATAAAAGAATTTTATACAATAAAGAATTTTACATACATGACGATAAGTGATTAAGGTTTTTATACACACGTGGACTTTATGAATATATATACATCCCATAATTTATATCCACGTAACGAAATAATTTACAAAAAAATACAAACTTTTTAAAATATTTTACAAAAGTTTTTTCAAACATTTTTCAAAAGTTTTACAAATATTTTTGCAAACTTTTTTACAAACTTTTTTACAAAACATTTTACAAACAATTTTACCAATATGTTTTTGCAAACATTTTGCTTAAAAAATTGTATAAGTAATTATACAATATAAATAGTTTTGATACAGAAAATAATTTACAAATATTTTACAAACAAAACATTTTTATAAACAACTTTACAAAGATTTGTACAAAAATAGTTTACAAAAAAAATTAGAAACATTTTTACAAGTGTATTTACAAAAAAAATTACAAAAGTTTTTACAAAATATTTTACAAACAATTTTTGCAAATTTTTTGTTAAAAGATTTTTGCAAATCATTTTACTAATCATTTTTCAAAACATTTTTTAAGTAATAGCCATATTATTCATAAAAACACAAGTTATGGTTAAAGTATATATACAATATATACGATACCCCCTTATACTTAGTTCGAACTATGTCCTCATAGTGACCAAAAAGCTATAAAGGAAGGCATAACTCATGCTAAGTATAGAAAAGTGAAAAGAATCCTATACAACAATGACTCAAACAATAGACAAAAAGAATATAAGTCGGTGATCTCCCCTATACATCGGATCAAGTAATCCTGAGTATAGAAGATTGTACAAATCGGTAAAATCGAGGAAAATATTGAACAAACTAAACGACTCGACTCGTCCTCCCCTATACTTAGGGTAAAAGATCCCTAAGTATCGAAAAAGAATATCAACAAGTTGAAGGATAAGTGAGAGATCAGAAGAAATAAAAGAAAATAAAAACACGAAAGAGACGGAATGAACAACATCACTCCCCCTATACTTAGGGTAAAGGATCCAAAGTATAAGAAACAAGAGTGATGAAACAGAACGAAAATGGAAAAAACTTAAATTACTCACCTCTACGGAAAAGAAGTGAATAATAAAAATGGAAGAAGAAAGAATAAAACAAAAGGATATATACAAGAGAAAATCAACTCATGTATCAGACGTAGAATATGTCAAAAAGTTATCATCCGATACCGCATATATGGAATCAACTATGGACATGAATGTATCATAATCTAGATATGACTTCTGCAACTGTCTGTTCACAACAAATGTTTGTCCATCAGATGACAAACCAGATATGATAATACTACCATTATCATGCACAACTCTCACAATGAACGATCCTGACCATTTGCTTTTCAATTTGCCTGGAAATAACTTCAATTAGCATCAAGCAACCAAACTTTATAATCAGAGGAGAAAGTCTTCCTTCGAATGTGTCTATCATGCCAACGCTTGACTTTCTCCTTATACATGAGTGAGTTGTCGTATGCAAAATCTCAGAATTCCAGCAATCTATTCAGATCCAACTTCCTGCTCTGTCACGCTTTCTCATAATCCACATTGCATACACGGAATGCCCATAATGATTTGTAAATTAATTCAACAGGCTGGCGGCAAGCCTTTCCATACACCAATCGGTAGGGAGACATACCTAATGGAGATTTGTATGTTGTCCGATAAGCCCATAGAACTGAGTCAAGCATCTGGGACCAGTTCTTCCTATCTGTACATACAAGTTTTTGCAATATCGTCTTTATCTCCCTATTCGAAATTAAGCCATTAGTCTATGGGTGGTAAGGAGACACAACTCTATACTCAATGGAATACTCCTTCACAAGCTTTTTGACTTCTCTGTTTATGAAATGGCTTCCCCCATCTCAAAGAGTATCTTGAGGATCCCAAACCACGCAATAATATGATCCTTGAGAAAGGAACAAACAATACGACTATCAACAGCTCATGTGGGGATAGCCTCCACCCAACGACTAACATAATCCATGGCAAGTTGGATGTAATGAAATCCCTGACTGATAGGAAATGGTCCCATGAAGTCAATGCCACAAGCATCAAAAACATTTGAAATCTGTATATATCTCAGGGGCAAGGTATCGTTGGAACCAACAGTTCCTCCCATACTCTGGCAGTCAGTACAACCTCGAACATACTCTGTAGCATCCTTAAATAAAGTTGGCCACCATAGGCCTCTCTATAAAATCATTGTTGTCGTGCACTTGAATGATGCCCACCAGACTCTAATTTATGGCAAGTACGCTGGTGTATTCCTTATGAGGAATACACCTTATCTAGATACAATCCGCACCATCATGAAACTGGTACGGATCCTCCCACTGTAAAAATGTATCTCTGACAGGAATCCGTATACCTTGTGCTTCGACCAATATTGTGTAACTTTCTTGGAGATAAGATAGTTCACAATATCAGCATACCATGGGAGTGAGTTCATAGACAAAATGGTCTCATCTAGAAAGGTCTCAAAAATAAGAAGTATACTCTACTCAGAGGTCTCTACATCTGTGATCCGAGAAAGGTGATCTGCCACAACATTCTTTACTCCATGTTTATCTCGAATCTCTAAATAAAATTCCTGGAGAAGAAGGATCCATCTGATAAGGCGTGGTTTGACATCCTTCTTTATCTGTAGGTATCGTATGGTAGTGCGATCCATGTATACAATTACATGTGAACCAAGGAGGTAAGATCTGAACTTCTCTAATGCAAACACCACCGGTAATGTCTCTTTCTCTATAAGTGTGTAATTATGATGTGCCTCGTCCATAGTCTTGATAGCATAGTGTATACAAACTGTATCGCATCCCTTCTTTGCCCTAACACAGCTCCAACTGCAAAATCTGACACATCCGTCATGATCTCAAAGGAGAGAGACCAATCTGGTGGCTATAGGACAGGAGTACTAGTAACCATGTCTTCTGTCTGATTAAATGCAAGGAGTACTTTATCATCAACAATAAACTCACTCTCCTTACACAGAAACACAGTCAAAGGTCTGATGATCTTGTTAAAGTCCTTAATGAATCCCTATAAAATCCAACGTGTCACAGAAATGACATCAACTGCTTCAAATTCTGCGGTATCTCTAACTTAGAGATCACATCAATCTTAGTTGGGTCAACCTGCATACCTTTTTTGGAGATGATGCAGCCCAATACAATCCTATTAGTCACCATAAAGTGACTCTTCTCCCACGAGAGCACTAGGTTTACCTCACAACAACGTTGAAATACCCGGTCTAAATGAGCAAGAAATGTGTCAAAGCTATCCTCGTAGACCGAGAAATTGTCCATGAAGAACTCTAGAAAACTACCTACTATACGGGCAAAAACGACCAACATACACCTTTGGAATGTAGCGGGAGCATTACACATTCCAATGGGAATCCGTCTAAAAGCATAAGTGCCAAACGAACAAGTAAAAGTAGTTTTCTCCTGATCCTCATGAGCGATAGCAACCTGGTTATACCCCGAGTACCCATCCAAGAAACAAAAGAACTCTTTCTTTGCTAACCTCTCAATAATATGATCAATAAAGGGCAGTGGAAAGTGATCTTTCTTGGTAGTTGAATTCATGCACCGGTAATCCATGCAGACACGTCATGAAGTAGGTATACAGGCTGAAATCTCCTCACCGCAGTCATTTTTTACGATAATAATCCCAGATTTCTTTAGGACCACATTTAAAGGGTTGACCCGCTTAGAATTTGATACCCTACAATACCCAACCACCAAAACTCCCCTCCCCCGTCACAACATACCCTACCAATACAGGGTTCTCATTTCCTGATCAATAGGCATGGGTGTGCTTTGGGGGGGAGGGGTGCTTGATGAATCTCCATTTCATCACCTTTATTCTTTCATTTTGGCCTTTAAACCCTATCTAAATGCATGTCAATATCATTATTTTGCATAAATTAACATTCATCATTTATTGTATAAATATTGTTTAAAATACATTGTCTAAACCCAAAAAGAATAAAGAAAAGAAATAGAAAAAAATATAATGCCAAAGGTATTTTATAACCCTAAACCTCAAGACCTAGGCATCTTGATGACTGGGTCGATGAGGAATAAAGTATGGGGAGATAAGAGCCAAAAATTCAATAAAACCCTAATTTTTATTCTTCAATAATCTATTTTTGGGACCCATTCAATTCTTTATTATTTATACCTCAAAAAAAGAGTACATGATAGTTGTAGATAATATATATAATTGATTTCACACAAAAATAATATACAATGTATATTTTATACTCAGAATAAAAATCCAAAATCCAAACATCCCATGCACACATCTTCTCCATATGAATTCAAAATGAATCAAAATCACCTTTAATTGTATATAACTTTTTATTAGTTATTTAATGAAGGTAATTTCATTTAATTTTTATTTAAAATGCAAAAGTTAGGTATTGGATCCCTATTGGACTATATACCTGAATAAAATATTCATTTTATCTATTCTTTACATTTTTCATTATTTTATATTTTTATAAAGGGATTTTTGTCAATTACCTCTACGACCTTTGAAACTACGTAATTCCTCCCTTACCCCCATAAACTTGCTCCGTCTTACCGCACGAACGCTGCCGTTAAATTGACACATCTAGAGTTAACTTCCTTGAGTTAAAAACGAGTTAATCTAACCAACTATGATCGAACGGCTAGAATTAACAAAGAGAAAAAATGGAGGAAGGGGAACAGTGCGGGGAGGCTTTCGACCTGGTGAGGCGCCTGAGGGGGGCTTCGACCTGGGGAGGCACCGGGGCGAGAAGGAAACAGTGCGAGCCGAGGGGGCTTTCGAGCATGGAAGGCGCTCGAACAGGGGACATGGGAGGCGCCGGGAGGGCTTCGACCTGGGGAGGCACGGGGCGAGAAGAGGACATGGTGGGCCAGGTCTTTCGACCTAGGGAGGTGTGAGGCAAGAAGGGGACGGGGGCACGCGGGCCAAGGAAGGCGGCGGGGATGGGGGAGGCTTCAAGCGGCGGTGGGGGGGGGGGGGGTGCTTGACGCAGCAGGGGCGAGAAGGGAACAGGGTGGGGGTTTCTATTGGCGGCGGGGGGCTCAAAGCAGGGAGGTGGCGAGGTCGGGGGAGTTCGAGCAAGGGAAGGCGGCAACCGGCGGTCGATCTGGGGAGGTCACGCGGGGGGGGGGGGGGGGGGGGGATGGGGGTGGGGGGGTTTCCGAGTAGGGGAGGCATGGCCAGGGGTCCGAGCAGGGGAGGCATGGCCGGAGGGGTGGTTCCTTCGATCTGGGGAGGCAGGGGGGGCGAGCAGGGGAGTCCTTCGATCTGGGGAGGCGCGGGGGGGGGGGGGGGGCGAGCAGGGGAGGCATGCCCGGGGGCGTCCTTCGATCTGGGGATGCGCGGAGAAGGGCTTCGAGCAGGGGAGGCTAGGTGCTAGGTGGGCCGGAGGGGGAGGGCTTTGAGCGGTTGGCGGCGAGGGGCTCGAGCAGGGGAGGCAGCGCCCGGGGGGGCTTCGCCGCAGCGTGGTCCGGGGGAGGCTTCGACCTGGGGAGGAAGTGGCAGTTACAGTAAATTCGATAAATAAAATAGGTATTATGTAAAACAAGATAACAGAATTCGACTAGCTTTAACGGTTGAATGTATGACGATTAACCATAGGGTCTGTAGGGGAAAGGTTAACAAGTTTATGGGGGTAAGGGAGGAATTACGCAGTTTCAAAGGTCGTAGAGGTAATTGACAAAGATTATAGGGTCTACTGAGTAAAAATCTATTTTATAAATTTGTAAATATTATTTATAACTTATGCGAACATTTAGAATAAAATAAAATCATAAAGAAAATAATAAAATAAAATAGTATATAAAAATACATAGGTGAATATACAATACTTATACCTATATAATAAGTATACATATTTAATTAACTGTACATATTATATTGGAAAAATAGAAGAGAATATATTTATGCATATTTAAATAAGCTATAAATATATAAATTAGGTATATAAAATAATAAAATCTAAAACATAAAATAAAAATAAAATATATATATTCGTAGGTCAATATACCTATAAATATACTTGTAAAAAGTAAATTATAATAAATTAATCCATAAAAATAAATAAAAAGCCATAATAAAATACTACATAAAATAGTAAATATTTTTTATATTTTAACCAAAAATTAATAAATTCATTTTTCTATTTTATATCGAATTACTTTTGATTTATTAATATGTTTTGTCTTTTTACGGGTGGCGTGGCCTAATCAGGGCCCGTCACCCATTGACTTGGGTCGACTCTCTAACCCAAGTCATAAGTTTGTTAAACCTCGATTTGACCCTTCCTTCTCCCTCTTTCTCCAATCGATGCATTCATCGACACCACTTTTTATCCTTGATCCATGACTTATCACGCCAGCTTGATTCCTCAAGCTGAGATCCTCTGTATCGAGCTGACCACCTTGAACTTCCCCTCTTGTTCGTCACTTGTACATAAGCTTCGCCACCTTCTTCTTGAATTTTTTGAATCCATTTTACTTCGCATTTTCTCTCTTTTTGCGTTCAAGGTTTGAACCTCATGATAGGAATCTCGCCCAGCACTTAGGAGGATTGAGGAGTAGGTGTAGCGGTCGATTCCACCATCTACGACGGTCTGCCGACATGAGGTACCCATCTCGCAGCTCTTGCTGCTTGAGGTTTTATTTTTCTTGCTTTCTATGTAGATTTAAGTATTGCATTTCATTTCCGTGATTTATTTTGTATTTTAACTGCTCATTTTCACCGTACAATTCCATCTTCATGGTTCGCTCCAGTGAACTGTTCCACTGTGAATCAACCCTGTTCTGACTTCCATTTCCACCCATTTCTTTACCCTTCCATTTCTCCATCTCCAGACAACCTTCGCTCACCTCAATCCCTTCCAAATTGAGCAACCAAGGTCCTCCTCCTCTTCTCGCATGAGACCTTACTACCTCACCACCATTCCACCCACTAACTGATCGAGGAAGTTTGCCCTTGGCCCAACCATCTTTTTGTGCAGGTCTCAGGAGCTGAAGGGCCCTATTCAAGGGTTGATTTTGTCAAGGATACCTTCTAGGAGCCTCCCCGGAGACTTCGACCTCCATGGATCATTCCATGAGCTCTGGACCTACCTGGAGGTTCGAGAAGGAGCAGAGCAACAATAGAAACAAAGAGAGGTCATCGACAGGCTCCCCGGTGGCCGAAGTTGCGCACATCACTAGATCGAAGCATGCCCATGACAAGTTCTTCACCAGTTCTTCCCGCCACCTCGTGAGCCGTACAATTAGTAGCTACTCCCAGATCACTGATGATCGTGAAATCCACCTCTTTAATAATGAGGAATTGTAGTATAGGAAGCGGATTTCGGTCGTCAAAATACCACAAGCTTTGAATGTTGTGGAGTATTTTTACTTGGTAAGTGTATCAAGGTCGAACACAGGGAACAGTGATTTTTAGTTGCACGATCTTAATCAAATCAAATTAAATAATTAATTAATGATCGATTAATTTATGTGTTGAAGAATATACAATGCAATGATGCGAATGCGATGCAAAGAAAGTGAAACAGAGAGAATTATGCCCAAGATCTGTGATTTAGTGATGTTTAATCCAGATAAGATTAATCAATGTCCACGAAATGAAATCACATATCAAATAATGTCAAATCCAGTAAGATGTATCAAATTAATCCCTGATGCACATATAGATATCAGATTTATCTCCAAAATACTTCAAATTTTATTCTCAAGAAATGATTGCAGTCCCCAAGTCAATAAACCTATAAATCTCCTTGATTTAACCACTACAAAAATTAAGTCCTCCGGTATGAAATTGATTACATCATTTTCTAATTCAAAGCCCTGCAAAATAACTCATGAATCTCTTAATAGGGTACAAATATGTCACAATTCAGCCTGCAAGAGTCAATAGATGTCTTCAGTAATAATTATCGATAAATAACCTCAAATCTGTTCACAAGCTATGCTAAATTGTAGAGCTTGGAAATAGCTTTAAAATGACATATTATAAGCTCAAAACGGAGTTCGTATGACAAAGATATGATAAAATGAATTTTCAAGGACTAAAATGCAAATAAAATAAAGTTTTTCTTTCAAAATAGTCCCTGGAGAAGCTTTATGTAATTTCTGAAAGTCGGAGGGGCTCCTCTGCAATTTACCCCAGGCGAGGGTATAAATGTAAATTCTGGAAGTTCCGAGGGCCTATCTGCAATTTTCCCCCAGCGCACGTGCGTAGCATGTGCGCCCGGAGGTTCGTTGGCGGAGCGGGAGGATCGGTGCCCCGAGCCTGTGGTTCGGGTGCTGAACCTGAGGTTCGGGCCCGTAGCTCCACGTAGCCGCGATGCGGAGGCTCGGGAGACCCTGAGGCAGAGGCTAGGATGCCCCAAGCCTAGGTGGCAGCTGGTGGAGGCTGAAGCGGAGGCGGATGAGCCTTGACGCTCGGCGAAGCACGACGGCGAGGCGGGCTCGGCCGGTCGACACACGACCGGCGAGACCCAGTGGCGTGGGCGGAGGTCGCGCGGAGCGGCGATCCTCGTCGGGCGGCTCGGCTGGTCAACACCTGCAGATGTTAGAGGAAACAAGAGAGGTGGAGGACGGGGGGTATGTGGTTGATGTAAGACAGTGTTTTCTTCCTTTGGACTGTGGATTCTGATTTCCCCTCTGTGTTCTTTGATGTTCACATAAATCCGTATTTATGAAGCTGCAATTAAAATCTAACCTCGATTCCTGAGTCGAGTGTTAGTCAAATATCTATGCAAATTATGCAAATATTCATTCCAACAAATACAATCAAAGCATATTCAGAAGGAAAAGTTGCTGGAAGTAACCACCCAACTAGTTTGGTTTAAGATTAACAGTATCCTTCACAAGCTCTGAATCAGTAGTACTTCATGGATTAATAATGTAGTCACATTAGATCTCTGTCATTAGTGGGGTTTCATTACCAAGAGTTATCTGATTTAAGCATTAATTGTTACAAGTCTCCAGAGACTAACTTCGAAGATTGCCATTATTATTCCATCTTGTGAAAAATCTATGTGCAGAAATTCCAATTCCAGACTTTCTCTCCAGGCAATCCCACCTATTTTCAATAATCATATATATAAAATCTGCATGTGTCCAAACAGAACCAATCTCAAGATAACGTATAATATTTTAACACAAATCAAAGTCAACACACGTGATTATACTACTACAGAAATCATGATTTCAGGGAATTGAACAAATTGAATGGTGGTGAGATAATGCCCATTAAGCGTAGGTGGATGGAAACAAGGGATGACGCTCGGCTTTGGTATTCAAACAAAGATAAAAGATCGAGTAAACGGCGTGAAGAAAAATTGACGGATTGGCGTGGAATCTATAGGTGTGACCTGATGGATTTAAGGGGGAAGATGTGAGAATATACTAATATGGATAAATGGGCGGAGCTCCGAGGGTAGCGCTGGAGACGGAGCTTGTGCTTCGGCCACGAGGTTGGCTGAAGGTGGGGGAGGTGTGATACGGTAGAAGGGGAAATGGATAGGAAGAAGGGTGAGGCGATTGAGGTCGAAATTGGAAGGGTTTTAAGGGCTTTACCTGATTGTACGCCAGAGTGGGAAGACACTCGGAGGAGATGAGCGAGGGTTGAACACGGGCGGTCGTATGGATCGAGGGAGGAGGGAGTTCGTCTGGGGATGGAGCTGCACAAGGCGGCTCAGATCTTCGCCTCACGCTACCAACGGATGTAGCAAGGCTCTGCAACTCGCGGGAGGTGGAGCTGCGGCGTGGGAGATGTTCCCACGGATCTCGCCGGAGTAAGAAGGGCTCGTTATGGCATGAAGCTTCCTCTCCTCACCTCTGTCACTGGTAAAAGAGGAGGAGCTGGGACCTTACTTTCTCAAAATGGCGGATAATGGTGAAGGTGGAGGGGAGCAACGTTTTATAGGGGTGGCGGAGCAAGGCGTTATGCAGGTGAGACGTGGGTGGTTTGATGGCCGCGCATGGCGGCTTTGATGAGGAAGGAGGAGGAACGGCAGGGGGTGGTGGTAACAGCTCGAGGAAGATGACAGGGGTCACGTGCTAGGCACGTGACCCGGGAAGGGGGAGGCTGCAGAGAGAGTGGGGCTGCCACATGGCACGCCCAGGAGCTGCCACGTGGCGCCCCCAAAAAAAATTTTAACTTTGACGATGGAGAAGAAGTAGAAGGAGACCTCGAATCGAAAAATTTCCTTCATGAAAGTTGTTCGTCTCATCGAGATCTACAACTTTCATGAAGGACCCGTGAGCAAAAGAGGTCACATGTGTGAAGTGGTATTTTTGGTGGTTCTCCATGTATATGGAAAACCGTATTATTTGGGATTTTGTATTTTTTGGTGGTTTTAGAGAGGATAAAAAATCTAGAAAAAATACGATAAAATATAAGAAAATTAATTACATACTAATCTAATTTTTTTGGATTTTTAATAGATAAGAAAATAGGAAAATAAAATAGAAGTCAGAATCACACAACTTTTGTACAGGCCGACAACGGACACTTGAACTCGGTCAATTTCTTTGATTTCAATTTTGATATAGATTTGGATTTTGCGTCGCTTAACAAAACTTACATCAAAGAACATCAATGAAAAGGAAATAAAATTAAAAGGGTTAATTATGTACATAAAATCTCAGGTTAAAAATAGCAAAAAGTCAAAATGTGCAAAAGAGACCCAAAACCCAACTTTCACAAACGAGCTCAGAATTTTATGAAATTGGTCTTGTTTTGAAGGTATTTGAAAATGGAGTACTTTAAAAGTGAGTAGACCAAAATCGGACACTGTATGAGGGAGATATGCTTGTTTTAGTCCGTTAGATGTGAAATTTGACTTAGGAATTATTTGACACTTATTGGGGTTAGTAATTTTTTTGTATTTTTTATTTAATAAGATTAGTAATATCTACACAATGGAGGTAGTTTCAGGTCAATCGGAGTTAGAATGAATTAACTAAAAATGTGAGAAGTTAGCGGCTTTTTGGGCTAATTTACATTGGGGATTTTAAATGCAATTATGCATGATGAAATGCAGATATTATTTACACATGCATGATGGCTAATAATGCTCTATTAATGAATAATTACATGTGGATGATGGGGGGCAGAGCCTAAATGACCAATTTTAGCATGATGAATACGAGATTCATCATACCCCTATACTTAGACCATGCTCGTCCCCGAGCATGAATGAATGACTTAGTTGAATACATCCCTGACTGTGTATGTGAATTTTCAAGGCTTAATTCAGAGAAGACCCTTAATTTGAGTGATCCTAAAATTCTGAGCTCACCCAAGCTTTAATCAAAAGGAATCCAACTTTTCTAATTTTCAGACTCTCTGTTTGTACATATAATATAAGGATATGATTTTAAGTGTACTGCATTTCATGAGAGTCGAGTTGGGGCATCACTCAAAGTTCCCGTCCCAAAGATCCTCCTCTAGACCTAATCCTCAACACTAGAGAATAAGTCTATTCTTGCTTCAGTCAACCGTCTCATTAGTTTGTCAGACTTGAAAGTGTATATGGACGGCCAGTTGATGGAGGGCATAGGATTGTGTCTAATTTTCTCTCCCTTACATTGGAACAAGGTGCCTCTCGAGTGCCTTATTACTCAACACAAGTATATTTTTATTTTGTTGATCAATGTGTCCGTCAAGAGAATTTGGAGTCGTCTGCACTTGTTTTTCTGGGAGTACACCGGGGTGTGTCTCTTTTGAGTATCTAAGATACCTTCGACACCCAGACTTGTATCGCTTACGATGCAGAGCCCTTTTATGGTGTCAGCCTGACTCCTTGGTCCTAATTAGTGCTTGGTCCAAGTGGACACTTTGAAAATGTTTGGGAGCGCTCACCATTGGTGGAAGCTCATTTAGAATTTGACTTTGGATGATAGAGCTTTTCTTGACATTTCTTTTTCTTTTCTTTTGTTGGCTAGCTCCACTGCTTTTACCAAAAATTGGCGCACACTGATCAACAATTTTCGTTAAATTTCATCACACCCTGGCACTTAGGTCAATATCAAAAAGATAGCATATGAATCTTGTTCACATACTGGCTAGTGTTTTGCTGACACTCAGGTTTTCTGAAGCCTTTATTAACTGTATCCCATCCTCGAATATCATCAGATCGGGTCTAAACTCAAATCTCTAGTCCTAGTTCCTCAAGTGATATCTCAACTCATCTCATCAATCATGCAGTTGTGAAAGTGCTTGTGCTGATCATATTCTTTTTGAATGTTAGAGATGAAGAGTGCAATATAGCGCTCAAATCTTTCAAACTAGGGAAGTGTGGATTATTAAGTTCTAAAAACCCTAATGACTAAGGCAGGCTAACTCAGAATCTCAAGATTTCAGAAATCAAGTGTCCTCAAAGATCCTCAAGCCTTGAGTGATAGTGAATGTGTCAGGAATATATCAACCAGGGAATGCATGAAATGCTTGATGAAATGCAAGACCATGAGTGATGTGTTTTTTTTTGTGTTTCTTCTTTTTTTTTGTGTTATTTTTTTTAAAGCAGGTAATATACACACTACTTGTACCCATCCCCGATGTTAGATAAAAACGATTAAAGCATGAGCTATGGATAAAGTAGATAAAATATATACAAATACACCCCCCTATACTTAGCTTGTGCTATGTCCCCATGGCACAAAGTGAAATATTGACATAGCTCCTACTAAATATAGAGGGATTACAAACAAAAGAAGAGAAGTGATGTATAAACAATGGTAGCGGTCCCCCTATACTTAGGTTCAGGTCAGCCTAAGTATAATCGGATAATTACAGATGGGGAACCGTGAAGAATTTCGGATGTACAAGAGAGTGTAGGTTCCAGAGAGGTGTGTTATCTGGGCAGATCAAATTTTTCGTCAAAATCTATGCCCTGAGTGAAGGAGATCTGTTCAACTTGTACTAATTGCTCATTGGATTCGACAAAATGTTTAAGCAGCTGACCGTTGACCATAGATGTTTGCGTGATGTCTGCGGTCTCTGAGATCTCAACACTCCCATTATTGTGTACCTCTCTTACAATGAAGGGTCCCGTCCATTTTGATTTCAATTTCCCTTGGAAAATTTTCAACTTTGCATTAAATAGCCAAACTTTCTGCCCTGGGACAAAGATCTTTGTTCGAATGTTCTTGTCATGCCATCTCTTTACTTTATCTTTGTAGATGGTGCTGTTTTCATAAGCATTATTTCGAATTTCAGACAGTTCATTCAAATTCATTTCTCGATTCTTCTTTCCTTGGTGACAGTTCCAATTAATCTTTTTGATTGCCCATTCTGATTTATGCACGAGTTCTGCGGGCAAATGGCATGGTTTTCCATATACCATTCTAAACGGGGCGGTGCCCAATGGGGTCTTATAAGCCGTCCGGTAAGCCCATAGAACTTGGTCCAGGAGTTGTGACCAGTTCTTCCTGTCAGGGCGAACGAGCTTCTGTAAAATTCCTTTAACTTCCCTGTTTGACACCTCGGCCATGCCATTGGATTGTGGGTGGTAAGGAGTAGCGACACGGTGCTCGATGCCGTATTCCTTAGTCAACTTCTTCACGTCCCGGTTGATGAAGTGGCTTCCCCCATCAGATATTAAAACTTTTGGAATTCCAAACCTCAAAATAATATGATCTTTCAAAAACTTGCAAACAATTTTGCTATCTGCAGCTCGAGTAGGATAGCCTCCACCCATCTAGATAAATAATCTACCGCTAGAAGAATATATTGAAATCCTTGACTATTAGGGAATGGGCCCATAAAGTCAATGCCCCATGCATCGAATACGTCACAGATGATCACTGGGTGCATAGGCATGGCATCTTTGGAACCAATGGTTCCTCCCATTCTCTGACAGACGGGGCACGATCTTACAAAATTGTAAGCATCCTTAAACAAGGTCGGCCAGTAAAATCCACATTGCAATATCTTCTCAACGGTCCTCTTCCCAGAGTGATGTCCTCCGGCCTCCAAGTTGTGGCATAGATTGAGGATACTTTGATATTCCTCTTGAGGAATACATCTTCGCCATATGCAATCCAGTCCTTCAAAGAAAAGGAAAGGATCTTCCCAATGATAGTGTCTCGCTTCAGATATAAGTCGATCGATTTTGTTTCTGGGCCAACCTTGAGGAACTTCATTGGTGACGAGATAATTCACCGTGTCTGCATACCAAGGGAGTGAGTCAATAGCAGAAATTGACTCGTCTGGGAAGATTTCACGGATGGATTCAGATTCCGGAATTTTGTTATGTTCAATCCGTGATAAATGATCAGCCACGACATTTTTAACGCCCGGTTTGTCCTTAATTTCCAAATCAAATTCTTGAAGCAGTAGAATCCATCTTACAAGTCGTGCTTTTGCATCCTTTTTGGCCATTAAATAGCGAATGGCAGAATGGTCTATGTAAACTGTCACCTTAGATCCTAGAAGTATTGATCGAAATTTTTCCAAGGCAAAAACCACAGCAAGCATTTCTTTTTCGCTCACAGTGTAATTTTTCTGAGCAGGATCTAAAACTTTGCTTGCGTAGTGAATAGCATACGGGATTCCATCTTTTCGTTATCCTAATACAGCCCCTACAGCAAAATCAGATGCGTCTGTCATGATCTCGAAGGGAAGAGACCAGTCGGGAGCTTGTAGGACGGGTGTCTCAATGATCCTTTTCTTGAGTAATTCGAAGGCTTCTAGACACTTATGATCTACCAAGAATTCAGTGTCTTTCCCAAGAAGGTCTGTTAACGGTCGGGCAATTTTTGAAAAGTCTTTGATAAATCTCCTGTAAAATCCGACATGCCCTAGAAAAGACCGTACTTGTTTCACATTTGTAGGTGGCTCAAGCTTTTTGATCACATCTACTTTGGCAGGGTCAACCTCCATTCCCTTCTTGGAGATGACATGCCCCAGTACAATGCCCTCTTTCACCATGAAATGGCTTTTCTCCCAAGAGAGCACCAGATTCACTTCCCTGCACTTTTGGAGGACTCGATCCATGTGCGCTAGACAATCATCGAATGAATCACCATGGACCGAGAAGTCATCCATGAAGACTTCCAGAAAATCCCCAACCATGTCGGCAAAAATTGCAATCATGCATCGTTGAAAGGTGTCGGGGGCATTGCAAAGACCAAAAGGCATTCGCTTGAATGCGTATGTGCCGAAGGGACATGTAAAAGTAGTCTTTTCCTGGTCCTCGGGGGCGATAGCTACCTGATTGTAGCCCGAGTACCCGTCTAAGAAACAGAAGTATTCTCTCTCTGCCAACCTCTCTAGGATTTGATCAATAAAAGGCAGCGGAAAGTGATCCTTCTTCGTTGCGGCATTCAGGCGCCTGTAATCCACACAGACACGCCACGACGTAGGTACCCGTGTCGTAATCTCTTCTCCCTCCTCATTGGTGATAATCTGAAGTCCCGACTTTTTCGGGACTACATGCAAAGGTGACACCCATTTGGAGTCGGAGATGGGATATATGAACCCAGCTTTACACCATTTTTCGATCTCAGTCTTAACCACTTCCCTTAAGTTTGGATTTAATCTACGTTGGCATTCACGGGAGGGTTTAGCATTATCTTCCAAGTAAATATGGTGTGAGCACAGGGCTGGGTTAATACCTGGAAGATCAGACAATCTCCAGCCTATAGCCTTGCGGTTTTTCTCCAAAACATTAAGCAGGCAGATCTCCTGCTCTGCGGTCAGATGTGAGCTGATAATGACCGGAAATTGTCCCTTTTCTCCTGCAAGGAAGGCATACTTAAGTGTAAGGGGTAATGGTTTCAGTTCAGGTAAGTCAATGATATTTCTCGAATCTGGTCCTGTCAGTGTTGATTCTTGTTGTGATGTGGATGCTTGTAGTGTATGAATGTTGGCCACCATCGTAGTTGGATCGTTAATGATGGAATGAGGTGTGGCAATCGCCGCGTCCGATCTGTGTACCTTACTCAAGGATTGTCCATAAGGAGAATGGACTGACAGGTCTAGAGTGGCCTCTGAGTCTCCTAGAGTATAGGTAGATGCATGAATGAGCTGGCATACTAAGTCATCAACAATTTCCTCACCATATGAGGTTGATTCTAGCATAGCGGTTGGGTTTTGTCTCCAGGACCCAACTGTTGGTTCTGTGATTTCAGTCTCAGTTTCTGATTTTTCAGACTCGGTGCTCGACTCAGTGTCAGGTCTTTGGAACCTAGTTTGCTGCATTTTAAGATCAACTTTTCCAAACTGGATTCTCCCGGATGTGTAATCAAATATAGCTCCTGCGGTCCTAAGGAAGGGTCGCCCTAGTATCATCTGGGAATCTTTCCAATTTCTAGGGACATCCATGTCAAAAATTGTAAAATCCACTGGGTAGTTTTGCCCCTCTATGTTGATGACAATGTTTCGAATTTCGCCCCTAGGCCGCTTAGTTGATGTGTCTGCGAATTGAAGTACGGCTGCAGATTGTTTAAGAGGACCTAGATTTAGATGCTCATATGGGGTTGTGGGCATGAGATTGATGGATGATCCATTGTCTAACAATGTTCTTGCAAACTTGATTTCCTTGATGTAGCTAGTGACAAAGTGAGCACTCATGTCTCTCTTCTTTCTTGGCAGCTCATTTTTTATAAGGCGAGATGTGGCTACTGAGAGAATGTGTTTCTTTGTTCGGCTAGGAGTTTGTTTGCTGGCCCTAGTTGGTGTGCATCTCACCTTCAGGTATTTTCGAAAGACCGAGTCTCTTTCTATCATCTCGTCTAGGGACAGAGTGACCTTAATATTTTCCTTACATATGCGGGCCATCTCTTCATCATTTTTTTGATTTTTGATGTTTTTCTTCTTCCCCGCCGTAAGAGCACGGGGGAAAGGAATAGATTTGTTGTGATCAACATCATCACTTTTATTGAATGAAAAAGTTCGTACAGGACTCTGACTCGGACAAAAAACAGGGAAATTTGAGGTTAGAGGTTGGTGTCTTGGTGGTATTTCTTTGTCTGACTCAGACTCAGACTCTCCATTATATCCGGGTGGTGTGGGTGGGACTTGTTCTTTCTCCTCCTGTCTTCCTTTGTTAATTCCCCCAGGGTTGTGTGAATTGGTGGACACTGGGGCTTTTAAATGCAATTATGCATGATGAAATGCAGATATTATTTACACATGCATGATGGCTAATAATGCTCTATTAATGAATAATTACAGGTGGATGATGGGGGACAGAGCCTAAATGACCAATTTTAGCATGATGAATACGAGATTCATCAATCACACAAGAAGCGACTGATTTTGCGAGCCTTAGCCATACGAGCCCCATCATGGATCTAACCTCAGTCATCGCCCTCCAACCGTCATCACGTCGTCCCGTATAGCCACGTGTCCAAGTGAAACGCCTTCAGTTGCACGATGGAGCGCCTTGAGGGGGCAAATTTCATATTCTACCTTTGATTTTCATCCCATTTCATTTTTAGTCCTCTAAAATATTTAATACGCTTAAGATTTTATATGTAAATTGCAAGGAAACCCTTGTAATTCTTTCATATTGCGTTGGGTATTTTGCGTGGATAACCTTGCATATTTAAATAAGCTATAAATATATAAATTAGGTATATAAAATAATAAAATCTAAAACATAAAATAAAAATAAAATATACATATCGTAGGTCAATATACCTATAAATATACTTGTAAAAAGTACATTATAATAAATTAATCCATAAAAATAAATAAAAAGTCATAATAAAATACTACATAAAATATTAAATATTTTTTATTTTTAACCAAAAATTAATAAATTCATTTTTCTATTTTATTTCGAATTACTTTTGATTTATTAATATGTTTTGTCTTTTTACGGGTGGCGTGGCCTAATCAGGGCCCGTCACCAATTGACTTGGGTCGACTCTCTAACCCAAGTCATAGGTCTGTCAAACCTTGATTTGACCCTTCCTTCTCCCTCTTTCTCTAATCGATGCATTCATCGACACCACTTTTTATCCTCGATCCATGACTTATCACGCCAGCTTGATTCCTCAAGCTGAGATCCTTTGTATCGAGCTGACCACCTCGATCTTCCCCTCTTGTTCGTCACTTGTACAAAAGCTTCGCCACCTTCTTCTTGAATTTTTTGAATCCATTTTACTCCGCATTTTCTCCCTTTTTTGCATTCAAAGGTTTGAACCTCATGATAGGAATCTCGCCCGGCATTTAGGAGGATCGAGGAGTAGGTGTAGCGGTCGATTACACCATCTCCGGCGGTCTGCCGACATGAGGTACCCATCTCGCAGCTCTTGCTGCTTGAGGTTTTATTTTTCTTGCTTTCTATGTAGATTTAAGTATTGCATTTCATTTCCGTGATTTATTTTGTATTTTATCCGCTCATTTTCACCGTACAATCCCATCTTCATGGTTTGCTCCAATGAATTGTTCCACTGTGAATCAACCCTGTTCTGACTTCCATTTCCACCCATTTCTTTAACCTTCCATTTCTCCATCTCCAGACAACCTTCGCTCACCTCAATCCCTTCCAAATTGAGCAACCAAGGTCCTCCTCCTCCGCTCGCATGACACCTTAGTGCCTCACCACCATTCCACCCACTAACAGGTCGAGGAAGTTTGCCCTTGATCCAACCATCTTTTTGTGCAGGTCTCGGGAGCTGAAGGGCCCTATTCGAGGGTTGATTTTGTCAAGGATACCTTCTAGGAGCCTCCCCGGAGACTTCGACCTCCATGGCTCATTCCGTGAGCTCTAGACCTACCTGGAGGTTCGAGAAGGAACATAGCAACAACAGAAACAAGGAGAGGTCATCGACAGGATCCCCGGTGGCCGAAGTTGCGCACATCACCAGATTGAAGCATGCCCATGACAAGTTCTTCACCAGTTCTTCCAGCCACCTTGTGAGCCGTCCGATTAGTAGCTTCTCCCAGATCACACAGGAAGCGACTGATTTTGCGAGCCTTAGCCATAGAAGCCCCATCATGGATCTAACCTCAAACATCGCCCTCCAACCGTCATCGCGTCGTCCCGTGCAGCCACGTGTCCAACTGAAACGCCTTCAGTCGCATGATGGAGCGCCTTTAGGGGCAAATTTCATATTCTACCTTCGATTTTCATCCCATTTCATTTTTAGTCCTCTAAAATATTTAATACGCTTAAGATTTTATATGTAATTTGCAAGGAAACCCTTGTACTTCTTTCATATTGCGTATTGATCCTGTCCAGCTCAGCACATGTGTCGTCCCACATGCGTTGGGTATTTTGCGTGGATAACCTTGCATATTTTTGTATATAGCTTTAGCACTTAAATTTCCAATTCCAATTATAAAACTTTGGGTTATTGCATATTTTCCCATGTCATTTATTTTAATTGCAAATATACCCTTACTAGTTCATTAATTTTTATCCTTATTTTCTGTTTATTAAAAATAACAAATGTGCTCTAAAAATAATGAAAAATAGGGTTAGATGCATGATTGCATGTTCTTTCACGTTACATATCTTATTTTGCATTTCACAGAGTTTCTTTTCTAAAAATAAAAAAGAGCACATTTTCCCCATGTTTGACTTAAAAATTCTAAAAATATATAAAACATTATTTAAAAATTCCAAAAAACTATTTTGTTTATTATAGTATTTTACAGTTGTAGACTAAAAACCACTAAAACTAGAAAAAGAAAAAGAATAAAAAATAAAAAAACTCCAAAATCCTTTAAAAATATAAAAATCACTAAAAATTTCAAAAACATTTCTTTCTGTTCTTGAATATTATTTATGTTATTTATTATACAAAAAATTGATTTAGAGACATTTTTCACTTTTTTCTATTATTAATCTTCAAATCAATTCGATCTATTTATTTAATCTATGTTTTGTGATTTTTTTACTTTAATATATATAAAAACTATCAAAAATATCTAAAAATCACAAAATAATAAAAATATAAAATTTTATAGAACATTGTATTCTGCTAATTTTGTTTATTTTTAGTTCTATTTGTAAATATATTACATTATACTATATATAGTTATATATGAGCCTATATTATATTTTAAAATGAAAATGAAAATTAAAAATCAGAAAATATAAAAAGAAAATATAAAATTAAAACAATTAATATAATTAAAAAGTAAAATGCATAAAAATATAAAATTAAAACCCACACAAAAAGGAAATAAATAGACACGAAGAGGACAAATTTTGGATTTAATTTCCCAGTCTGTCACATTTACTCCATGTTTTTGACACTCTACATACTTGCACTATACACATATTTTGTAGAGTTAGATCAAATAATTTTTAACTCCACATACTTTGCATTTTTTATTCATTTATTGTGAGTTGTTTGAATTGATTTTCGTGAGCGGTCATTACAGCGATGCTAATTGTGTTTGATTAGTTGACCCTCGTTGAAAGTCACTTCAACATGGGGGAGCAGGTGCATCCCCTCAGGAGAAGGTTGCATGGGGCAACGCCCCATGTCCCAAAATGCATTTTTATGTGAGTTATTGGATCCATCTGGATCATGGATCAATTTGTATCAGAAGTGCTATATAAACTCCCTAAGGTTAGGGTTATCCGTCTTCTCTATATTTTCTTCTCCACAAATAGTGAAATTGATACCTGCTGCTCAATGACATAGCTCGATTATGGAAGGATCTTGTAAATCCGCATGTTTGTGTGTCTGCTTGATTGATCGTGTTTGTATATATGTGCTTCCGCTACTCACAATAATAAATTGTACCATTGTATTCAGATGATACTTCACGTTGTAGAAAATTCATAAAGCCTTACTGAGGATCCATTCAAACCTTATGCAAAAGAGATGCCTCCAAAAAAACAACAAAGTTGTAAGCTATACATGCAACTTACAACTGATACAACTAGATCATCCACTGAGTTAAACAAACCAAGCTAGCCCCGACTCTAATTTGAACTCAATAACCTAGCTTGGACTCAAACTAAAACTCGATAAGCTTCAAGTACATGATAGCTCACTCGAATTCATTGACATTGAGTTGATGCGTATCCCCTTAACGAGTCATATAGGTTGATTTATATATTTATTGTTCACAAACTTTCTTTAGTGAGTTTATTCCGATAATTGAACTTATTAGCAAACTCAATTATCAAATACATATACGCATAAGCATTATATATCCACACATAGCTTGTGGTAATATCCAAGTCGTAACAAGCACTTCCACTTATAGACATGGTACTTAATAGTTTTTTGTTCACATGGTAGTGGATCAACATAAGTTCATCGAGCCCGAACTTTCTCAACATACTAATATAATAGCAATCGGTACCACGTCCGGTTGCAACTTTTAGCTAGCCAAACAAAACCAAACAATGAGAACACTCATGCATGCTTCTAAATGCAAAAAAATATGCATCCAAACAATGTATACGTCCATTTGTATTATTCTAAAGAGAAGAACATCCAGGAAAGAAAGAGAAGCGAGCATGGGTGCATCATTCCATTCTGCCCACGTATAGCCTTAGTTAAGGCATTCCATGCCCCAGTCTACAAGAAGACAATAATAATCTCAGATGCATGCATGCGATAATCATAGAATATGGGTTGGCCATGTGGCTAGCATTGCATGTGAAGTCACTTTCTAACCACGTCCCTTTTGTTTACATCTCTATATACATATCCCACAAACTCAAATTTGAGTGCATAGTACTGCAAGTGTGGGTTGCTTTATTACTTGCTCAAGCATGTTGGTAGGTTCTTTTTTCTTGTTGTTATTTGGTTTAGTTTACTCAACCTTAATTGGGCTCAACAGGAAGTATTGCCAACATGTATATGCCAAAGTATTGATATGCCTCGAATCCTAACCATCGGACTCATGTTGAAGACCCGTCAGATGAAATCCTCCCATCCATCTAGTTACACGTGAATCTTGTAAATTCGTGTCTTCGTACTTGCATGTTTGATCGTGTTTGTACGTACTTCCGCGATTCGCAACACAAAGTATTGTGTTGCTCATCTTTAGCATTCACAAGTAGTCAAACACTGATTAAAGAAACAAATTGGTCAGGAATTAGTATATGTGGCTGTGCTCATTTTCAGATCTGATTCATTTATGGGTTTATCTTAATTTCTTGATATTGGATGGAATTAAGTAGTGTGGGGTGATGTTATTGAAAGATATTATAAAAGAAATTGGTGTTGGAATATTGTGCATGTTGTTTCTTACAACCATACTAACTTCACGAAGTTATTTGAAATGATACTAATAAGTATGGGACATTTGGATTCAATATGCTTCAAAATGCATGGGCATGATCTTGAAAAACTTTAGGAAGAATATGACAATCACGTGGTTGACCAATCACAATGGATATCTACAACCATTCTAAAATTTTCACTTTGATGAGAAGGATGTTTGAGGGCAGAATTGCAAAGTATGGAGTCATAAGATTCACTACCAAAATTATAAGATTCTCTATCGAAATTATAAGTTGTATCTGCATGATTTGAAGAAGTGTATAATTAAAGGATTCGGTTGAGATTCTCGAGGTTTGCATCGATCAAGGGAGAAAATGAACCGATCAACAACATGAATTTTTAGGGTGATATCTTAAGAACGCCATAGAAATGGTTGTTTCTCTTTTGAGAACAATGGGCGGTGAAAAGAAACCCATCACAAAGTAATGAGGGAGAAGGTGAAAGAAAATATGGGGAAAGCGTATAAATAATTTGGGACATCATGATATGTTAGATACATATTTGGATGTTTATTACATATCTATGCGCGTATGGGTGAATGTGCCGTAAACGCGCATGAGTATCTTACGTTCTTGATTTTTGCCTTTTCGCTTTACCATTTATGATAATTAGTGACTTTGTATTCTTTAGTTTTTTTTATCTTAATCCTACATATCCCTGTAAGAACAACATTGACACTTTCTCAGATCTCTATTGGCTTTTCAAATTGTGGTGTAGTTAGCAAACCTAAGAGATATGCATCGCAGGAATTTCCACGGTAATAGCCTACAAAAGAACCGATTTTGTGTGAACCGCTCAATCAAGATTGAGCGGCTCAAGCGGTCGAGGGTTTTATAACAGTCCCCTGCTATACAGCAGAGGATCTGCTCGCACCAAATGCAACCTTACATATATCTCAAAGATACATAATCGCGATGACGATCAAATTTTGTGGATGGTAATGATGGTCACGACTCGCGTGGTTGATGAGAAAGGAGGATATATAACCAAAAAAACAAATGTCCTTGCTCATGAAGGAATGCGTTGAAGATTACATGTTTAAATCGGGTCATTGTTTCGATCACGTTGGAGGTTTAAAACGTGATAGTGATGATTCTTTTACTTCCAATGAAAATTAAAAATCAAAGTGATAATCAATGATGTAAAGATATCTGCCATGTTTGGATATTTTTGCTGGTTTTGTTAGCACTAGTGATAGATCACAAGATGATAGGCATAGATCGATTAAAAAATCAGGAGCTAGAGAGTAATATGTAGGGCAGCACACAAATGCCGAAACAACACCAAATTAATAATTGAAGCCTTTAGCACTGTTACTAATAAACAGAACCATATATATATAGTCTGAGTAGAAGACCACATTCCAGTAATGGATTCTCAGCAGACAAAGGGCCAAGGGATATCCCTGCTTTTGAGAAGAGCACATGCACCCATTCCCATTCCCATTATACACAGAATCAAAGGAAAGGAGCCAATCTGCCAACTGGAAAGTCTCCTCACATTTGGAGGGATGTCCTATTTCAGATACCATATTACAGGAAGCTCGAATACATGCAGTGATGATCATAGCTCTATAGGGTGTGATGTGGTAAATGAGTGTGGCAGACTGCAGTGGACATTCGTTTGTTGAAGAGGATCTTTCACTGTGGGTCTCAGCATCCATATGGTCTTCTTTCTCTCTTTACACTTTTCTGAATATTCTCTTATCATCAGTGAATATCATCTTCTGCTCACTTTCTCTCTTCTACCTGTTCAAACACATGCATGCATGTATCATTCCCCTTTCTTTTTCCATTTCTGCCTTTTATTTAAGTTCACATGTACTTGATATATGCCATGCTGAATAAAATCTGTTTTTTTAATCATGATGCCTGTAAGTTGAACTGTGAGGATGCAAGTTCAGTTGAGAATACTTGGCTGTAATGCATTGCCCATCGTAGGATTAGGGTTTAGGGTTTCTTCTTCCTTCCTGAAGTTTTAAGATACAAAAGTGTCTCTCACACTTGGTTCGATAGTACGTACAGTCTCTTCTCGCGAAGGCATTTGAATCGGTGGAAGCAACATGCGTGCATATATTTCTTAGCTGAGACCACCATTTTTGTCTTATGCCAACTTTAACTAAAGGATTAAAGCTTCCATCCTATGCATCTTTCTCTCTCTTTATGGTAACTTTCGTTTGCTTTAGGCGAAGCACAAACCCTGAGAACATAAATGGCAAGGCAGTGGCAATGGCATCGATGGAAAAGAAGGATCTCTTTAGCAGGTCAGCAGATCTTCTCGGATTGTGTAATAAATGGAGCACCAGTCGCTTGCATGTCAAGTTTGAATTTCGATTTGGTGAATACTAAGATTTCAATAATCGGATGTCTTCTTTTCAGAAGCGTAAAACTTTTGATCATTGTTATTTTGATCGAAATCATGATGTTCGACCACCGAACCATTTAAACCGGTTCGTTGCAGTATTCTTGTGTTCTTCCTTTCGGCGTTACTTAGCGCTGCATTTCTCCAAAACTACCCTCAGACTTCATGATCACAAACTCTTTTCGAGTCTTATTAGAAAATATCGATTCACGACTTCGAAGTAGTAGATAAAAATGTTGGGTTTAGTCCTCTCAAATCGATCAGTGACCTGCATGCATGCATCAACATCAACGGTCCAACTGCAACCCAAACCCTTGAGTTGTGCATCCGATCGTCTGTTGTAATCCAAGTTATAGTTAGGTGCCTACAACAAAATTGGGTTGTATATAGTGATGCTTTTCTCAAAATCTGTCATTAAATCAACTGTTGTTAAATATATACCAGAGATAATATTAGTTGCAAAATGAATTTTCTATACCTAAAATTAGTGACAAATATTGCATCCATTGTTATACCATTAGCGGCAATACATATAGTTAATGCTTATCCGTTATTATTTTTCAAAAATTTAACTGAACATTACTTGAATCAAAAAATTAGCGACGATTAGTTAAAATTTTAAAAATAACAACAGATAAGCGTCGGTAAATGGATCGTCACTGATGATATAGCGACAGATATGATATTTGTTGATAATTTCAAGCATGTGAAATTATTTCACAATAAGAAATATGATCATTATACATTTAACAATAGCTGATTTAGTAACGGGTTTTGAAAAAAAAAACATCATTATAGCTTAATTTTGTTGTAGTTCAATATTATCCTCGTCCTCTCTTTTTTTGTGAATCCAATTCCAAACATCCAACCGCACACATAGATTGAATCTTTTTATGATCTACATATCTACTAAATTTTGCAAAAATCATATGTTATTTGCTATTTTGTATTACCGATGAAAGGTTCGATCAACATTTAAGCAACTTAACCCATTTTAAAAAGAACCATACTTTTGACCGTTAAGATAAAATAGCAGATAACATCAATTTTTTTTAGGAATTTGAAAGACACGTAGATAATTACTCAGAGATTCAATCTATACAAATGGATGTTTGGAATTGGATCACAAAAAAGTGAGAGGATTATAGCACCAAGTATCCGCACCTTACAAAGGCATCTTTTAACAGGTGCTCATTGTATTCCAACAGCCATTTCGTCATAAGAAGAAGACACGTGTGGATACATCGGCGAACCTCGATAAATCTTCGTATTGTAAGATTGATTAATCGATCAAAATTTGCTTGTATTCGACGATAATTGCATCTTCAAAAGTATACGAAATTTCATAACTATATCAAGTAAACTCTTCAACCATCGTCGATGGTCGATTAAATATTCTAGACATAAACCTCGGAACGACGACATTCTTTGTAACCAACTTAACGAGCAATTTTCAAGAACAATTGAAAGTGTTTAGTCAGCCAACAAATTAGGAAAATTTTTGAAACTTACATCATGACATCCTGGAAATAAATCTCGAGCCTATTACCATAGGACCTTCACCAACGATAGTTCTTTTTTTGGGATAATTACACCCCCAATCATGTATACCTTCATATTTATGTACATAACCCTTGATAATTCATAATTACATAAGGAACCTTAAAATAATGCTTAATTCTTAACTTCCATCCTTTTCTTCGTTGACTATGATGGATTTCGTCAAATAATCAACCTTGAGTTCACCTTATTTACAATTGATATCACTCCTCCTTCCGTCCCCTCTTCCTTGGACCTCCATCACCTCCCAGCAGATTCAAGGAATCCCCATCGTCGAGCAGTCGACCTATGCAAAAGAGGAGGTGATTGTTCTTCTTGCATGTGATGGTGTCCTTACGCTGCATCTCAAAGGAGAAAGGTTCTTAGTTGCCCTCGAGGTGGAGAAAAAGACTCCAGGTGGTGTGGATGTTGATGATCTTCGTACAACGAAAATCAGTTGTTGTGCGAATAGGTTCCAGATGCTTGCACGATCAGTGGAGATGGTTCTTCCGAAGGGGGTGGCAAAGGGGGCTGGCGCAACTAGCAAAAGTGCAACAAAGGGTAGTTGCTAGAGGGAGCGGTGACAGAAGGAGGATGAGGATGGGGCAAAGGTGCAACAGGAGACTAGACAGGCGAGGGGAGGAAGGGGCAACAGAGAGGACTGGAGAAGGGGGAGGAGACTAGAGGGGGATGGAGGAGAGGACGGCGAATGAGGGCGAGGTGAAGGAAGGAGCGATTATGGAGCTGCAGGCGAAGAGGAGGTCGAGGAACAGCGATGGAGCTATCATTGCTGTGGGAGGGGAGGCCGAGGAGGGTACTATGAATGAGGGAAAGGAGGTGGGGGTGCCAAAGCTGCTCTACTGCTACGATAGGAGGGGAAGAAGGAATAGTAAGGGTGCTCTTGATTTGAATTGAAAAATTCTCGTGGATATGGTGTGATTAGATTAACTCACATGAGTGAGGTTTTAATCCAACTTAACAGAGGGTTGTGGGTGTGAGATGAAATTGCTATTCAAGGTTTCTTATGTAATTATTATAAATTATCAAAGGTTAAAGACCGTAAAAATGGCAGTATACACACAGTTATGGATGTAAATATCCCATTGAAAAAGAACGGAATTCCATCAAAATTTTGAGGCTTCGGAAATCAACTTTTCTCCATTTTCAAAGAAGACATTTACACTTAAAACACATGCGACTTTAACTACAAAGCTTAAAATTTCACCTTCTTGGGCTCCTTGAGATCAACTTAAGGAGCTAATTCGGAGTATAATATTATGGGAGATGAAGTGAGCCACAAAATTAGAGAATTTTCTATGCCTTACAAGTACTAATCCTATCGAGTTCGTGATCCTATAACTCAAAATAACACACTTGCCTGAAGTTGTAGGACTCACTTCCATATACTATTCTTCTCTAAAGGGCTATAACTTAAAAGAATATCTTGTATAAAAGACCCATCTAAGCATCATAAATATGCCCTGCAACCTCAAAAAAAAAAACCTTACCTAGTTTAGCAAATCAGGTGTCATTGACTATTATGCATTCTCGGCCTCATTGACGAGATGCGACATGATCTCACGCATTAAAATCAACCAAGGGGAGTTACATCGAAATTTGTAGACCCTGCATACTCGATTGGCTTGAGCCTTTGGTAAGAAAACTGATTGATAACTTCCCAATTCAGCAAATCCTGGAATTAACAATATTATATAATGTGCCAAATCAGTGTTTACACCCAATTTCGATGTAGATGTTGAACCCGAACTTCAAAAGAAAACAATGTGATATAGATCTGTTACAGTATGATTCTGACTTACTGTGATCTGAAGGTAGAAAGATAACGAGAACAACTTAATTCTGTTGATTCCATATCACATTCAAACAAATCTCAGAGAATGAGTACCACATCGTTTCTTTTTAAAGTTCACATCTGCCATTGAAATTGGGTATAAAGTTCATTTTTTTTCCAAGTCAAAGGGCATTGTTTAAACAGAAAGAAAACTGAATTCTAGCACATTCACCTAAACAATTACAACTGCTTGAATGAACTTGTGATTATCCAACAATTTCGTGTGACCATTTGCAATCTGTGTCTCGGACCAACACACAAGAATAGATGCAGGGCCTAACCTTACCCACAGATAGCTCAATAGCAGATAAAGCTGACAGCCTGACACTAGCCCTACCAACAGGCAGCTTAACACGAGTATAACCAACAGGTAGTTCAATAGCAGATCAAGAACCTGTTTGTTTCCTTACCATTTGAAGGCATCATCGGTCTAGCGATGTCCACATCTAAATACTTCCATAACCTTCTAGTTTGCTTGATCAAGTAGAAAAAGATTTGGACCTAAACTAGACACACGTATCTCCACACGAGCAGCACTCGGATGCATATCCATCCATTGCTAAGACTAAAAACTCAGTAGCTCTGGACAGAATAAACCCATTTAAAAAGTCTAGTGAAACAGAGCAAAACCAAAATTGGAAACACCATGCGGCAAATGGCCTCCCTCAGATACAATCAAAGCTGAATAAAGTGAGTGTAAGTAAACATTCCTTATAGAAATCTGCTGTCTGGTTTTTTAGGGACTCTCCCCGAGCAGTTTAGGACTGAAAGCCAAATGTACAAAACACCTATTAGATAAGCTGACACTCTGATGTGATGTATGAAGTTCATATCTTGGTCATTTATGATCATTCAATGCTTTCAAAAAAAGAGAGAAGGAAACAACTACTAATGAAGTTGTAACTATGTAAAAGCTATTTAAATCCGTTGTTGGATAGTAGGATTTAAGACTATCCACTGAATACTGTACGATTGATAACCAAAGCAAATCAAAGCCAGCTCTTTTTACATCCAGAAATGCCATATACTGTAATCCATGCCTCCAAAACCAGATTGTTCTTAATAATAGGCCGGGGTTAAAAAAACAATGCTATAGGCCACACCCTCCAACATAATTCTTTGCCATCATCCAACATAATTCTTTGCCATCATCCAACATAATGCTATAAGCCGATTCTACATTGTGACCATACGATGATTTGCCAACATTAGGGTAAGCTGATGCTACACTGTGACCAGAAGATGATGCATTGCACAGCTTTAACTAGTGAAAATCTCAATGTAATGGCTTTATCGGCCACATAGCTTACTCAGCAAAACTGCCCAAGCCAACTAACTGCATGCCAAGTCAAAGTAGACAATACTCTATAGGCAAAGCCGAAAGCACCAATTGGCAATTGTAAGAAGCTAACATTTGGCAATCCCCCGCCTTTTGCAGTTCGTTCCTTTCCATTGAGCTTTTTCTCTATACCAACCGGAAGAACTTTTATAATCGACAACTCGCAAACAGATTAGGATCAAATAGAGATAAGAACCTGTTTGGTAGAGTTCGTTTTGCACTATACCCTACCATCTTTAGAAATAATAACCCACTAGGTACTGAAGCTGAACTTAACTAATTCTAAGTTCATGAGTGTTAAGTACAGTTGTATACCATGGTGCTTTGTAAGCGAGCAGAATGCAAGTTCCATGTTCTCTGGGTGAACACAACTAACCTGCCTCAGCTCTCCACTTCTACTATAACCTACTCGCCTAACCCAAAAAACCAAGCATCACACTTCCCTCATTTCTAATTCAAGCCTCCAGATATACATCCAATAAAGCAGCTCATCAAGGGCTTATA